>BPLQ01014614.1:163362-430591 GCA_021605075.1 Caerostris darwini
AATTTATTGAAAAATATTTGAATTGGAAAATTTATTGAAAAATATTTTAATTGAAAATTTAATGTATAAAATTTTGTATGATTATTTAATGTAAAAAAATTGGAATTGGAAAATTTTGTGTGATTATTTAATGTAAAAAATTGTAATTGAAAATTTAATGTCAAAAAATTTTAATGGCTATTTAGTGTTAAATATTTTAAATGGAAAATTTAATGTAAAAAAAAATTAATGAATATTTAATATAAAATATTTGAATTGGAAAATTTAATGTAAAACTTTTTTTTAAATGTTTTATCTAAATCTTAAGAACAGCCTTTGCAGTAAAAAGTATACAATGAATTACAATTAAGATCCTAATTCATATAATGCAGGTTGGGGAGACATCGCTTACAACTTTCTGATCGGCGGCGATGGGCGAGTTTATGAAGGCATTGGATGGAAGAACCAAGGTACGCACTCGATCAACTTCAACTCGATGTCGGTGGGAATCGCCTTCATAGGGAATTACATGGAAGTCACGCCCAACCAGACGATGATCGACGCTGCCGTCAACCTCATGAAATGCGGAGTCAAAAAGGTAATCAATAGTCAACTCTTTAAATAAAAACTTGTTTTTTAAAACTATGTATCAATTACTTTATCAAATAGCTTGGTCGCCTTAGTTGTCATAGCAACGGCAGTGTAAAATATTTTTTCAAAAAAAATCACTCAAAATCGGTAAATTATCTTAAAGATTTCGAGTAATACTTATTAAAAACAATTAATTTTTTTCTATACGATGGAAAAAATGGTGTTCTTTCTGATATATTTAGAAGAGAAGAATTCTCTTATTAAAATTTTCTTCAATTGTAACTTTTAAATATAGTATAGATCTACTGAGCAGATTACATATCACCATCAGCAGATTACATATCATTATACATGAAGTGTGAATCATTAAAACACATATCCATAAATAGATTAAAGAAAGAATTAAAAATTAATTTAAGTTCATATGCACATTTTTTATATGCCTCCTGATCTAGGAGAGATTGGGCGACCTAATGGCAAATTGGCTGGCGCTCTGGCCTTTGGTACCATACTCTTCAAATTCGAATCCTGTGGTGGCATGGGTATTTGTTGTTCGTAATCCAATTAAACTGTAGGTTCCAGACTAATTAGCAATTAGCATGTTATTAAGTGTGCAAAATATGACTGTAGAGGCACAAACCAAACTAGGAATGTTTGGATTATGCGATGCAAAAAAATAAATAAATAAAACCTGCCGTCACATATCTGGATCTGTGTTACTTCATCTTTTATTAATTGGTATGACGAAATCCGAGATTTTTACCCATAAAAGTATGGGTATTATTTTTGGTTGAGAGAGTTTTCGCTTTTTTTGTCACATTTTTCGTTTCTTTGACCACTTTCAACGTTTCTTATTGATTTATTTATTTTTTCTTTAATTTCTTTCACAAGCTATAGCCAAGGAGCTTCGTTAAATACAAATTTGTTTGCTACACAAGCTATTCTTATTGGTTTACTTAAATTTCTTTCGCATGCTTTTATATTAAATTTCGTTTACGGGTTTTAATTTCTTTCATGGCCTTTTCCTTAATTTTCTTTCGTATGCTTTTTTTATAAAATCATTTGGAATTCTATAGTTTCTTTTATTTATTTAATGTTGTTTTTAAATTTTGGAGACGATAACTGATAAACGTAATTTATTGCCTGAATATGATTTATTGATAATTTTTTTTTGTTTGTTTAAGATTGCTTTTATGCGTTTTGTTCTTATATTAAATTCTAAATTTTATGTGTAACCTGCATATCAATTACAATTTTTACCCAATTATTAATTTAATTATAATTAATAATTTTTATTACAACCCAGTAGATAATAATTTTTTATCAATATTTTTTGTATATTTTACCATTTTGAAAATACATACGTTTATAAAACTTATGTGTACTCATATCATGCATATTCCTCTATACTTTTATAGGGCTACATGACGCCAACGTACGAAGTGCATGGACACAGAGATGTATCCTGTACCCTTTCACCTGGTGACAAGTTGTACACTATAATACGCACATGGGACAACTACAAAGGAGGGCGCTTACCTCTCTATGACTGCTCTGAAAGCAGACTGACCAATCAGAACAAGTAGGCATAATCCTGTCGACCAATCAAAACAAGTTGAAAGGACAAAGATAAACAAGGATTCCATTGAAGACTTTATGCTGTAGTTACGACTAGATTTATAAATCGATCTAGATACGAACTTATATCCTGTATGATTTTGATATAACCAATTGAACTAATCATGATATAATCATGAGGCCATACTTGCCAGTATTAATCGTTTGTTTGCAATTTTAACGATAATTTTCATCTCTAGTGCAATTCATTAATGCATTTATGCGTTACCTCATATATATAGAAGATTTGTGTAGATAGAAACGATAGATTACTTATTTTTATAGAAGATACTATAGTTTTAGTTTCAGTACTGCTATTAAATATTTTGTTTAGAATATTCAGAATTATTTTCGAATTCAAAGATTGTGAAAACAATAAGATGGCATTCCGATATTGTGAAAATAATAAGGTGACATTCGAAAAATTGTGAAAGCAATAAGGTGACATTCCGATATTATGAAAAGATAAGGTGGTATTCAAAGATTGTGAAGACAATAAAGTGACATTCAAAGATTGTGAAAATAATAAAGTGGTATTCAAAGATTGTGAAAATAATAAGGTGGTATTCAAAGATTGTGAAAATAATAAGATGGCATTCAAGATTGGGAAGACAATAAAGTGGCATTCAAAGATTGTGAAAAAAATAAGGTGACATCCGAAAAATTATGAAGAAAATACTGTGGCATTCAAAGATTGTGAAAACAAGAAAACGACAATCAAAGAATGTGAAAACAATAAGGTGACATTAGTTGAAATGATGAACTGATGTGACTGCCGAAATATATCATTAATAGACATTAATCGATATCGTAAGGAAATTGTGAGCAGCTGGGGAATTCAAACTATCTCTTAATTTCTAATTATATCTATTAATTTCAAACTATCTATTAATTTCTAACTTATAAATTCATTTTGAATTTTTCAATAATAGATTTCATTAATAGATTTCGTAAGGAAACTGCGAGCAGCTGAAAAATTCAAAATATCGCTTGATTTCTTGATCATTTTGCAGCCTTGCTGAATTTAAATGCAATTTTAGAACTGTTTAAAGAATAAAATATCGCTTATTTATGAAAAAGAAATCTTGAAATGCATATATGTTATTACTACAGTAACACATTTGAATTAATAATAAATATTTTCACACATTACATAAATTTATAATTCGCTATGATTTAATTTTATTTTACTTAATTTACGTTTAATATTACGCATAAAAAATAGATATCTTTAAAGAACTTTTAATTTTCTAATTAATAATATTAAAAAATTTTTTACTCATTTCCGAAGCTGTAAAGGTTTACAAAAATAATGTAAATGTGATTTTTAATATTATTTTCGATTTCTTTGTTGTTTTTTTTATTGCAGCCTCTAGTTTCTGTAGTTTTTAGGTGAACTATTTTTCTTTATTTTATTATTCTATTTCATTTCTTCTTAAAAATATTGTATAATTTTACTGCATACATGTTCAGTTATATTCTCATTTGTAAATTGACTGCAAACCAAAACTGCAATTTCAGTATTAATATAATATTCATCCTTGAAAAACAGCTATTTTGTAGATGGCAAAAGTTATTTTATGTATTAAATGAGATGAAATACTTTAAGATTCTTCTAATATTAAATTAAAATAAAAATATTGTTTTTGAATTCCCAAATATTATTGTTGTGTTTAAAAATAAGCACGATTTACGGGTTTCCTTTGCTTTGTTTGTATTTCGCATTTTTTGTAATTCACGTTTTAAAATAAAGTGCATTTATTTACATAGTTTTTGTTTTTTATTTTGTTACAAGTGTGTAATACTACAGAATTAATACCACAGGCATAATTTTGATTCATGGCCCAGTGGCAACACGTATAGCTAAAGTATAGACGCTTCGGTTCCGCTTTGCTGATTTTTTAAAACAAATATGATCTTTAGAGATTTATGTGATATGCTTAAATATTTTCTATTGACAGATGATGAGAGTTTCCAGGTTTTCTTCCGTTACAGCTGTTACCCCTAATGGTCCTTCAGGAAGGTAATGTTTTCCTATCATTCCCCATGTTTTTTCATCTGGGATATACATAAAAATGCATGCATAAGAGGCATAAATTAATATAGGATAATGGAATACATAAGAGGATCTTGCCATACTTAAGGCGGCGTCCAGACTAGAGTGCGAGAGGATTAATATGGCTGTAGGGCGTAGGGCGGACAACCCTAATCCGTAAAATGAAAACATCTCTCGTCTCCTCATCTCGAAATCTGCCAGCATGCAGACGGCTTTGGCCCAACATAGGGCTGTTACGCCACTGATGGTGATGATAATGATTAATGAATGTAAATTTAATGAATGCAATTTTTTTTTATTTTAATGAATGTAAATTTAGTGAATTTTAATGAATGCAAATTTTTTATTTTAATGAATGTAAATTTTTTATTTTAATCAATGTAATTTAAATTTTAATGAATCTAAATTTTCAAATTTTCCATTTTAATGAATGCATTATTTTTTTGTATCAATTTTGATGACATAAACTTTAAAAGCAATCAAATAACTAGACTATGTCTCGCTTTTGTGTTTTCTGATTTTATGATTCACCAATCAAACCTATTATACATAAAATATAACAAAGATTTAAGTTTTCTCCTAATAAGTCTTCTAATAAATTTATTCATTGTTATTATTATATTGGGAAAATCTAAATTACCTGTAGGAAAAAAAGTAAAAGTATATTAGAACTTTACAGCCACATACGAAAATGAAAGACATTTTATGTTTTGTGGTAAAAGCAATTCGCCATTGAAAGAGAAAAGAGGTTATTACATCCTTATGGCCAAGGGATGGTATTCCATTTCTTTGGATGTTGTAATCTAGTTCGAACAATAGGCCATTGGATGTACTTCGTAACCGGCACTGTAATTTTACGACTTAATGTAGAAAAAAAAAAAGGAATTTCCCCTCCAATTCACACACGTGATGGAAATTCCAACACAGAAGTACACAGAAAAGACAAAGACGAAATAAATGATTATGACAAGAAAGATGATGAGAAAATACAGAGTTCCCCTATCTTTAAACTACCTGTATTTTTTCTGTTCACCAAGCTTTTCAATTTGTGTTTTATATGATTAGAAGGTAAAGAAGTTTAATAAAATATTTATAGCTTATTTAAGAATTCAATTTATTACTAATTCTTTTGTACTATTTTTTTAACTTTAACTAATCATGTTCCACATAAAATGCCTAAATTAGAGTTGCCATTCTAATTTAAGATAATGAAAAATTCCATAAATAAAATTATTCCAAACTGGGAACAATGACCCTCAAAAAAATCAAATAATAAATTTAAATGAATTTGTTTAATGATATACTACTGTGTCCAAAACGTAAGACCAATTTTCAATTTAAACTTTCTGGAGCTTATGGAATTTCAATTTTGTTTTTCTTTTTTAGGATGTCCTTGACATCTCTGACACTGTCCTTGAAATTTCACGTCAAAATATTCATTAGTGCTTGAGTTACGCTTGACTTTGTGATACGCTAAAACTGATTTCGGTGATTTATGAAATGTCTGAATTAATTCTTGTGAAAAAATGTCAAAGAACTTTCATTCACTTTTGTTTGCGGAAACGCATAGAATGTTGCAGAAGGCATTCGGGGAGCATTCCTATATCGAAAAGAAATGTTTAAAAGTGGTATAAACAGTTCAAAGAAAGCAGAGAACGCGTTGAAGATGAAGAGCCCTCAGGTCGACCACCAACCTCAACCGACGAAGCTCACGTTCAAAAAATTAAAGATTTGGTGCTTGAAAACCGTCGATTTACAATTAGAGACCTTGCTGCTGATGTTGGAATTTCAAAAGGATCGGTCAATTCCATTTTGAGCTTCAAACGCGTCAAATCTCGATTGTAGACTGAATGCGCCAGCTCATACTACATTGATACTTCTTAACCTTTTCGCCAAAAATGAAACCCATATCGTTCCACAACCACCCTATTCACATCGTGCAACTTCTGGCTATTCCCTAAACTCAAAAGACCATTCCGCAGACACCATTTTGAGTCGATTGAAGAAATTCAACGTGAATCGCCGCGCTCTTTGAAGGCCATCCCTGCCAATGACTTTTTAGCAAGCATTGAGGATTTAAAAAAAATTGGCATAAGTGCACTGTGCCGGAGGGGATTACTTTGAAGGCGATGGAATACATAATGAGCTTTTGAAAAGAAAAGTAATATATATATATATATATATATATATATATTACTCTTCTTCGTAATATTTTTTAACTTTAACTAATCAGAGTTCCCATTCAAATTTAGGATAATAAAGAATTCCTAAAATCGAACCAAATTGTCAAATTAAACTAAACTGTGAAGAATGACCCTCAAAAAAGGAACAAAAATTACGTTAATAAAACTATATATAGCTGGTTTAAAAATTAAATTTATTGCTAATTCTTTTGTATTTTTTTTAAACTTTAACTAATGATGCTCCACATAAAATGCATGAATTAGAGTTCCTATTCAAATTTTATGTAATGAAGAATGCCTTATATCAAGGGATTCCAAACTGTGAAGAATGACTCTTAAAAACGGAACAAACAAATCTAAATAAATTCATTTAATAAAATATATATAGCTGGTTAAAAAAATTCGATTTATTTCTAATTCTTTTGTATTATTTTTTAACTTCAACTAATCATCTTCCACATAAAATGTCTAAATCAGAGTTCCCATTAAAATTTAAGACAATGAAGAATTCCTTAAATCCAGTGTTTTCAAACAGTGAAGATTGACCCACAAAAACGGAACAAATAAATCTAAATAAATTCATTTAATAATATATACATATATATATATATTATTAAACGAATTTATTTAGATTTATTTGTTATAGTTCAAATTATTGCTATTTTTTGTATTATATTTTATCTTTAACTAATCATGTGCCGCATAAAATACCTAAATCATAGTTTATATTCAGATTGAAGACATTTAAAAATTGCTTAAATCAAGCGATTCCAAACTATGAAAAATGACCTTTAAAAAAAAAATTAAATAAATTCGTTTAATAAAATATATATAGCTGCTTTTAAGAATTCATTTTATTGCTATTTATTTTTTATTATTTTTTAACTTTAACTGATCATTTTCCTTATAAAATGCCCAAATCAGATTTCCTATTCAAATTTAAGACAATGAAGAATTCCTTAAATCAAGTGATTCCAAACTAAGCAGAATGTCTCTCAAAAAAGGAACAAATAAATCTAAATCAATTCGTTTAATAAAATCTATAGATAGCTGGTTTAAGAATCCAATTTATTACTAATTCTTTTGTAATATATTTTTTTTAACTTTTACTAAACATGTTCCACATAAAATGCCCAAGTCAGAGTTCCCATTCAAATTTAAGATAGTGAAAAATTCTTTAAATCGAGTGATTCTAAACTTTAAAGAATGATTTATTATTTATTATTATAGTATAATAATAATAAATAGTATATATATATATATAAATAATAATATGTAAAAAAATATATAGCTTGTTTAAGAATTCAATTTATTGATATTCTTTTTGTATTATTTTTTAACTTCAACTAATCATGTTCCACATAAAATTCTTAAATCATTGTTCCCATTCCAGTTTAAGATAATGAAGAATTTCTTAAATTCAGTGTTTCCAAATTCTAAAGAATGATTAACAAAAAAGGAACAGATAAAACCTAAATAAATTCGTAGTACAGGTGTGAGCCATCAAGAATTAATTATTAATTATTTATAAAAAAATTAATTATAAATTATTTAAAATGAAAAATATTTTCGATTATTTGATTTCTTTCACACTAATGTCGTCGTCTTTTATTTTCTGTGGATGTTAGGAAGTCACCATTTAAAATAAATATTTTTTAAAGAACACAGAGAGATTTTGTACAGATCTCAGTATTTTAATAAAAAAATATTACATTTTGTTAATAAAATTTTAATGTTCCTTTAATTTTGTGAGAGTGATTCAATACTGGAACCTGATGGCCGAGTGACTAGCGCTCGGAGCCCTGGATGTTGGTAGTGGTTCGGAATCAATTTAAAACCGTAGTTGCCGGTCTAATAGGACTGTAGAGCGTGCGGCGTAGGGCTGACAATCCTACCCTGTAAAAAGAAAACTTCTCATATTTCGGAATCTACCAGCAGGCAAACGGTCTTGGCCAACCATGGGGCAGTTGTGCCACTGAAGAAGAAGATTCAATACTGGTTAGATGTCATTATTCTTAATATACTGAACGTAATGAAACAAATTAAAATATTTTAAATACATTAACTTAGTGTAAAACAATATTTATTTACGTAAAATTTTTTAATCTCGTTATATACACGAAGAAATGATTTGTGTGTAAGTTTTTATTCCATATAATTTTAAAAAATTGACATTTTGAGCTTTACAGACAGTTTGACATTATTGAGGCATTTTGGCAGCGTTTATTTTGAACTTTCTTGACATTTGAACATTTTGAACATTTTTCCGGTGCACAGCCAAAAATTATAAATAAAAAAAAAATTTGTTTTTTTAAACTGTTCTTTCAGACTATTTCGACTTAGCAACACATATTTTATGCAAATATTAATACACATCATTAAAAAAAACTGCAATTAGTTTTTATTCTGAGCAAAATGTTTAAAATGAAATTTTCATGTTTTAAATAATAACTTGTGTCCTTAATTTTTGTTGTCGATACGGCTTCATACCAGGACATTAACATAAACATGTCATGGTCAAGCTTTCACCAATTTTATTATTTTTAACTTATTTAATTTTAAGTAAAATGTCAGATTGTCCAGGTTTATGTTTTTAATTATTAGGATTCCAAAAATTAGGTTTCCTAGGAATCAGTAATAAATTAAATGATAAGCCATAACATTAAAACCAACGCTCTGTGCTATATGTGCTCCTTTGAAGAGTAAAAAAATCCTGAAATGGCATTTATAGACGCTGTACATGGACATGATATTTGGCATCAGGCCTTCAATAGAAATTGATTAGTTCTTGTAAATTCAATAGTTACGTTCGTCTTGTGTCTTGCAAGTTTTTAAATTCGAAAGCACTTCGTAGTGATAGACCAATCCACATGATTGAAAAAATCGAGATTCGTAAACTTCTACTCGTGGGACCTAGAAGCCTGATGGCCAGTTGTCTAGTGCCCTAGCCTTTGGTATCAGAGGCTTCAGGTTAGAATCATGGCTGCGGTATGTATATTTGTTAGTGATTAAGAATCCTCTTTAAACTGTAGGTCTCGGTCTAATTAGCCTAAAATGTGCACAAAATGACAGTAGAATGACAAATCAAACCAAACCCTTATGGCCGAATGCCCCAGGATTTAGGTTCGAGTCCCAGAGGTACCATGGATGTTTGTAGGGATTCGGAATCTACTTTAAATAGTACGTCCTGGTATAATATGGATAGGGACTGTATGGCCGATTGGCCAGCGCCATAGATCCCGGTCTCATATGACCGTAGAGGGCCACACAGCCCAATCAGATTTATTCTCGCCTGCATCATTCCCAAACTTTAAAAGCGCAACTCAGCTCTAGGCAGAGTGATGTGGTGTGGTGGCATGTACTAGTAGTAGTAGTGGTCTAATATGAATGCAGAGCCTTTGCAGTAGGGTTGTCAGCCCTTCCCTGTAAAAAGATAGCATCTCCTATCTCGAAATCTGTCAGTAGGCAGACGGCCTTGGCCCACCTTTGGGGTTGTTGCGCCAAAGAAGAAGTAGAAGATTCTACTCTTCTGTAGTGTATGACTATATGCTCACGCCAAGGAGAAGCTGGTGGGCTTGAACTTTCCCCCCACTCCATAAGTGAAATGATGTGTGTTGTTCATTCTTACGTGTGTTGTTCATTCTGGTGTTGTTCATTCTTACTGCCACTTCCACCTTACATCGAATTTTGTTCTTGCTTTTTATCCCACTTAGTCGACAACAACATCTAGAACAAGTCCAGGAATCCTTGTGCTGTCTTGTAAGGGGGAAAAATGGGAGGCAGCTTCTGTTGTTGTGGAACACCCATAGGTATCAATCTGACTTAGAGAGTCACTAAAAAACCTGCAATGCTTTTAAGAAGGATTTTTACGAGGAATTACCGTGAATTTGAGCATCGTATGGGAGAAACCCGGAAAACTCCTATGAGGTAGTTAGATTAGCGTGGCAAGATGCTGAACATCACAAACGCCATCGAGTCTCATCGTTTTTTGAAATAATGTTTACAAGTGGCCATCAGTGGATTGAACCTCAGCGCTCAGTGCACGTTGCCACTGATCCACGAGTCGGGTAGACCCAATTGTGTTTTTGTTAAATATTTAGTATTTCAGTTAATCAATGTTTTATTATCAGGGACAATTTTGTTATAATGCCTGAATTTGTTGACTGAGCTTTCATTTCTTCTGATTCAGTTTCACTAAACATTTATTGAAATGTTGAAAAGGACATAAATCGATGAGGTGGCAAAAGAGTAAAGAGGAGTGAACTTTAATTTATAATTTATTCAAGTAATCTTTAAAATATCGACAAAACAAAGGGTATAAGCACTATTCTTTCATATACATATTATTTATGAGTTTCATATAATATCATTTATACGTATTATTCATGCGTAGGAAAGAATGGTTTTTATATCTTTAATAGTGTTGATATTCTTTTCATAACATGATAATATACCATTTCATGATGGAACATGTCTCCGTCCATAGTGCAATAAAAACTAAAATCTGTTTAAAGCATATGTATTCTGGAAAGGAATCGATAGATCATGTATTACAATATGTAACATTTATTTCAGCCAGGTCTAAGAATGCAAACAATCAGAAATTATAATCATTTTATTTATGTTTTCCAAAGTTCATCTAAAAATAATTATCAATCTAAAAATCATTATTTTGTCTTTTATGCCAATTTACGCAATTTTAGACATTATATGCACTAGTCCACTAGAACATGCCCTCAATTTGATAATTATTATAACTTAAGCATATATCTCAAAGGGATTCTTTTCACCGAAAATTATGGATGTAATGTTTTTTTTTCTTCCATTGTGGAGCTCGGACCAATTGCCGGTAGAAATTACTCAGTATTAAATAGCTTTTGATATTAAAATAAACATATATTAAACGTTATTAAGGTAAAATCGAGTTAAGGTAAATCCAAATCTTCATTAAGGTTAATTGAGTTATTAAGGCAAGTAAGTTAAGCGATAAATAAACAGCCAGTCAAGACAATGGGTATTTTGTATTAGAAATAGCATGTATTTTTGTTTAATAACTAAATTATTATTTAAACTAGCAATACATTTCTTATTCTGTCACTATTTTGATTAATTTCTTTAAAAAAACATAGAGGTTATAATAATAATAGAAATTTATACTTTTAACGAAATAGCATATCGCCATAAGCCAATTTCATAAAAAATTAAATTGTGTTAATGTTTAACTTTCATCAACAAAAAATATATTTTAACCTCCATGATCAATATTCTTTTGCTTAAAGAATTTATTAAAGTACAAACTCGTAAATCTCAAGACATAAATTGAATCTTTATACAACTCTCATCAGACCTATCATAGTACATGGCAGTGAATGCTGGCCATTAATAAAAGCAGATGGAGACAGACTTTTAATTTTTGAAAGAAAAATACTTTTTCCAGTTAGAGAGAATAATAGGCGGGAGAATTTTGTTTAACCATGAAATCCACAGAAATAACGACTACTACTAATCTAATGCTACCAGAGTCATCAAATGTTTTCGCATCAGATGGTTCGAGCATATTTTTAGGTTTGGTCATATGAGCCCAGTCAAAAAGGTGACTTTTGTAAATGTACAAGATACCAGGAAAAGAGATAGACTGCGTAGAGGCAGATCTAAAGACATTAAAAATAATCAATCGTTAGCAGACTGATCGGATATGTTGTTCAGACGGCCTTGGTCTGACACAGGGTGCAGTGCAAGTAAAGAAGAGAAGATCAATATTGCTACATTTGAATTAAATTTCCATATATTTGAATCATATTTTCTTATAAATTTGGTAGGAAATCATCTTTACTAAGAATTGATACTTAAATTGTGCCAATAACTTTGATTTTTGTAAATTTAGAGAATACTGGGAAAAGTAAACCTCGTACTAGATGGTAGACCTCGCACTAGATGGATAGACTGCATAGAGGCAGATCTCAAGATATAAAACAATCGTTGGTGACTGTGGCATCTGAACGGATCTTCTGGAGGAACATTGTTGAGACGGCCTTTGTCATAGGCTGTAGTGCAAGTAAAGAAGAACAAGATTTATATGGAGACTAACGCTACCAAAATGCCTCAATAATGTCAAACTGTCGATCGGCGAAGAACAAAATTAATAGCTCAACATGAGAATTATATTTCCATGCACTTTAATTAAATTTTCCTATAATTTTTGTAACCAATCATCTTAACAGAGAGTTGCTACTTTAAAATTGTGTCAATAAAACACCTTCCAATAAATGCCGCTTTATTAATGAATATTTTAAACATATAAGAAGAGAAAAAAAACGTTCCAAAAAAATTCCTTTCTTTTCGAGATTTTCATAATTCAACAGCAACTAAGTTTCATTCGGTTGCCATTCCGAAATTACTATAATAACCCAATAAACATAAAGAATGAAACGGCAGTCACGGCCATTAGAAGAAGAAAAACAAAAAACCGACACCTCACACCGTTTCCAGAACTATTTCAAACCATCTGTGAAATATTTCCGCCGCATTCAAATTGATGCAAATGCGAAGACTTGCCCGCCCATAAAACTGCCAACAGTTCTAAAAAAAGTCCACCACGTGCATACGAATGTCTTCCAAAAAGATGGGAGAAACTTCATTTCCATTGTCAGATTCAGAAATCACGAATGGCAATTCTTGCGGGTCTATAAGTGGCAAATCATTCCCGTAGTAAATGCTGTCTTTATATTTTTTTCTTCTTTTGTCTGATGCGTTTGTTCCCTGTTTAAAATGGCCGCCCGTGGCTGCGAATTAAAGGAGGATAACTCCTATAAACTGTGGGGTGGGGGGGAGGGAAAACGGACACAGAACACAATTGGATGGTATTTTACAACTCCAGTTCACGATGCATAAGAAAAGGTCACTCAGTTGCATATAAATATGCAAAGTGCCGCTAGAGAATGGGTAGTTCTTTACTGGAAAGTGTCGCCTTCGTAAAGATGAACTCGACAAGGGAACACAAATAGCTCACTTTCGCTTGGCTGTCTGTTTTGCTGTCAGATACGAAAGACCTTTTTGGTGACGATAAAAAGGTAAGAAGACTTCTGGAACTTTAGTACCATTTTAGAGGTCTGTCTCCTAATAAATTATGTCACATTAATTATTATTTTATATATAAAATATATTATTTCATTTTTTAAATATTTATAATTTTATTTTAAGAGGAAATTTTTTTACAGAATATTTATTTATATATGTTTTTAATTTATTTCATAAGTCTTTTATAAATCATTCTTAAAACCAAGCAGGAGTGTTTATTTTAATCACAAATGAAATGATGTATTACAAATGAATGAATGTATTGTTTTGGAGAGAAACTATGTTTTCTATGACCGTGGCTTGACATGGCTATGTTTTCTATGATAGTGGTTTGACATGGCTATGTTTTCTATGATAGTGGTTTGACATGGCTATGTTTACTATACTAGACTATGACTGTGACTTCTTTTACCACTTTCAATTTTTTTTAAAAAATTAATTTCTTTTATAACTTTTTTAATACATAATATTTCTTTATATCTTTTTAATTTATTTCACGAGCCTTTTGTTACATAATATTTATTTATATATAGTTTTAATTTTATTTCATATGCTTTTTTATAGATAATATTTATAAATTATTTAAATTTCTTTCGTGACTTTTTTAATGCATAATATTTATTTATAATTTTTTTTTAATTTATTTTATCAGCTTTTAAAACATAATATTTCTTTATATATATATGTGTGTGTTTTTAATTTTATTCATGAGCATTTTTTTTTACATAATATTTATTTATACCTTTTTAAAAAATGTACAAGAGTTTTCTTATACAAAATATTTACCTATATTTTTTTTAAATTTTTAAAAAAAAATTTTATTTCAAGAGCTTTTCTATTCATAATATTTATTTATATATTTTTCAAAATCTATTTCACGAGCTTTTTTATACATTATATTTATTTATATAATTTTAAAAATTTATTTCACGAGCATTTTTTTTTTTTACATAATATTTATACATATCTTTTTAATTTATTTCACGAGCCTTTTTATGCATAATATTCATTTATAATTTTTTTAAATTTATTTCACGAGGTTTTTTTTATACATATTTATTTATAAATTTTAAAAAAATTATTTCGAAAGCTATTTTATGAATAATATTTATTTATATAATTTTTAAAGTTTTATTTCACTGGCTTTTTTATATGTAATATTTATTTATAATTTTCTTAAAATTTACTTCACGAATATTTTTTATACATAATATTTATTTATATATTTTTTTTAATTTATTTCACAAGCTTATGCATAATATTAATTTATAAATTTTTTTAATTTATTTCACGAATTTTTAAAACGTAATATTTATTTATATATATATTTTAAATTTCTTACACGAGCTTTTTTATACATATAAAAAAATAATTTTTTTAATATTTTTTTATGGTCTTTTTAATAATTTTATTATTTTTTATTTCATTTTTTAATTTTATTCTCTTATTTTATTTCCGTTTTTTAAATTTCTTTCATGGGCTATTTAATAACTAACATTTTCTAATTTCGTTGGTTAGTTTTTTTATAAAATCGCTTGGAATTCTGATTTTTTTTTTAAGATTGCTGTTATGATTTTGTTCTTACATTAAATTCTAAATTTAGTATCGTAAATAAAATATCTTTTTTCAAACTTTGTTAATTTTCACGGGATTTATAGATTTCTTTTAAAAATTATACTTCTTTGACAAAAAAATGTTTATATTTTACTTTTGACAACATACCCATAATTTTATGGTAAGTTGTTCTTCGACTAGGTCGATTAAATTGTTCTTTTTTTTTTATTCCACTTGTTGCATGTTTTAATGCATTGCATTAATCCTTGAATGTAACAAAATTGAATATACAAAATTGTTTTATTATTATTATTATTATTATTATTCAGTTTGACGCGTTGACATAATCGAAATCTGCAATAAAAACATGGCTTAAAAATTTTAATATTATTATTAATATTAATATATAATTATATACTATTATATTATAATTAATATTATATTTATTATTATTATTCAGTTTGGAATTTTTGAATTAGAAGTTATTCTAAGCGATCAATATTTTTTAAATGCATTTTGAAATAGAAAAGAATAAAAATAATGTTCTTTTAAAGAGAAATAAACTTAGAAATATGAAATGGTTTACTTTACACACTTTGCACAAGAGGTTAAAATGACGTTGACGTAATCGAATCTGCTATGAAAACAGCTTAAAAATTGTCATATTAGCATGATAAATAGAAACACATACTACTCGAAAGAAACATTTTAGCAGCGCAATGCGACAATAAACTTCTTTTTTTTTTATTTCACAGAGTTGTTTATAAAACGGTGATAGAATATAACCGAAGATGTTTAAGATCATAAAACGGTGATAGTAGAGAGTTTTTGCATACCGTATTTTGGACGTCCGTTAGCTTTTTCTGCCTAGCGCGCATGCTCATAATAAATTGCGCATGCGTATCTGTAATAATGTGGGAGGCTCTAGGGAGAAAAAGCTAACGGACGTCCAAAATACGGTATGCAAAAACTCTCTAGTGATGAATAAATCAACACTATATCACCGTTTGTTTTTGTAGCAAACGGTGTAGCATGCAAAGCACTTTTATTGTATTGCTAATATTACTGAACTGCATGTAATTTCAGATATACAAAACAACTTTAAAAAGCAAAAAAATTATTTTGCGAATTTTATTATTGTTGTTGTTATTGAATACTTTTATTATATTTTTATCCAAATATTTATCTTCTTTTTTATTTCATGAAGATGTTTAAGAATATAAAAAAAAAAAAGAAAAAAAAAACTAGATAAATAATAATAATAAATAAATTATTGTAATCAACTTTATATTGCGTTCGGTGGCAAACGGTGTAGCAAACAAAGTCTTTATTTATTGCTAATATTACTGAACTGCTTGTGATATTAGCAATACAATAAATCAACTTTAAAAAGAAGCATATGATTTGCGTAATTTATTACTTTAATTATTGACACTTTTATTGTATCTTTATCCAAATATTTTTCTTCTTCTTTTTTACTTCTCGAAGAATTTTAAGAATATCAAAATAATAAATGATGGAATATGTCAATACTATATCGCCGTTTGTTTATGTAGCATCTAATCATGATTGATAGAATTTATTTTATCATTTATTTATAAATCATTAGCAAGTATTTTTACTCATAGAAAATGATTTAATAAACAGAATGGAACTTAAAGCAAGTAAGAAGATTTCCGAAGCTTGATGCCATAATTTTTGTTAAATAAATATAATTTAAGAATATTAATATTGGCATAATGACCAAAAATTCAAAATAGTTTTTAAGAAAAATAAATATTGTATAGGTTTTAGTCATTAATAAAAACTTTTTCCATCAATGAAAAACGTATTATTCAATATTTTTTAATTAATTTTTATACGGATTTTATTATTAACATAACAATTTTACTAAATTCAATTTATTGATTTAATTTTATTAAATTTTTAATTAATTTTTATATGGATTTTATGACTAACATAACAAGTTTACTAAATTCAATTTGTTGATTTAACTATTAGTAAATTTTTAATTATTTTTTATATGGATTTTATTACTAACATAACAATTTTACTAAATATTAATGATTAACTTTTTGAATTGACTTAAATTTGTTATCAAGTTTGTGATATTTTTCTGTCCATATGTGCATAATGAGAATATAAAAATATAAAAAAGTTTAAAAGAGTATAAAGAAAAAGATTTATTCAATATTTATTTCTAAACATTTTAAATTAGAAAATATTTTTAATTCCTCCTTTCTCCTATGAGAAATTTCATATTACTAATATATCACATATTGTAAAATTTTCTTTCATTAAGGAAAAAAAATTCAGAAAAAAGTACTTGTAAATTCTAAATAAAAAATATTATAATCTAAGCTTTGTAATGTCTTTCAGATGGCTTTGTAATGCCCAGAGAAAAAATAAAACATGAAAGCAGTTACTTTTCTTTGTCTTATCATCTTAAGCAGTCTAGAGGCAGTATTTTCCTGCTATCTTCCTTATTTAAGTGAGTATATTTAAATTACTGAATATTTTCCAATAATAGCATTTTTTTTTGTTGCTATTTTTTGTATCGTTATTGATATACACGCATTTAATATCATTAAATCTACATACTCAATTATCTATCATCGTGATATCTGCCTAAAAAAATGAAGCTTATACTAAATTTGTTATATATTACAACGTTAAAAAAATATTATTTCTCATAATCTTTCAAAACAAGTATCTGTCATTTTTAGCAAATTTCAGTCGTTTTTAGTAAAATTTATTTCCAATGGCAAACTCTTACGAGATCAAAGCAGTGTAAAACACACACAAGAAAAAAGAAAACAATAGAAAAAAATCAATGTCTCATCAGCAAAGTTCTAGAGCTCCAATATCTTTTCACCTCGGAGTCCCCATGCAAGTCCGGGCATCCTGCTATAGGGTGTCTTTCCACGATCTCGTTTCGCCCACAGAACAGGAAATTTGGACTATCAAAAATGCCAATGCGGTGCAGATAACTTGCCAAACAGTCTTGGCCCACTGCAAGTCTAAATTCCGCGACAGCTTTTTCCCGAGGTTTGTCCGAAATACCCTGTTCCAAAATGTTCCTCTAACTCCTCAAGGAAATACGAACAGTGAGCAATGCCTTCCATCTTAGTCTCATTCGATTTTTGATATAAAGTTTCACAGAGCGAAATGAGTTGCAAGTATTTAGCTGTTGGGCTACCCATTTGCTCTTCTTAGCCAGCTAGGATGCGACAGTAGATCTACCTCTATATGGTGCACTCTGGTAGCGTCCTAGGTGGCTAAAAGATCTATTACCAGCGACATGCAACAAATCTCCACTAAATCTTACACCAGGATTTCTTAAACTGGGTTATACTTTTAAACTATGTTATACGTATTCCAGTGGACCATTTGGGTACAGGGAAGTAATATTAGTAAGGAGAGTAAAAACATGCTTCAGTGTCGACTCCTGGCTCTGGCATGTATGTTCGGAATCCACATTAAGCGTAGGTCCCGGTCTAATCAGTCTAAAGTGTGCACAAAATGACCGTAGAGCAACAAACCAAACCTCTTCTTTTGTTATTTTTCCGTTTGTTATTCAAGAAAGATTTAGATTTTAGATTTTAGATTTAGAGACATGCGGGGCCTGAATGGCCGAATGGCTAGCGTTCTGGCGCTCGGTAGCACAGGTTTCGGGTTCGAGTCCCGGCGGTGCCATGGATGTTTGTAGTGGTTCGGAATCTACTTTAAAGTGTAGGTCCCGGTCTAATAGGATCGTAGAGCGTTGCGGGGGTATTGTTACTCCGCGTCTGTGGCTTATCTTCAAGTTACACGCGCCCCCTGGGTAATGCAAAGTGAGTACATCTGTGCAGCGCTTGCCTTAAGGCATCCAAGACCAAGCTTTCTAAGTGTTTGCCGTCTGCATTAGAAAGAAAAAAAAAGATTTAGAGACAGCAAATGGAATCGTTTATTTAATTTGCTTGTTTATTCAGAACGTTAATACATAAAGAAAAGTTTTAGATTAATACATAAACAATACTTTTTTAATAGAGGCACGAGGGTGGTGGCTGATGGTAGAAGGAGGGGGGGGTACTCATAAATTAAGAGCTTTATCAAATATTGCAGGAGAGAAAAAGATTGGAGCACTATTCTAGATCATTAGATTGCTTACCTACTAATATTTCTAGAAAATAAAACCTAAAGCACTTTAGAGCATGATACTCATTAGAATGTATACAGGACATTTTGGAGAGGTGCGACAATTCTAGAGTTACTCAGGATTTCACCACTTACAAATAATTTACATTCCAACTTCAAAATGTCCTAAATAATATATATTCTATGCATTCTTTATATATATTTTATTAAATGATCATTATAATCATAATGCTATGCTTATTTTCAGGACAATCAGTGGGTCTATGCGATGGTCTTGATAAATACATGGTGGACAGATCTGACTGGGGTGCCAAGGATCCATCGGGAACAGCCGATTGCTTTCCAGGTCCTGTTGAGATGATCATCCTTCACCACACAGGTTCACCTCCGTGCACAACAAAGAAATCGTGTGGGAAAGCGATGAGGAAATTGCAAGAGGAACACATGAGTGAAAAAAGTAAGATGATGTTGTTGATTTTTTAATCCATTTTTTAAACTGTCTCACATTAGCTCATTCTAACACTATACTATAGCTTCCATTAAATATTTTATAAATGTAACAGTTCAGTACAACCTACTGTCACAGAAAAAAAAACATTGTGACAGTAGAAGGGGTTAAGGAATATTTTAGCGGACCATTTTGAATTGGGGAAGTAAATAAAAAAAAATTAAAAAAAAACACATTGTGACAGTGGAATGGGTTAAGGAATATTTTAATGGACTATTCGAATTAAGTAATTAAAAAACGTTGTGACAGTGGAATGGGTTAAGAAATATTTTAGTGGACCATTTGAATTAGGAAAGCAAATAAAAAAAAACATTGCGACGATGGAATGGTTTAAGGACTACACTATTTTAATGGGCTATTTGAACTAGGTTAATAAAAAAAAGGCATTGTGACAGTGGAGGGGGTTAAGGAATATTTTAATGGACCATTTGAATTGGGTAATTAAAAAATAATTGTGGAAGTGGAAAGGGTTAAGGAATATTTTGAAATGCATTGTAGTTAACGAATGTCAGTTATCAATGAGTCCGACTCGTGGCTTAGTGGTAACGCACGCCGCTGGTGAGCGTGCTAGCGACTTTGTTGCAGACACTGTTTCAAAAAGCGAGGAGACTCGATGGCATTTGTGATGCTCAGCATATTGCTCGTGAGTCGGACTGCCTGGTGGGAGTTCCCCGGGTTTTCCGCAACTGCATGGTAGTTTCCCCCTAAAAGCCCTCCCGGAAGGCACTGCCCTCTTTTTCCAGCGACACGGAGCCAAGTCAGACTTCTACCTATGTCTGTTGCATCACAACAAAAGCTGCCCCCCCACCCTTTCCCTCCTTCTATGAGACCACACGGGTTCTTGGACTTGGTCTAGATGTTGCTGATTACAAGTGGGATAAGAAAAAAAACGTTAATAATGAATTTGCTGGTGTGTGTTTATTGATTCAAACAATATGAATATTCGAAATCGAAAGGTAATCTTTGTATGAAAGTGCATTCTAATATAATGTATAAATGCCTATTTTGTTAATTTTTCTTTCCTTGATATACATTTGCAGTAGTAAAGCTTTTGAAACGTGTGTCATTTGTAAAGCTGATTACTTAACCCATTGTATGCACTTTCATTATTCTTTTTTATGTGTTCTAAAACACTTTTAAACAAAGGAATAAAAAAAACTTAAATAATGAAATGGGATTCAAAAATAACACCAGGTATGAAAAGCGTGAAATATAGAAAATAAAAAGTATCAAAGTAAGTGTAAAAAGTATCAAAAATATCAACGTAAAATAGTTTTCAATTTATTCAGAGAAATTCATTTAAAAAAATCATGAAATAGAGGAATAAGAATTTTCTTTCAAAATTTCGCTACATTTTATATTTTTGTGTCTTCCTTGTTTTATTTCCATTGTGAAAACTGTTTTTGTTGAATAGAAAAGGATGCGTTGATGTTTAAAGCAGGAAAATTTGAACTGTATTCCCTCTTTACATTTCGCAGCATTATTTTTATTTATGAAATAATAAAATAAAAATTCTTTCAAATGCAAATTTTTTTAAAGAAAAAGTAGTAAAATGAGGCCGGAGAATTGAGGTTGATTTTAATGTACATCAAAGTGAAGGACCTTATGCGTACATTTCCCAACATAAAACGGATAATAGATAAACAATACAGTTTTTAATTCTATACATAAAAAACATGCACAGCTGATACTTTCAGAACAGCCAATTGTTTGTCGGAACTTGTCTCATAAATTTTTTTTCTTTTAATTAATTTTAACTGATTAGTTAATTGGGGCCTGATGGCCGAGTGACTAGTGCTCTGAAGCTCGGTGACATGGATGCTCGAAGTGATTCGGAATCCACTTTAAAGTGTAGGTCTCGATTTAGTGCGACTGTAGAGAGTTGTGGTGAAAGCTTTACCCCGTAAAAAGGAAACATTTCCTGTCTCAAAGTCAGCCAACAGGCAGATGACTTGGCCCTCCACGAGACTGTTGCACCAATGAAGAAGAATTAATTGATTGATTAATAATTACGTAATTAACTTTTAACATTTAGAAACAAAGTGAGATATGAAATTAAAATAACCAAATAAACTATAATTTTGCTGTGACCACTCATTTTGACGGTTATTTAAATTTATGTAAAAAAAAAAACAAATATTGAATAGGTAAAACTCGTCGTTAAAGGTTTTATATTTAAAGAAATTCAAATAGAGTATAATTTAAAACAAGTAATATAAAAAAAAAAAAAAAATTTAAGGAAATTTCCAATTTTTTTCACTCTATTGCAGAAAGTCCTTTATAAATAATTTTCATTCATTTTTTTAAGTTTATCTGGCGCCATCTATTGGCAGATACATGCAACTTAAATCTAAAAATAACTAAAATTAATTAGTTAAATTTAATTACTGAATTAATATTGTAAAAAAAACTGTATTAACATCCAGTGTCATCCACTACAACTTCAAAAAAAATGTATTTGAACAGGAGGGGACGAATAAAAAGTACTTTATGAACGATTGAAAATTTGAATAAGATATATATAGTGAGAGTGTGAGCTAATAGAAGGAATTGAAAAATTATACATCTATGCGCACAGTTACTAATGCATCTATGCACATTGCATTCGTCTTTAATGATTTTGTAACAGCCATCTTTGTTTATCAATATATGCAAATATCATTAATTACATATGGGTGATTATCAAAATAATGGAAACACCTGTGAATAAAAGCGACATTTAAGAATGCGCTTCGTAAGCATTAAAATGTAATCTTAGCTATCAGGTTTTTTTCTTAAAAATAGAAACGTATATATCATAGTAGTATGGGATAGTTTTAATGAAGTTATTTACATCTTGGATTTTGATAGAAAACATAAAATATCAGACCTCAGAGACTTTCAAAGAGATCAAATTATAGGAGCCCGACTAGCTGGAGCAACTGTGAACGAGACATCTCAGCTTTTGGGCGCTTCTAGAGGTATGGTGTCTAAAGTGATGATAGCTTTAGCGCGCGTCAAGGTAAGATCGGCAAAGCAAAAGAGTGGACTAAAGGAGAAGCTAAGTGAAAGAGACTGACGAATATTGAAGCGGATTGCAATATCTAAAAAGAAAACTAAAAAGAATATTGCAGCAAAAGTGACCGCAGAGCTCAATCAGCGCCTTGATTCTCCAGTGTCAATAATTATGTGTCCAAGTGTCATAAGTTAGTAGGATCTCCATAAACAGGACATTTACGGCAGAACAGCACTTCCCAAGCCACTTGTCATATCAGTTAATGCCAAACGTCGTCTATAGTGGTGCCACTACTACAAAACCTGGTCGATCGATAAATGAAAGGCAATTATAGGGTCAGACGAATCAACTTTCATACTTTTCTCCATAATAGGACGGGTGCACATTTGGAGGACACCTGCACAAGCTTATGACCGTAATTGTCTCCTTTCAACTGTCAAGCATGGAGGTGGATCTGTCATGATATGGACAGCCATGTCGTGGTTTTCTGTTGGTTAAATTGTAAACCCGAAAGGAAGTATCACTGGAGAAAAATCTAGAGAAGTTTTTGATGACCATGTCCATCCTATGATACAAACTTTGTTTCCTGCAGGAGTTTGATAATGTGGTATTATTATCATGATAATATGATTTTCCAGTATGATAATGCTTTTATTCATGCAGCGGGACCTATCCAGTCATGGTTTGATATACACGAAGATGAAATGAAACATCCAGCTTGACCCTCACAGTTCTCCGACATCAATATCATCAAATCGTTATGGTATATTTTAGAACGAGTAATCTGAAATCGATATCCTCCACCGGCATCTCTCCCGGAACATTGACAATTATATTCATGATGAATGGTTCAATATTCCTCTGAATACTATTCAGCACTTCTAGGATTCTATTCCAAAGTGAATTCAAGCAGTATTATATGACAAAGGTGGTTCTATGCCTTATTAGTAAAGGATTCCTTATAACTCCAGGGGATTTCCATTATCTTGATAACCCCCTGTAGATCGGTTAGATAATCCTGTATAATAGGATCGATAGTCCTATTCTTATTGATTGCCTTTTCTTTGTCATTTTTGCCAAAATTTAATTAAGTAGATTAAACTTTATTTGTATGCTTACTGACAAATTACAAAAAATAAAATGCAATATTTAGTTGAAGATGAAGAGTTTCATGAGTTAAGGAAACGAATTTTATTACAAAACAATTTTAGATTCTAGTAAATTACATGGAGTATTTTTAATTCTGTGAGTATTTTGTATCTGACTGCGTAATAAATCATCTTTTTTACAACATTTCATTTTCGCAGAATGGGCTGACATCGGATACCATTTTGTGGTAGGAGGAGATGGCCTCGTGTATGAAGGTCGCCCGTGGCACAAAATGGGCGCCCATACGAAGCACCACAACAGGAGGTCTATTGGGATAGCCTTTCTTGGAGATTATGACAAAGACTGTCCCGACCCTACCATGCTGGACTTAATTCCAAAGCTAGTCTATTGCGGAGTGGAGAAAGTAAGTAGGCACCCAGATATTTTGCTCTTTCAAAACCAACTAATGTGACAAAAAAATTTAATGGAAACTTTATATTAAATATTTCATTATATGTTAAAATAGATCCTTGACTGATTAATAATGATCATAAAATAAAATTGTGAAAAAATGAATGAAAATTTATGAGCACTTTAAATATTAATTATTTAATTTCCTTTTAATAAAATACGTAGCAATATTTAATGGAAATTTTATATTCAATATTTTATTACATTTTAAAAATGATCCTTGGCTGATTGGTAAAATTTTAAAATATTTAAAATATATGAGTAATTTAACAATTAATTATTTAATGGAATAACAATATTTCATTTTCTTATTATTATTCTCCGTCACTTGTAAATTATTTAAATATAAAGTGAGATTTGCCTAATTACCAGTTCAACTAATTTTCATATATTATAGGGTAATCGTTAAGTAAAACAATATTTAAAGTAGTGATGGTTTTATATATATTATCGATCATATATTAATTTTTTTCAATATGATCGTTTATGTTCTTATGTTCGTTTCCAAAGAAGTAACAATTTTTATGTTTCTTATATAAATTTCCTTTTCAATGAGAATAAATTTTTTTGTAAGTCCTTTTCTCTCCACAACTTTTACGTCGCCAAATTTGACAAGTTTTAGTTTAAATAATTAAGAACATATTTTAAATAAAGTGCAATACTACCTAAGTAATTATGAATGGATTATGTGAATGCAATTTTTTATCGTACTTGCTAACAATTATATATTTTTATGCAGGGCTATATATCACCCTCATTTAAAGTCATAGCTCACAAAGACGCTTATTGTACCTCGTGTCCAGGTGACGCTCTATATAAAGTCATTAAACAGTGGCCTCATTATCCAAAACTTATACCCATCCCAACCTATACATGTGATGCAACAACCAAAGCACCTAAACCTGAAACTACAACAATGCCAGCTACCACAACTACAGAAAAGCCCACCACTACCACTACCACCACCACCCCAGCACCACCAACAACAACAACGACTACTACGACGACTACCACTACAACAATGGCACCCACAACAACTCCAGAACCAACAACGACAACAACCACCACAGAAGCTCCAACGACGACAGAACAGCCTTGGTATTATTACGTACTTTTATCCAAGTATAAAGTACCCTGGTTACCTGTGTACTCTCACAAGCATCACCATGGTTCCAAAAGTATATGGTGATATAGTGTCATATAGAAAGAAATTATACATCTATGCACATAATTATTAATGTATCTATGGACTCCAATTACTAATGCATCTATGCACACTATACATCTAATGCATCTATGCATATGAACCACAATTACTAATGCATCGCATGCTATGCGCACTAGGCCCCTATGTATCACAATTACTAATATAGGTGTCCAGGTGACGCTCTATATAAAGTTATTAAAAAGTGGCCTCATTATCCCCAAACGTTACCATCACCTCAGCAACAACGACGACTACCACTACAACAATGTCACCAACAACTACTCCAGAACCAACAACCACCACAGAAGCTCCAACGACGACAGAACAGCTTTGGCATTACTAAGTACTTTTGTCTAAGTACAAAGTACCCTGGTTACCTGTGAACTCTCACAAGCACCACCATGGTTCCAAAAGTATATGGTGATATTGATCTATTGAAATTTAACTAAATTTGTATAAACTGATAATCCAGTTGGATTTTAATTGTTTCTCGAATCGAGATAATTAAAAGTTACTTTAAAATAAAAGAGAAAAAAAGATACTTTAATGACTTGGGGAAATCATAAACGTGCGGTACAAGAAATTGCCTTTCCAATTTACTGAATGGTACAAAATATAATACTGTTGGTAAGCTAAATTTTATTTAGCAATTTTCTTATAGACTAAGGACCGACCATAAGAAAAAACACGACAGAAATTAATGGTAAACATTATATCTGGAATAAATGTTTTTCAATGAAATATGCACAAAAGGGGAAAAAATATACATCAAGGCATTAGAGTTTCCAGTTACAGTTATAAATAATAGCTAATGGTTTTTGGTGTTCTTAATATTGGACGTCTGATTTCGTCATTCGCAATTATACAACCTACATACAGCGGGAATTCCCACTTTCCCCCATGTGCCGCTGGGACATTTATAAATAGAATTAGAGAATTTCACCGATTCTTGAATAGGTGCTTACAAAATTAAGAATGGGAATTCTAGCTGGTGAGTCAGAAAAATTCCAGAAAGCAGATAGTTCCCTAGTTCCGTGGATTTTTCATGCGACACCATTATAATACTTTTTGTTTAATCAGATCTACAATCAGTCGTAAAATTAATTAGTTGATTGTATAAATTAGATGACAACACTTGGAAAACACTTGGATAACGACTTGGAAAAGTTACATCTTCGTCATACATTACTGAAAAGGGCCATTTTAAAATACTAACTGATCAAGTGAAAAGGTTTGTGATCGAAAATGGACATTGCAAGCCTGAAGGCACCTTTGGGTAGTACTTTATTTAAAAGAAAACACAATGATAATACATTGCATTGATTTGGCCCCCATTCAAAAAATTTGTCACGGATCTCAGATGGTATAGTTACGCTACTGGATCTGTGGTAGTTCAAGCGCATTAAAGTGAATACGCTTAAATAGAGGGATTATTGTGAGTGATAGACCAGCTATTATTTAAATAAAAAAAAAATGATGATTTTAACATTTTTTCTGAAATTCCGTAAGAATTAGGAATAGAAATTCCGTATTTAGGATTTGTTTGTACTTATTATAAGAGGACAGTATATTTTTATATGAATTTTATTACAAAAGTGATACAGTCACTCTGTTAGATATTTGATAATAAAATACTTTTATGATTTCTATCATGAAAAATGAAGTTGTAGTTTTTGACGATAAAGAAGTTTTATGATTTTTTTTTATATTCCTATAAATATGAATAATATTTCATGGCAACAACTGCTTTATACCGTTTATAATTTATTTTTTGAAATCCATGATAATGGAGATACGTTGATAATGATAATGAAGTTTATTATCATTATCAACGCTGATAATGGTGTTCATTATCAACGTTGCAATCAGATATCATAATTAAAATGCTTTATAAAACTTAACTCATTATTTCCCAATCAATAAAGGATTTTAGAAGGAATTTTATGTATACATATTTTCAATACGGGTTTCATATATTCATAAATGGTTTCACTTACAATATTTTATTGAAACTTCGTTTTGCCTAGATTTCAAACAATATTTTAGTCTGTATTATAGCATATATTTTAAGTAAATTAGTATGGATGTACTTTACATAATTAGGATTATCAGAAAAAAAACTAGAATCTTTATTACATGAATGATCAGTAAATCTTCTTCGATTTCATTATTAATTTGGATACAAAGTATTTTTAAAATACAGATATAACAAGTTTTATGTAAAATAAGTATTTTATTGTAAAAATTAAATGATGAATAAAATTGATTTCATTATAGTGTTTTGTTTATTTTGGTTGTATTCACCAAGTTGGTTTCAAGATAGTTTATCACTTATAAATGCAATATTTTAGAACCCAAACTTGTTCATGTAAACCATATTTTTCTCAAAATGGACCATACCACCTACTAGTGGGCAGGAGAAAGATAAAGAAGGGATAATAATAATAGTCTTAGGTGCTTTTAAGGGAGGGTTAGAAGAAAATAAAGAGGCGATAAAAGCATAAAGAATGAAAAAAAAAAGATAAGAAAAAATTAATAAATTTATTCGGACTTATTTCACCTGTTCTGTAACTTTATTTTCGAGGTAAACACACAAAATGAAAGTTATAGCCAGTAGATGGTCAAGTCTGTTGATAAGTCCTAAGAATAATCATCAGTCTAGCACGTGGCGCATAATTAGTGCATTCTGTTTAAATCAGTTGGAATACATGTGTGTAACTTATTGATGATAAGATATTATAAATAGGTATAAAGTCATGTAACCTCCAAATGATAATATATAATGCATAAACAACGTAACATGTATATAATGCAATTTCATAAAACGTAAACAATTTTATGAAATATGATAATATACAATGTAACCATAAACAATTTTTATAACATAAGATAATATGCAATGTATATAACAAAAACATTTTTTTGAAATATGATAATATACAATGCATATAACATATACAATTATAAAATATGATAATATGCAATGTATAAAACAAAAAATGTTCATGAAATATAATAATATACAATGTATATAACAAAACAATTTTTATGAAATATGATAATATACAATGTATATAACATAAACAATTTTTATTTACATATTATGCACGAATTATATCAATTTAAAGTTTGTAACTCAAGTATTTTATTGTAATTATGTTTGTTTGCTTAAAGAAAATAGATTTCCAAATAGAGCCTCAATAATTTTTTTTTTTGAAAAAGGAGGGCAGGAACAAATAATTTTGGGAATTATTGAAGTAAACAATAATAATCTGTAAGTAAATCAGAAAAGAAAAATATTTTTCGGATGTTAATTTATATAAAGTTCAATCATATATTTTATATTTGATTTAGATGACACTTATTTGTTAAGAAATAAGTGTCATCTAAATTAAATATTAAATTAAATCATTTAAATATTATTTAAATGGGAATTCTGAAGTTTTTAGAATATAAGAACAAGGTTTGATTAACACTTTGGACTCGAGGGCTCCGGAGCGGAGCCATTTAAAATTTGTCTTCAAGCTCGAGGACTCCGCTACGGAGACAGTGCAAATAACAAGTAATAATGCGTATATCAAACTTACATGTGAATATGATCTTTTTACTAAAATCGCTTCGAGTTGCTGGTAATACGAATGCAAAAAACTTCGAGTGCAAAGGGTTAATAAATATATACAAAGAAAATATAAAAACAATTTTTTTTTTTTGCGAAGATCCATTTACATTTTTTATCATAGTCCTTTTTCAGCTCAATATATTTTGTCCAGCTTTTCTCAAACTTCTTCAAGCCTCCAAAACACAGAATTTCGGTCTTCAAAATAGACATAGAATTCTTCGTTCGACATGAACATTCTCCCATCGAACCACTTTTTTATATTTGGGAACATAAAAAAAGTCAACGTTTTCCAAATTTGGTGAATACTGTAATTGCTGCAAAAATTCGAACATTAATTCAATCATTTTCTATCGACAACACGATTGCGTTTGTTTTCCACCATGAGTAAACGCGGCATCTACCTTGCCGATATTTTGCTTCAACCGTTAGTAAAAATGTTGTTTCTTATCCCATTTGGTCGACAGCAATATTTAGACCAAGTCCATGAACCAGGGTTTGGTTTGTCGCTCTACGGTCATCTTGTGCACACTTTAGCCTAAACAGACCGGTTTATTACAACCAGACTACAGTTTAAAGTGGATTCCGAACCACTACAAATTTTCCATGGCGCCTCCGGGACTCGAACCCGAAACCTGAGGTACCGAGCGTCAGAGCGCTAGCCACTCGGCCATTCAGGCCCCCATGAACCAGGGGTCATGATAAAGGATAAAAATATGCATCTGCTTTTTGTCCTTGACATGGGACACCCAAAAGTAGAAGTCTGACTTTAATCCACCCGGCTATATCCCCGGACACTGGGTATCCATTTCAATCGCCTTTCTTTTTGACATAACATGATCTACAATGGGGATATTCTAACCCGGACCTTCACGGGGGTTAGCAAAAATAAAAATAAAACCTTTTAGCGAATAGAGAGTATGATTCTATTGAGAGATGATATTCATCGGGAGTAAACTTGCTTTGATCCCAAGAGTGTCAACTCTGTGATTTTGTAAGTATTTATTGATCCACCCTCTTAACAAGGAAAAATCAAGTCTGTAGTTTTTGTCTGTATAAATGGATAATCACTACACTTGCAAATGATATCAACAACCAAATGTTTAGAAATTTCATAATTAATGTGGTTTTTACCTCATGTTTTAGTAGTATATTAGGATAGGATATAGTATTCTTAGGTATATATATATATTTGTGTGTGTGTGTGTAATATCATATAAGGTACGATTTCTTCTCACACAGATCACTCCCACATTTTCCAGAATATACTGCAAATGTTCATGTTTAACAAGCAGGGGGCCGAGCAGCTAGCGCTCTGACATCATTCGGTATCATAGGTTTCGGGTTCGAGTCCCAGTGGGCCCATGGAGGTTTGTAGGGGTTCTAAATTCACTTTAAACCGAAGGATCCGGTCTAATAGGATCGTGTAGCGTTGTGGGGCAGTGTTACTAGTGTCCATAGCATATCTTCAAGCTACACGTGCTCCCTGGGTAATGCTAAATTAGTAACAGTGGTGAGACCTTTGCTTATGGCTTAAAGATTAATTGTCTCTGCATTGTGGGGTGCATTAGGAAAAAAAGTATTTCTTCTTACAAAGACCACTCCCATATTTTTTAGAATATACTACAAATGCTCTTGTGTGATCATCGACAGAACGTGAAATGGTTCATATCATATGCTTAATATCTGAGGCTTCGAATATTTATTTGCTATTTTCAATAAAATTTGTATTAAGCAGTGATAAAATGGCAACAATAAATTATGTTAAATTATATTATTATTAAATTACAATAATTTTTGTAGGCAAGACAACATTTTCATCCTTTAAATAACACATTATAACTATCTACCGTTTACAACAGACATTTTTGATATTTCCACTTTTCATTCGTTTTAATTCTATGCTGTTATTATTAATGTTATTATTATGCTGTTATTATTAATGTTATTATTATGCTGTTATTATTAATGTTATTACCCCTCGCTAACCGATTTTCCGCCCTAAACCATACAAAACACGAAATATGTTCTCGTATGTTCCAAAATTCGCGTAAGATTTCTTGCGTGAAATTTGGGACACCTATATAATTAAAGAAGATTTCCATCTGTTTACCTATTTCAAAAGTTAGAATTTGTATTAATTTACTTTTAATTTGTTCTATCTAGATTGAAGAAATTGTAATAATTCTTTTTTACTGTCTTCTAACATTCTCAAATATAGCTTATTTCGCCATTTTTTCGCCTACATTATTTTTACATATGAAATTCTGAATATTGTTCTGGGGAAACTGGGTCCGTGGCTTCCAAAAAGACTTTCAGTGCTTCTTATTGGTTGTTATTATTTTTTTTTTAAATTTCTTTCCCTAGCATTTTTTTTTTTTTTTATAAATTTCTTTAGCGAGCTTTTTATAATACCGTTTGTGATTTTTATGTATTTAAAAAAATTAATTTCTTTGAGTGCTTCACTATAAAATCGTTAAAAATGTATACATATATATATTTTAATTTCTTTCACAAGTTTTTTTATACATAATATTTATTTATATATTCTATTCTATATTCTTTTCTTTGAGAAAGTAGCTCCGAATACTTTTTTGCACAAATAAGAAATTAAAGTTTTTAAACAGGTCATTATTCAGATAGCGTGTTCAGGTTGGACAACCCGATTGTAACTGCGTGTGATTGCTTTGAGATACTTGAAACACAGGTTGGAGAACTCAAAACTTTATTTACACACGCACAAATACCGCAAATTAGTGACATACAATATAACACATTTAAAGACATAATTATATAATCGTGGAAGAATTCTACTTCTAAACCGAAAACCCAATACTCAGCTACGCTCAGGAATATGCTTCCTCTCCGAGTGAAAGTCTGTAAGCCAATAAACACGCAGTATTGCGTTAAATATATTTCGTCAAGGGGTGAGAGACTGTAAACTAAACGTTTCTCAACAGTAAATCGTGTTTGCTCTGTACTTCCCCTCGGATGAGAGTCTGAAAGTCTACTGACCATTTTCCCTGAATGTAAAAGGGGAACACTCTTGTCAGAGTGTAGGAGGAAGCACGGTTACAATATTAAACTGAAAATGATAGTTGTAAGAATGCATATTTTTAAATTACTCAAAGCATCTAATTAAAATAAACTTAATAAAAACTTTATTAAAACAATATATTTGAATGATTTATTAAATAATTTTATGGATAACCTGTATATCGCGCAAGCCGATTATTAATATTTTATATTAATTTGACATCAAAATTCTTTTAAAGTATGAACACTGTTATGCTAGATTAAGGTCTCTAACCCGAATACAAAAACGGTATATCATAGACAAAAAAATTAAAGGAATAAATTATATAAGCTGCAGTCACTCACGGCTTATACGCCTCTGTTGAATATTTCGTATAATTTCACTTGATAAAAAAATTAAAATTGCACATTGCATGCCACTGCGGATTGTAGACAGAAAATTAAGTATTTATATTTGTGCTATATTCTCCTTATTCTTCTTCATTGGTGCAACAGCCTCATGGTGGGCCAAGGCCGTCTACCTACGGGCAGATTTCGAGACAATGAGATGTTTTCTTTTTTACGATTAGGTTTGTCTGACCTACGCCCAATGGTTATATTAAAGACCTACAGTTTAAATTGGAACATTCATGGCGCCGCCAAGACTCGAACCCGAAACCTGGAGCACCTAATGTTAGTCACTAGGCCATCAGGCTGTTGCCCTATATTAAATAGATTTATTTAGTTCTTGTATAGTTAAGAGAATTTATGTTTAAATTTGTAAAAACATCATTCAGCAATTTTTCAATCCAAGAAAAGCAAATAAATTACAAAAACACTTTCTTAAAAAAACATTGATCATCAAGATGAAAAAAAAACAGAAGGTTAAATCGCGTAGGAGCGTGAAGGGCACGTCAGCAGTGCATCAGATTAGACAGCTCAAAGAGCAAAATTCTTTACTTAAACCGCCTTGATTTATTTTTTTAACATCCGATGTACAATACCGAAGAGCATTGTTTCTGCTGACAGATAAAATGTTCTTGAAAATATTTCACGTTAGAATTGGGTTAAGATAGTAATGAAAAGAAACAATGCATGAAATTTAAAATGTATTTGGTGACAGCTTGTGTTTATTTATAATAATTTTTTTCCTGCTGTTGTATTCACAAAAATCAAATAATACAATAATTTTAACGAAAGTAACAGTGGGAAGTTATTTTTGTTGAAGTTTACGATCCTTTGAAATCAATAAATCTTAAGCTAACTAATCAAATTAATATGCAAACTAGTAAAATGATTTTGAAGAAAAATTTGAATCGTGAATTGTTTCTTTGATGTATAGTCTTATTCAGACAATAAGATTTCTAAATCAGGCTAGCATAAAATCAGAAATACTAGCACGAACGGGATTTTCCTTTTATTTACGATTTCAATGCAAAAGCTTTGTGGATTTTGTTTATTTACCAGTTATTTTTAAATGACTTGCTGTTGTTCGCTTCTACAATGACAGATTTTTTCAAAACTGTCACAAGCAAGCACATCTCGATTACGAAAAATTGCTGTTTGTCGATACTATTTTATTCCATGTCGTATTTTGATTATGATATATGGATTAGCCCAACTTGTGCATTAAGCGGCTGATGACCAATTGGCTTACACTCTGGCTTTGATACTAAAGGCTTCAGGTTCCAATCCTGACGATGGCATGGATGTTTGTGAGTGGTTCGAAATTCCCGTTAAACTGTAGGACCCAGTATAATGAGCCTAAGGTGTTCACAAAATGATCGTTGAGCTACCAATCAACAAACTCATGCTTTAACGTTAAAGTGAAAAATTAGCGTGCTATAGGACTTAACATGAGGGTCGAGTGGCTAGCGCTCTGCTTGTCAACACCACAGCCTTAGGGTTCGAGCCATGGATATTTGTAATGGTTCTGAATCCAGTAAAAAAAACCTTAGGTTCCGGTGTAATATGTCTGTAGAACGTTGGGCTATCAGCCATATCGTTTAAAAAGAAAACATCTGCTATCTCAAAAGCCGCCAGTAGGCAAGAGGGCCTTGACTCACCATGTGTCTGTTGCGCCAATGAAGAAGAAGAATCATTGACTTTATTTTAGAACATTCGTCGGAAAACGATGCCTTTTCTATCACACTGTGTGTGGCTAATCTAGTATCCTGCAGTGCGGGACGGACATCCGAGTAGTCTACTCTTGGATGGGGAGAAGGGGGCAGCTTCTGTTGTGATGGAGCACCAACAGGAAGAAGTCTGACTTGGCTTCGTGACGCTCTTACGGCCATATGAGACCGGGACCTACCGCTTAAAATGGAATCCGAAACATTACAAACATCCATGGCAAAGTCGGCACTAGAACCTGAAATCTGTGGCACCGAGCTCCACAGCTCTAGACACTCGTCCATTCAGGCTCCCTATCATACTGTTGTTAACAAAATTCACAATGAGGAAATGTATGTCAATTAACTATAAGAAATAAAATGACTGTTCTAAATTTAATGTTTAATGTTACACCCCTTAATTTTGCTGTTTTGTATATAAATACTATTGAGCCAACTTTAATTTAGACTGAATTATTCTTATAATTATTTATTTGTTCGCATGATTTGTATTTTTAATTCATGAGGAATACTCGTATGGATATTTGCTAACTTGACGTTAAAAATACCACATCTAAGTAATGAAACAAATTACAAATGAGGCAAGCACCTATTATTATGATTAGTGGTATGCCCTGCAATCACAGTTTGAAATGAGAATACCCTTCTTAGAATCCTCTCCTTAGACAAAGGTAAATCTGCCGACTATGAGGGCATAAAGGTAAGAATCTCCTAGATTTTAACTCAGATTTGTCAGTTCCAAATTGTAGTGATGATAAGTATGTACATAGTGGCCTGTATAATTTTGAATGTGATACAGACCTGCCATTGTATACAAGCAAATAACCTCTAGTAAAGATGCCCAATATTAGAAGGAAAAAAAAAACAGAATTTTTATATGAATCCCTTCATTGAAACTTGTACAAAATATAGCTACGATTTATAAATTTTCGCACCAGTTGCAGCTTTTCCCTAAGCAATTTCTTATTTTCTATGAAATTCTTTGGATTTATCGTCACCATTGCGATGCAAAAGAAAATGTTTGAACAAAATCGTAAAATAAGGGCCGTTGGATTTGGAGATTTTTTTTTTTTTTTTTTTTTTTTTTTTTGTGGCTCCAACCGGGTGATAAGCAGCAAAATGTGGTGTTTTTGTACTGTTTGCAGTTCATTTCACTTACAATCGCAATTCGTTACTTGGCGCACTTTGGCGAAAAGATTTTTTGACGCCAATTCCTAAAGTCGTTTATTCTGCGATTTTACTTATGTTCGTTTTAGAGAAACCATGTAATGTTTATACCATGAAACGACCTTATTGCTTATGCCATGAATTGATAATCTACCTTCCCACAGCTCAACATACTCATAAAAACAGTATTAAAATAAAAGCTTCTTTTTTAAGAACCTTATAAACTTTTTTTTTCTGTATTATTAAAAAATAATTCTTCTAAAGCTAGTGTAGAAATTATTGAATTATAAAATTGCATATTTGTGTAATACTCCTGTAATATTTTTTGCAAAAAAAAAAAATATATATATATATATTTAATTTCTTTTTTTTATATATTTAAATATTGTTATTAGTACTTTTTATATTATTTGTTTATTTTTTATTGGCAAAATCGCAGAATAGGGGCCGTTGGAATCTGGCTTCAAAAATTCTTTTCGAGAAACTGCGCCAAGAAAAAAGGGTTGCGATTGTAAATAAAGTGAACTGTAAACACTACAAGAAATCCGAGTTACTGCATTTGGCGACTTATCGTTCAGTTCGCGCCACAAAAATAAGCTGCAAAATCTCAACGGCCCCTATTTTGCAATTTGACCATTTTTTTTTTTTTTTTTTTTACTAAAGTTAAGCATATAAAAATTACAAATCCCAACAATAGTTGAAGATGCATTGTTTAAATTTTTAAAAGAGACACAGCTAAACAATAACAATAGTCAATGAATGGTTTTAGAATAACGAGTCATTGTTACAAGTAGCGATAAATGAAACAATCTTACAGTTTGACAATAACAGTACAATCATAAGTTGCAATGTAAAATGGGCTCCAGATTAATTTGCATGGATTAATATAGTTATATTTAAAATAGCTCCAGATTAATATCATGTAAAATGATCTTCCGATTAATATTTATTTTTCTACTAGTTTTCAGTAAGTAAATAATTTTTTTCATTTCATTCTTATACTATTAGTTGACGCTATTCAATCTCTACTTCTATTCTTCTAATTCTATTCTAGCCTTTCAATACTTCAAGTTATGAATATCTTACAAATATTTATAAAATATTTAGCATGCATATTATAATTAGTTGATAATAATTGTTTGTCACATGCAAATAAAAAAATCATCCTTTGTAATAATATTAATTAGTTGCAACTTTAGATAATATTTTTATTTTTGTTTTAAGATAGCATTTGGAAAAAGGAGAATTAAATAGTAAATCCATATGTAATACCTCAATTTTATTTTAAGGTTCAAAATTATGTATTGTTTAATGAAAAATTTATACACACTAGCTTGTTTGAAGATAGATATTTCTATCAGTAATATATCACAAAGGCCTGATAGCAGAGTGACTGGCGCTCGGTGCGAGAAGATTCGAGCTCGAGTCCCATCGGTGCCGATGTTTGTGATGGTTATGTATCCACTTTAAAACCCTTAAAAATAAACAAAAAAAAGTCATACAACCCTTAAAATAAAATAAAATCTCCTGTCTTGAAATCTGCCAATAGGCAGACGGCCTTGACCCATCATAGGGCTGTTGTGCCACTGATGATGATGATTAATACACTGAAGTGACAAAACTCATGGGATACCTCTTAATATCGTGTCGGCCCTCCTTTCGCCCAGAGAAGTGCAGCAACTCGACGTGGTATGGACTCAACAAGTCGTTGGAAGTCTTCTGCAGGAATATTGAGCCATGCTGTCTCGATAGACATCCATAATTGTGAAAGCGTTGATGGTGCAGGATTTTGGGCACGAACAGACCTCTCGATGATGTCCCATAAATGCTCGATGGGATTCATGTCGGGCGATCTAGGTGGCCAGATCATTCGTTGGAATTGTCCAGAATGTTCTTCAAACCAATCGCGAACAGTTGTGGCCCGGTGACATGGCGCATTATCATCCATAAAAATCCCATCGTTGTTTGGGTACATGAAGTCCAAGAATGGCTGCAAGTGATCTCCAAGTAGCTGAACATATGCATTTCCAGTCAATGTTCGGTCCAGTCGCACCAGAGGACTAAGTCCATGCCATGAAAAAACAGCCCACACCATTACGGAGCCACCACCAGCTTGAACAGTGCCTTGCTGACAGTTTGGGTCCATGGCTTCGTGGGGTCTGCGCCACACTCGAACCCTACCATCAGCTCTTACCAACTGAAATCGTGACTCATCGGACCAGGCCACGGTTTTCCATTCATCTAGGGACCAACCGATATGCTCACGTGCCCACGAGTCGCTGCAAGCGATGTCGTTCTGTCAGTAAAGGCACTCGAGTCGGTCTTCTGCTGGAATAGCCCAAGAAAGCCAAATTTCTCCGCACAGTTCTAACAGACAAGTCCCTTGTACGTCCCCCATTGATTTCTGCGGTTATTTGACGCAGTGTTGCTTGTCTGTTAGAATTTACGACTCTTTGCAGACGTCGCCGGTCTCGGTCGTTAAGTGCAGGCGGTCGACCACTGCGCTGTCCATGGTGGGATGTTATGCCTGAAATTTCATACTCTCGGCACACTCTTGACACAGTGGATCTGGGAATGTTGAATTCCCTAACTATTTCCGAAATGGCATGACCCATGCGTCTAGCTCCAACTAACATTCCGCGTTCAAAGTCTGTTAATTCCCGTCGTGCGGTCATCATCACGTTAAAACCTCTTCACATGAATAACTTGAACAGAAATGAAAGCTCTGCGAAAGCACTGCGCATTTATAGCTGTTCTACGTGATGCTACTGCCATCTGAAAATTTGCATATTGCTATCCCATGACTTTTGTCACTTCAGTGTATATTACAATATAAATGGACCTGATGGCCAAGTGACTAGTTCTCTGGCACTCTGTGCCATATGTTTCGGGTTTGAATCCCAGTGTTGCCGCGGATGTTTGTAGTGGTTCGAAAGCCCCTTCAAACCGTATGTCTAATATGACTGTAGAACATAGGGCTGACAACCTTACTTCCTAGAACAAAAACGTCTCAGACTTGAATCTACCAGGAGCCAGATGACCTTGGGACATCATGCGGCTGTTGCGTCAATTAAGAAGAATATATTACTAAAAAAATGAAAAAATTAAATATAATCATTATTTTTATAAAAAGTACAAAAACTTATCTTGAAACTCGTTGCTTCGAATTCTGTAGTGTTTCGCTGGTAGACTTGCAAAAGAGGCATGCTATTCTGCATATTATTCAAACAGTATTCGACAAAAATTGCAATTTTCTGTGTCTTTGAAAACATGCAGCTGAAAATGGCATAGTTCAAAATTAATAAATTTCAAAAACGCCTAATTATTTATTGCATTGTTAACTTGAAATTTATATAGTGTATAGTTGCATGTATCCATTGGACATGATAAAAATGTAATTTTCTTCTTCTTCATTGGCGCAACAGCCCCATTGTAGGCATATTTTGAGACAGGATCTGTGGTAGGATCATTGTCTGTGGGCTATAAAAGTAGAACTAGAGTTCGATACACCACCGATGTTCAACAAAAAAGTTAATTTTATTAATCGAAAGTCTTTAATAGGATTGGAAAATGAAGTTTAGCTCCCACGTTTGGCGACAATTTCAAAATTTTTTACCAATTTGGCTCATTTTCATTCAGTTATTTCAAATTTTGAGATGTTCCTAAAATGAAGCTTAAAAGTTTGCTTTATTATACAGCAAAACATTTTGTCCCTAATTCTATGTGCTAAATTGCTTTCCAATCAGTAGATTCAATAACACATGATAAATGCATTGCTATTCAAAATTCTGTTTATTACATATAAAATTATGGGTACTGTTTTCGGTAGCGGATTTTTTCACGTCCTTGACCACATTCAACTTTTCTGATTAGTTTATTTATTTATTTTTTGGTTTATTATTTTTTTATTTGTTTCACGAGCTATTCTTATTGGTTTATTTAAATTTCTTTCATTTGCTTTTATTAAATTTCTTTGGCATAATTTTTAATAAATCGTTTGGAATTATATAGATATTTTATTCAATGCATTTTTTTACTTCAGTTTTGAACGATAACTGGTGAAATCTTTAACTTCTTTCTTAAATTCTTTCTTTGAAATACTAATTTCTCTCACGTGCTTTTTTTTATAAATCGTTTGGAATTCTATAGTTTTTATTTTTTTATTTAAAGTTTTTTAAATTTACTTATTTACTTTTTGTTTTGAACGATATCTGATGAATTCTCTTAAATTCTTTCTTTCAATAATCGATTCTTTTTGCGTGCTTTTTTTATAAATCGTTCGGAATTTTATAGTTTTTTTTATTTAAAATTTTTAATTAATTTATTTATTTATTTGTTTTGAATGATAACTGATTATTATTTTATTTATTTATTTTTAATTATAATTGATTAGTTCTTTAACTTCTTTCTTAAATTGTTTAACTCTCTTTATTAAATTCTTTAATTGCTTTTTTTATAAATCGTTTGGAATTCTATAGTTTTTATTTAGAATTTTTTATTTATTTATTTATTTTTTGTTTTGAATGACAACTGATGAACTTCTTCTTTCTTAAATTCGTCAATTCTTTTTTTGAATAACTGATTTCTTTCACGTACTTTTTTTTATAAATCGTTTGGAATTCTATAATTTTTTTATTTTTTTATTTAAAGTTTTTTAAATTTACTTGTTTACTTTTTGTTTTGAATGATATCTGATGAATTCTTTTAAATTCTTTCTTTCAATAATTGATTATTTTTGCGTGATTTTTTTATAAATCGTTTGAAATTTTATAATTTTTTTTTATTTAAAGTTTTTAATTAATTTATTTATTTATTTGTTTTGAATGATAACTGATTAGTATTTTATTTATTTATTTTTAATTATAATTGATTAGTTCTTTAACTTCTTTCTTAAATTGTTTAACTCTCTTTATTAAATTCTTTAATTGCTTTTTTTATAAATCGTTTGGAATTCTATAGTTTTTATTTAGAATTTTTTATTTATTTATTTATTTTTTGTTTTGAATGACAACTGATGAACTTCTTCTTTCTTAAATTCGTCAATTCTTTTTTTGAATAACTGATTTCTTTCACGTACTTTTTTTTATAAATCGTTTGGAATTCTATAATTTTTTTATTTTTTTATTTAAAGTTTTTTAAATTTACTTGTTTACTTTTTGTTTTGAATGATATCTGATGAATTCTTTTAAATTCTTTCTTTCAATAATTGATTATTTTTGCGTGATTTTTTTATAAATCGTTTGAAATTTTATAATTTTTTTTTATTTAAAGTTTTTAATTAATTTATTTATTTATTTGTTTTGAATGATAACTGATTAGTATTTTATTTATTTATTTTGAATGATAATTGATTAATTCTTTAACTTCTTTCTTAAATTGTTTAACTCTCTTTATTAAATTCTTTAATTGCTTTTTTTATAAATCGTTTGGAATTCTATAGTTTTTATTTAGAATTTTTTATTTATTTATTTATTTTTTGTTTTGAATGACAACTGATGAACTTCTTCTTTCTTAAATTCGTCAATTCTTTTTTTTTTTTTGAATAACTGATTTCTTTCACGTACTTTTTTATAAATCGTTTGGAATTCTATAATTTTTTTATTTTTTTATTTAAAGTTTTTTAAATTTACTTGTTTACTTTTTGTTTTGAATGATATCTGATGAATTCTTTTAAATTCTTTCTTTCAATAATTGATTATTTTTGCGTGATTTTTTTATAAATCGTTTGAAATTTTATAATTTTTTTTTATTTAAAGTTTTTAATTAATTTATTTATTTATTTGTTTTGAATGATAACTGATTAGTATTTTATTTATTTATTTTGAATGATAATTGATTAATTCTTTAACTTCTTTCTTAAATTGTTTAACTCTCTTTATTAAATTCTTTAATTGCTTTTTTTTATAAATCGTTTGGAATTCTATAATTTTTTTATTTTTTTATTTAAAGTTTTTTAAATTTACTTATGTACTTTTTGTTTTGAATGATATCTGATGAATTCTTTTAAGTTCTTTCTTTCAATAATTGATTATTTTTGCGTGATTTTTTTATAAATCGTTTGAAATTTTATAATTTTTTTTCATTTAAAGTTTTTAATTAATTTATTTATTTATTTGTTTTGAATGATAACTGATTAGTATTTTATTTATTTATTTTGAATGATAATTGATTAATTCTTTAACTTCTTTTTTAAATTGTTTAACTCTCTTTATTAAATTCTTTAATTGCTTTTTTTTATAAATCGTTTGGAATTCTATAGTTTTCTTGTTTTTTAAAGATTTTTAAATTTACTTATTTACTTTTTTTTTTTAATAATATCTGATGAATTTTTCTTTTAAGTTCTTTCTTTCAATAATCGATTATTTTGCATGCTTATTTTATAAATCGTTTGGAATTTTATAGTTTTTTTTTATTTAAAATTTTTAATTAATTAGTTAATTAATTTGTTTTGAATAATAACTGATTATTATTTTATTTATTTATTTTGAAGGATAACTGATTATTATTTTATTTATTTATTTTGAGTGATAATTGATTAATTCTTTAACTTCTTTCTTAAATTGTTTAACTCTCTTTATTAAATTCTTTAATTGTTTTTTTTATAAATCGTTTGGAATTCTATAGTTTTTATTTAAAATTATTTATTTATTTATTTATCTTTTTGTTTTGAATGACAACTGATGAACTCTTTAACTTCTTTCTTAAATTCTTTAATTATTTTTTTGAATGACTGATTTTCTTCACGTACTTTTTTTATAAATCGTTTAGAATTCTATTATTTTTATTTAATTTTTCTTCAGTTTTGAATGGCAACGGATGAACATAATTTATTACCTGAATATAATGTATCGATACTTTTTCTTTCTTTACTTACTTAAGATTGCTGTTATGCATTTTATTCTTACATTAAATTCTAAATTTTATGGGTAACCTGTATATCAGCCTAGCCGAGTACTAATTTTTTATACAATTTTAATCTCGTTTTTATTATTATTATTTATATCTTTTACAGTTCAATTAAAAGAATTTTCATTCGAACAATTTGACGAACTTAATGATAAAAGATTCTCGCCAGGTAAGTTGATATAAAATAGTCTCTATTGTTAAGATAAAAAAATGTTCAGTGAATTTTGACATTTTTATTTATTTATTTATTTTGGAGAGAAGTAACAAAATATCTTATAATAGTCTTAAGCCCGCTATTTGTGAGGATAATTATATTTTATTTATGGGTAACTTTAATGATTACTGACAACATGAAAATCGGTATTATGTCAATCTGGAAATTCTTCCAGTTTATGATACATTAGTTATTTTATGTTAGATTTAAATACATATATTAATAAATTTTCATAGAGCCTTATATTCTAAATTTTTTATTTTTGTTATTACAGAATTTTATTGAATTAAATAAGAAAGCTTTTGTGAGATTTAATTTTATAATTACAGTTATTGACTAATGATGATAGTAATTATTTACAGTTCTCTGGCAGAAAAGAAAAAGTTTAGAAAAGACTTAATTAATCAATGTTTCTTTTTTGGATCTATTTTGAAAGAAAATAAATAAATGTTCGTTAAAATCAACTTAGGCATTTGTCAAAAAAAATAACGAAACCTATTTAAATATGGACTCATTTAAATGTTTTAAAATGAAATAATATATATATATATATATAGTTTTTGAATGCAATATTGTCATTTACGCATATAACAAATGTTCTGTGTTTCGTGAATTTCATGAATATACAAAAATAAATAAATGGTAAACAAATACAATGTGGCTAGAAGCTCAGATAATCTCTTCAAGAATGCATTTTTAAAGCAAACTTAAAATGATTGTATTTTACTCGTTATATATCAGCAAAAATTCAGCGACCAAAATAAATAAACAAACAAAAAAGGTTTAAAAAAATTATATAAACTTATTTGGCATTCATATATAATGGTAGCATATATTAATCGTGTAAATATTGATGACATATAATTATAATATATATAATTATATATATATAATATATATAATTATAATATATTGATGACATATATATTACTAATGACAAATAATGGATGGAAACGATTATCAAGCTATACAAGTTCTTTCAGCCCTAGATCCGGATATAGAAGAAGTTGAGAAGACACTAACACACACAACACACACACACACACACACACACATACACACACACACACATACACACACACATAGATGAAGCAAGATGTACAATAATCTTTCTTCAGAAGTATATATATATATATATATATACTTCTAAAGAAAGATTATTGTACATCTTGTATCATCTTCAGTAATTATTAATTGTCATTATTATCATATTTCTACATGGTAAGAAATTATTTCGTATACATTTAATTTTACTTCTGGTATTTTTACTTCATATTTTTATAACATAAATGTTCTGAAAATCGAATAAAACGTTTATTCAGTCCAATCTGTCAATTTAGTTCACGATTGCAAAATTAAAATTCTCATTCACTGAAGATATATGCGTTAATTATAGTCTTCCAATTTGTACACATTAATGCTTATGGTCACAAAAGAAGACTCATCTGAAATTATTTTTTAGATGGGGTGTTTATGTATATTAATTCAAAAATATTTGAAGTAGGGAATTAATTGAAACCTATTATAAAATTACTTATTAATTGAAACCTCAGTATAAAATAGAAGAAATTAAGGTGTTTACAGAAAAAAGTTCTTTTATGGTGTACTGTGAAGTTATTTTTGCTTAGGAAGTGTGCAGTAATTTTGTTGTGAAATACATAAGATTAGAAACTGTACTTTTTAAAAGCAATGCTGCTAAAGTTAATATCTACATAATTCAGTATAGATTTAATGTATATAAAAATATGCATATTTTTATAATATATTTTATATATTTTTTATATATTTTTATATATATTTTTATAATATATTTTTAATATATTAATTATATTTTAACAATATTAAATAATTTAATATTATTTATAAATAATGATACAAGAAAAAGGTTCTGAATATCAGATTATCATTATTTATAAATAATGATATTCGAATGATGTCAGTTCTAACTTACTAAGATTTTTGTATTTTTATTGCTGAGGCATATGACAGTAGATAGTTCTCCAACAGATCTGTATAATAATTTTTTTTAAATATCTTTACAAACACCAAATCTTTTGTGTTTCTAAACAGAATAAACAATTAAATATGCTTGATTTTTTTTATCTGACCAGAATTGAGTTTTTGAGTTCCTTTTCGTATATAAAGTTAAAATGTTCCAAAAAAAGTTTTGGATATTTAAAAAAGAATTTAAATGAATTTTTTTTTTTAAATTTCGTTACTTGAAAAATAATATCTAAATATTATACAATTCTATATGATATAAATTATATCTATATATATTATTTTGTATATTTATATGATAATATAAAATAATATCGCTAAAAATAATATCGCTTTAAACATATAAAAATATATCTAAAGAGGTTCCATAAATAGAAGTATGAATTTATTTTTTTATTGGAGCAGTATTTTATATTTATTTTTAAGAATATATTTTTCTATGTTTAATGCTTTCGAAACAATTATTTATGATAATATATAAATGAATTTAATATAATAATATATAAATTTAATTTAATATAATAATATATAAATTAATTTAGGTGCTCAAAAGTTTGAAGATGATATCGACCCTCACAGAATCTTGGAAGAATTTAACAGTAATGATTTTGATAAAGAGTTTGATGACTTAACAGTACCATCTTTCACAGACCGTAATAAGATAAGAAAGGACGCAGAGGAACAGATTTCGACTTCAGAATGTAAGTATTTAGCTTTCACAAAACACCCACCGTCTTTATCATTAGGCATCAAATCATTTGAAATTAAATGTAAGGGATAATTGTAGAGGCCATAGATGAATACCAATGCCCTTTCTCTACTAGAAAGTGTTCGCTGCGTTGCCCCTCGGAAAGTGGAAAATAATTATTCGGTAAATTCAAACCGGGATAGCCAGAAGGCTAGTTAAATTCCATTTTGAAAATTGCAAGTCTTGTAACGTATTTGGTCAGGGGTCTCCAAGCTACGGCCCTCAGGCCAAACCCGGCCCGCCAGTGTCATCAATCCGGCCCGCGATATAGAATAGCTCATTGTTGCTGTAATAAGTTGGATAAAAAAAAAAGCACACAATGAAAATAACTCGGCTGTATTGACTTGCTAGGTAAAGCTTAATGGCAAGCATAATACGCAGAAAATTTAACTTAAACACAACAACTAACAAATAATTGAAATGAATCCCACTAACATTGTAAACTAGTGAACATCCCGCGGTTACCCTCGGTAGTTATGATGGGGTAAAGAGTATCGCATATGTATGCATATCGATGTTTGGAATGTATATATTCTGAATCAAACATATGATTTTTATCCTGAAAATCCCCCAGGAACGGAATAGTCTAGAAATTGTTGATAATGGCAGAAAAATTAAAAAGGTTTTGGCCCTTGGTACTTACTGGAGTAAACAGTATGGCCCTAAGGCTGAAAAGTTTGGAGACCCCTGTATTCGGTGATAACACTAAGCTTAGTTTCAGCCTATACTAGATATATACCGGCTTCAAGAAGAAGGCCCCATTCAGGTTCTTGGGAACACTTTAATTTTTATTTACAAGCAATATAATCTATTTATATACAACTCTATTTACAAAGAAATTAAAATTAAATATAAATTAGACTCACAAATGCAGTTCACTCCAAGGTCGGAGATTTTCAGACTTCTCAAATCTACTACGAATCTAGTGCGCCCGGTCTTCGCAGACTCGAATTATCACGCGTCGTGATACACGAAACCACAAGAGGCTCACTTTGTAAACAGGTGGAATCTCCGAGATGTTCAATCACTTTCAGAAAAAGAGAAAAACAACACTTCTGGTCGACTCGACACAGAACACTCTCTTTTCATCCATTTTTCCCAAAAAAACCTCTGTATTTAAGAAACTTCTTTCCATTTAAGAAAATCCGTCAAGAGAAGGGGGTTCAGCTTACTTCACTTCTGATTTGTGTCGACACTTCCTCGGCCCATGGTCTATGACAAATCCCGATGCATCAATTGATCACGTAGTCCATAAATGTGTAAATGTTTAAGGATCGAACATCTTCTCTCTCTATTATTACCAATTGCAAATTCGTGTATGAGTACTATTTTGTCTATTATATTGGGCTTTAATTGGATGTTTCTTCTTTTTTGCAGAAAAAAAAATTAAGTTTATTTTTTAGTCAATTGTCCTTTCGTTTAAATTAAAAATAAAATTATAATAATTTTTAATAAAATTAATTTTTGCAAGCGATAAAAATAATGTTTTGAAGCCTCAGACTCAAAATGTGAGTAAAGTCCTGCTATAGAAAAAAAAATAATAGCATCAAAATTAACAATTTCAATTTAATAATAATAATAATAAATGAAATTATTATATTTTTTTCTCAAAGAGTAACGATATTTATAGGTTAAATTTAAAGGTTTTATCATTTTGAATGGTATGGGTTTTAAACCCTAATTTATTCAATTCCTACTATTAGTAGGAATACTCACTATATATATGTTGCTCAAATTTTTAATCGTTCATAAAATACTTTTTACTCATCCACTCAAATCCAAATACTTTTTTTTGAACTTGTAGTGGATGACACTGGATGTTAATACAGTTTTTTCAAATATTAATTCCTTAATTAAATTTAATTAACTAATTTTAATTTGTTTTTTTTGGGGATTTTAAGTTGCATGTATCTAATAATAGATGGCGCCAGATGAAAAAAGAAAATTTCAACTTTATTTGTAAAGGACTTTTCTGCAATATATAGGGTAAAAAAGTGGGAATTGACTTAAAATTTTTTTTTTTATATTACTTGTTTTTATATATTCTGCATCAAACGGAGTTTGCACTTACTAATAAAGTTACTATTAAAAAGTGTGCTCTTATCAAAATATTGTCAAATATTTTGTCCCTTTTAAGTCACATATAAAGTATTAATATCTTTTTTCAGATGTTTCAATCCCTGGTGAAAGCAGCTTACAAAATCCTAATAACACGATTCATTTTAAAAGGCATTCTAATGCGCATGTCAGAGAAAAGCCGTTATTTTCAATAGATAAAAGAAATGACAGAGGGAGATTTCAGCAATCCGAAAGTATGTTTGTTTTTTCTTCATTTTCATGTCATCTTAATTTAATAATTATAAGCACAGACTAGATATATATAATATCGATTATATAACAAAATAAATTTCTTAAAAGATATTTAACTATTTAATAGAACAAACATAAAAATTACTTAATAGTTATATCTATTTTAAATCAATTTATGTTAAATTATAATGAAAAATAAATAGTTCTATCACAATTAGAATCTTCCAGATTTTATTTTATTTTATTTAAATTGAATAAATTTTAATTAAATTTAATTAGTTTAATTACATTTAATAAATTTTAATTAAAAATTTTTTATTGTTTCTTTAAACTTTATTATATATATATATGTATGTATAGGATGACAAAAAAAATCGATAAATGGAATATATTAAGTTTATCAAAGGCATTTTTGCTGATATGTAACTATTTAATAAAAAATAAAAATATAAAGATTACTTAATAGTTATAATGTTTATTTTAAATCATTTCATGTTAAATTATAATAAAAAATAAATAGTTCTGCCATAATTAGAATCTTCTAGGTTTTAAAAAATAAGTAATATTTTTTGTAAATTTTAACTCATTTATTTATATATGTATATATATATATAGGATTAGAAATGAATCGATAAAATAAACTATATTAAGTTTATCAAAGGTGTTTTCGTTGATATGTAATTATTTAATAACAAAATAAGAACATAAAAATTACTTAATAGTTATAATGTTTACTTTAAAGCAATTTATGCTAAATTATAATGAAAAATAAATAGTTCTACCACAGATAGAATTTTCCAGATTTTAGAAAAATAAATAATATTTTTTTTAATTTTAACTCATACTTTATTTTTTTGTATAGGATGTTATATAAACCGATAAAACAAACTGTATTAAGTTTATTAAAGGTATTTTTGCTGATATGAAACTATTTAATAACAAAATAAAAACAAAAAAATTACTTGAAAATTATAATATTTATTTTGAATCAATTTATGCTAAATTATAATGAAAGTAAATAATTCTACCAAAATTAGAATCTTCCAGATTTTAAAAAAATAAATAATATTTGTTTTAAATTTTAAGTCATACTTTAAGTTTTTTATTTAAGAATTTAAAGCAATTCTAGTTATGAGTGCTGTTAAAATCTATCAAGATATCCAGAAAATATAATAAAGAATACTACGTTTACGAAAAGTTCCATCACATAGTTGGAATAATTTATTGCATAGTTTGGGAATATGTTGTAATGTCTTCGCCTATACTAGACCTAGGACGGCTTCAAGAAGAGTGATACTTTCAAGATTATGAGAAAACTTCAATTTTTATTTACAAGCATCATTATACAGAACTCTATTAATACAGAAATGAAAATTAATTATGTTAATTAGATATGCAAGAGCAGTTCACTTCAAGGACGAAGATTTCAAGTCTACGTCGAATTTCCAACACGTGGTCTGCGGCAGATTTTAATTATCACACAGCGTGATATACGAAATCACGAGAAGACTCACTTTGGAAACAGGTGGAAACTCCGACCTGTTCTGTCACTTCAGAGAAAAAGAGAAAAACAGCAGTCATTGTCGACTTGTCGGAGAACTCACTCTTTTTCCTCCAAAAACTTCCCTGTACGCAAATCCGTCAAGAGGGGAGGGTCAGCTTCCCTCACTTCTCATTGGAGTAGACATTTTCTCAGTTAATGGTCTATCACCAATCACGATGCAACAACTCATGACGTAGTCCATATTCCGTCTGTAATTGTTTCGACCTGTAAAGGTCGCACAGACAATCGCTAATTTCATGAGGTCTCATTATTCATGACACTGATCAGCTGTTAGATTTGAGTGAAGGTTGTTCTCATCAGCACAAAACCTAATTGCATATAAAAAAAATATAAGAGGGAAAGTTCATCAGAGAAGAATTGATGAGTACAAAAGGAAAGGAAGAATAGTAGAAAGATTTGCCGACATAACAAAATTTTCAGATGAGCTCTCTCTATACGTAGACGATTAAAAAAGGTTAAAAAATCTAAAGGAAAAGAGACATTAATTTTTAACAATTTTTTATCATTCATGTTTTTCGGATACTTTCTTTTGATTCTTAAAAAATGTATGTACTTTTGTTTTAAATGCATCATTTCTTGTTTTGTTTTTATTTAATGTTTATCAGGAGTTAAAATCTTACCAAATTTATGGAAACTAATATCTTAATTCAATATGAACCATTGCTTAATGTTTTAAGTCTATTATATATTTACAAATTACCGTTCAGAACTTACAAATAATGGATATTTATTCATTTATTTATTTATTGACGTTCACAGTATAATTATAAGAGCCAAATAATTATTTAAATAGTATTTTATGTCGATATGTATTTATAAGATTTTTTTTTTCGTTAGATGAAGACGAATTTCTTGAAGAACCGGCTAGAAAACCTGAAAATTTTAAGAACCAAAAAAAAGATCGTCATAGAAATAAAATGCCAGGTAGATTTGGAAAAGGTAAACCCGGAAAAGTTATGCTTGAAGAAGGTGGATTTGCAAAAGGTAAACCCGGAAAAGTTATGCTTGAAGAAGGTGGATTTGGAAAAGGTAAACGCGGAAAAGATAGGCTTGAAGAAGGTGAATTTGGAAAAGATAAACCCGGAAAAGTTATGCCTGAAGAAGGTAGATTTGGAAAAGGAAAACCCGGAAAAGATATGCTTGAAGAAGGCAGATTTGGAAAAGCTAAACACGGAAAAGATAGGCTTGAAGAAGGTAGATTTGGAAAAGGCAAACCCGGAAAAGACAGGCTCGGAAAAGGCAGACCCGGAAAAGGTATATTCCATCAATAGATTTAAAATATTTTAAAAGACTTAAAAATAGAAGAATGTGTAACAAAATTTGCAGTTTGCTTGAAGTAACCTGGTGGATTTTAGATTCAACTGTGCACTCGATCCTTATAAGAGATATACTATTGTTAGCTAAATATAATATATTCGTAGGATGATATATCCAAAGGAATATAATACATTCCATTAAATTTGAAGTTGTGGAAGTAAGTTAAGACGAATTCTGTAATTTTTTTCAGATGTATTCATTGGCACAATGGAGGTTTCCTGTCGCAATACCCCATTTCTTTCGTTGTACACTTGTGGAAATGATAGATATTGCTATATATCTACGTTCAAAGGGCCAATAAAGGGATATTCGTTCTAAATTCCATTGGCACAATGCATATTTCATGTAGCAATATCCCATTCCCTTCGCGGTACACTTGCGGAAATGATAGATATTGCAATGTAATGCAATGAATTGTTTACATCTTTTGTTTCATGTAGCAATACACCATTCCTCTCGTGGTACGCTTTTGGAAATGATAAATATTACTATATATATATATATATATATGTTATAGGGGCATTCGTTCTAAATTTCATTAGTACAATACAAGTTCATGAAGCAATAACCCCTCCCCTTCCCGTCGTGGTACACTTGTGGTAATGATAGATATTGCTATATATCTATGTTCTAATGGCCAATAATGGGGTATTCGTTCTAAATTTCATTGGCACAATGCAGGTTTCAAGTAGAAATAACCCCCTTCTCATTGTGGTACACTTGTAACAATGATAGATATTGCTATATATCTATGTTCTAATGGCCAATAATGGGGTATTCGTTCTAAATTTCATTGGCACAATGCAGGTTTCAAGTAGAAATAACCCCCTTCTCATTGTGGTACACTTGTAACAATGATAGATATTGCTATATATCTATGTTCTAATGGCCAATAATGGGGTATTCGTTCTAAATTTCATTGGCACAATGCAGGTTTCAAGTAGAAATAACCCCCTTCTCATTGTGGTACACTTGTAACAATGATAGATATTGCTATATATCTATGTTCTAATGGCCAATAATGGGGTATTCGTTCTAAATTTCATTGGCACAATGCAGGTTTCAAGTAGAAATAACCCCCTTCTCATTGTGGTACACTTGTAACAATGATAGATATTCTATATATCTATGTTCTAATGGCCAATAATGGGGTATTCGTTCTAAATTTCATTGGCACAATGCAGGTTTCAAGTAGAAATAACCCCCTTCTCATTGTGACACTTGTAACAATGATAGATATTGCTATATATCTATGTTCTAATGGCCAATAATGGGGTATTCGTTCTAAATTTCATTGGCACAATGCAGGTTTCAAGTAGAAATAACCCCCTTCTCAGTACACATGGTATGATAGATATTGCTATATATCTATGTTCTAATGGCCAATAATGGGGTATTCGTTCTAAATTTCATTGGCACAATGCAGGTTTCAAGTAGAAATAACCCCTTCTCATCATTTGTGTACACTTGTAACAATGATAGATATTGCTATATATCTATGTTCTAATGGCCAATAATGGGGTATTCGTTCTAAATTTCATTGGCACAATACAGGTTTCAATAGAAATAACCCCCCCTTCTCATTGTGGTACACTTGTAACAATGATAGATATTGCTATATATCTATGTTCTAATGGCCAATAATGGGGTATTCGTTCTAAATTTCATTGGCACAATGCAGGTTTCAAGTAGAAATAACCCCCTTCTCATTGTGGTACACTTGTAACAATGATAGATATTGCTATATATCTATGTTCTAGTGACTAAGGGGGTATTCGTTGTATATTTCAATGGCACAATGCAGGTTTCATGTAGCAATATCCAATCCCTTTCGTCGTATACTTGCGGCTTAGGTATTATGTATCTACATATCTAGGTTCTAGTGATCAGTAATCTCAGGTTAATGTTTTAGGCCTTTCAAAACAACGATCTATCAATAGAATCTTAATTTCCATGTGTGTAATGACTGGATTGTTTACATTTTTTGTTCTGTGTTTCAGGTTACAACATGATGCCAGATTGTTGTCCTCCACAAAAATTTGCCGGCAGAAAGAAATTCAAACCACCAAAGTTTGAATATCGATTTGGTCCTCAGAAAGCCAAGATGCGTCCTGGTATTCGGCGTAAATTTAAACCAGATCCAGGTAAGATTTCAGTCTCGTCGATCTTTTAGTAATCCAATCAGTTATTCATTCCAATCAGTTATTGAATATGACGATATCAATTGTCCAGAAAGGATGGAGGAATTTTTCTTGTAGTCAGTCATCCAGTATTGTGTGTATAAAATCTCAATCTAATCAGACATGGTATAAGACAGTAATAGATTTCAGACCAGTTCAATCAGACATGCAATACATTTTAGTCCATTCAATTATTTGATATTACTACGGGTAATTTCTGTTCACTCAGTGCTTCAAAAAAATAAGATCTAAGTTCTTCAATACAGGCAACGTATTGAAGTACAATTAAGTACAATTCAGTACCACTAATGGTGCAATCATTCAGCAGTGAATTTAAAAAAATTCCTGTCCTATCAGATATATAGAAAAATTGTAATAAATGCTAGCCCTGTCAATAATTCATTACAATAGCGCATAAAATTTGTAACCATAAAAGGCCAATGAATTGAGTAAACGTAATTGCGGAATGACTAACGCTCTGGAGCTTGATACCACAAGTTTCGAGTCAAAATCTTGGCGGTGCCATGGATGTTTATAGTGATTCGGAATACACTTTAAACCGTAAGTCTCGGTCTAATATGACTGTTGAGGTTAAGGCTGACAATCCTATCCCATAAAAAGAAAACATCTCCTGTCTCGAAATTTGCCAATAGGCAAGGCGGACTTTCCCACCATGACGTTGTTCTTCCAATGAAGAAGAAGTAGAAGGAAAGACTACAGAACTACCGTAATAAAGAAGATCAGATCGCAAACCAGACACTAATGATGCCGAAACAAAATCTTCCGAACATCTTTGGCCTCATGTTCCATTTATGTATACCACTGAAGGCGATAAATGTAAGATATTTATTTCAGTCAGAGCTTCTAGAGGTAACTAACTTGCATTTATATTCGGAGAAATTTAAAACTTTTACCAGATAACCTCATTCAAGACAAATACAAATAGTCACATATTCTATCGAGTTTCATTGGATTCTGAGAACCCATTCCTCAACAGACTTCGTCAATGGGTTCGTGCCTAGATTCTTCTTGCATTCTATGTACATTGTCATGATCAGGAGTTAGCTCATGATTTTTATTAATATCATTTTCTATTGCAAGGCAATTATTCTTATTTTACCACTTCAATGAAAGATATGTAGCAATATCTTTGTTACCCATGGCGCTTAACAACACTGCGCCCATATTTTTCTATCTATGCACCCATTTATTTCTATTTGGAGTAGAAACACCCAAATAGGGCATCTGAGGATTTGGGGGGTCGCTATACAGTCATTTTTTGCACATTTTAGGCTAATTAGACTGGGACTGGACCAGAATTCTAATTTGAAGCCTGTGGTACCAAAGATCAGAGTGCTAGCCAATAGGCCATCAGGCCGTCGCATCTGAGGAGTTCGTTTGCTGTTCTTTGAGTACGAATAAGTGATTTTTTGTTTCCCAGATTCATTAGGAATATTTCGGGCTCTGGACACAGGTTTCGGGTTCGAATTTCGCTGGTGCCATGAATGTTTGTAGTGGTTCGGAATCCAATTTAAACTGCATTTCCCTATTTAATTTGACTACTACACCACACCACTAGTTCGTTAGAGTTTTTGAGTTGCCCCTTTTTTGTTTACAGATTAGAAAATTTCGGGCTCTGGCGCTCGGTGAGATAAGGTTTGAGCTCTGTTCCGTGATGCTTTAAGCAGTCCCGGTCTATATATAGAGCGACGCGGTCTTCTCCATCATCCCCACAGTGTTGGGCATAGGCTGATTACCCCGAAAAAACAAACATGCTGTCTGGAATCACGCAAACGGCCTTGGACCTGTTGCGACATGATTTTTTTCTGAATGACATGTTTAACTCCTTTAAAAATATCTTGTTCAGAAGTTGTGCTGGGGCCTGTATGACCAAGTGTCTAACGCTCTGGCGCTCGATGATCAGGAGTGGTTCTATCCACTCTGGCACTCTGTACCAACAGGTCGGATTCAAATTCCCAAACGGTGAGGCAATTCAGCTCTAGGCACAGTGATGTGGTGTGATGTTAGAATCCATTTTTCGGTTTGGACTTTCTTTGTATGATTTCGAATTGGACTACACAATTTGACATGAAAATATCTATTATGACCATAGAACGTCACAGATCCCAATTAGACTTGTCGCCTACATCATTTCCAAACTGTAAAGGGGCAACTCAGCTCTAGGCACAGTGATGTGGTGTGATGTAGTAGTAATAGGAATTTTTCGGTTTGGACTTTCTTTGTATGCTTTCGAATTGGACTACACAATTTGAGATGAAAATATCTATTGTGCCATTCCAGACTTTTCGGTTTCGATAAACTACGAAATTCAGCTTGATCCTCGATGGAAGAATATCAAGGATCAAGCTGAATTGCGTAGTTTTACTAAGTTTGCACTAATTTGTCTGTTTAAAAAAACCCATAACATCTCTTTTCAGGAGCTGAAGACGAGGGACGCAGGATGCCAGGTCCGGGTCGCTTCAAGGACAGGAAAATGCATCCACTTCCTAAGAAACCACCACCGGAAGAAAGAGAGGCTCACAAAATAGCAAATCGTGAAGACGAAGACGAATGGATGCTGCCGAACGAAATGATGTTTAGTGATGGTAAATCTTTATTTTTTTCATCGCGTGTTATTTCTTCGAAGATTTATTCGATACAGTAGTAATAAAATAGAGAATGGTTTTCTATTCGGAAGTCACTATCTCTTGCCCCAGAATTGGCTATTCATGACCCTTTGGCTTTTTTTCTAAGCGCATTTCCTCATAAAGACAAATCTGCCTGAGGGTCAATTGGCTATTGCTCTGGCCTATGGTACCACAGGCGTCAGGTCAGAATCCTGCTGGTGGCATGGATGTTTGTGAGTGGTTCAGACTCCCCTTTAAACCGTAGGTTCTTGTCTAATTAGCGAAAAGTGTGCAGCGACAAGCCAAACCAAATCTTAAAGAAAAAATACGTTTTTATATTAATATGTATGTACAATTATAGGTTAAATTCTACCCCACTAGAATAACGAAACAGAAAAGTATGTAAATATACTTAATAAATTATATATATATATATATATATATATAGTTTACCTATTTCCCACCTATTTCCCAAAAAAATGCAAGATAGCAAAGATAAAGGTTCGGCATCACAAAGTTTCAGGCTGGAGTCCTGGCGGTGCCATGGATGTTTGTAGTAGTTTGGAATCCACTTTAAAGCGCAGGTCCCGGTCTAATATGACAGTAGATCGACAAACTACTCAGTAAAAAGAGCAAATTCTCCTGTTTTGAAATGTAGGCAGAAGAGCTTGGCCCACCATGGGCAGTTTAGCCACATATGATGATGATGATAGAATAAAAATTATAAATATTTAGAAATATAAAATGTACATTTATTTAGAGTTTAAAAATAAAGCGTTTGTTTTGAGAGGCTATTAGGGCATTATAGAACAAGATTTTTTTCCCTATTCACCAATAGTATAGAGCAAGTGTCTTTGCCATATTGCCCGCGAGCACTATCAATCCGGCCTATCACAATCTATTTTGATTTTTGTTCTTTTTCATTGGTGTCAGGGGTGGGCGGTGGTAGTTTTGTCAGCCCTAAACCCAAAGTGTGTGTGTATTTTGTGTCTTTGCGTAACGTATGTTTTGTTTGTTTGTATTTTGTGCGTTTGTGTAACACACAGTGTGTGTGTGTGTGTGTGTGTGCAAGTATGCAGGCTGTGCTTTTCTGAGGCGTACAAAGAACTCATCTCTACTGAAGCTCCCATTATTATAGAGTGGGGCTGTGGTGTCTAGGGGTTAATTTCAAAACAAAAATGAAGATACGAGGTGTTTCATTTAAGGACAACAGTCATTTAATTAAGCACGATATCCACAATTATATACAACATTCTCGGTTATACAATCGTCATCTCCATTCTCATTCTCTCGCCGCGTCCCGCAGCTATCCCGTCGGCCGCCAGCCTTGCTTCTCTCTCGTTGTAGAAAGCCTTTCTTATCCCTATCTTCCTCTACAGGGATCTGTTCCCCTCCTCCTAGGGTCAGAGTTCGAAGTTCGATATTCCCCATTGGGTGAACGGTCTGTGTCATCGACACGTAACCGTAATGTGTCGCTGCCTGCTGATTAGCAGACAGATAAATCCTACATATGCATATATATATATATATACACTCAAGAGCCAAAACATTATGACCACCTGTCAATAACGAGTTGGTCCACCTTTGGCGCGCAACACAGCTTCAACCCGCCTTGGCATGGATTAATACCACCACTTAATACCGGTTAAATAACACTTCCACCTGATAACGTGCCTTCCACGTCATCCAGGCGAGTTCATTGCAAAATGTAGGGAGGGTCATAATGTTTCGGCTCTTGAGTGTATATGATCTACATGACATGGCATAGAGATCATATGCCATTTCTTGTAGATTATATATCGCTGTAGCCATGTATCTCCTGCCATACAGATCATGTATTTCTGTATCGTCTTTTCAAATTTAATTCATTTATGAGTAACGTGCTAATTTTAATTTATTCCTAAATCTAAAAAAGGCATAAGATTTTAAATAGCATATTATTATATTTAGTAAATTCATAATAGCATGCACTCTTTCATGTACTATGTACTACACAGGTTTGGTGTTCGAGTCCCGATGTTGCTAGGGATGCTTGTAATGGTTCTTAATACACTTTAAACCATAGGTCCTTGTCTAATATAATTGTAGAGCGTAGGGATGAATTGAAACATTTTTTTTAACAATTGGGATTGAAACAAAACAACTATTTCCCAAAAAGATGTAATATTACCGTATATATGATGAAAAAAGATTCTTTTTACATTATATCCATATTCAAAAACTTTAAATAGTAGCCCTAGTATAACTGTGGATAATATTATAGTGATCTATGAAATAATACTAATTAATATACTGTATTGGGGCCTGATGATGGCCTGGGTAACTAGAGCTCGGTTCCACAGGTTCAGTCTCGAGTCACGGCGGTATCACGATTGTTTGTAATAGTTCAGAATTCACTTTGAACTGTAGATCCTAGTCTAATATGGCTGAGGCCTGATGACTGAGGGCTAGCGCTCTGGCGCTCGGTACCACAGGCTCCTGATTCGAATTTCGGCGGTGCGATGGATGTTTGTGGTGGTTTGGAATCCACTTTAAGAAGTAAGTCCCGGTCTAAATGTGTGGGGCCTGATGACAGAGTGGTTAACGTTCTGACGCTCGATTCCACAAGTTTCAGGTTCGAGTTCCGGCAGTGCCATGGATGTTTGTAGTGGTTCGGAATCCACTTTAAACGTAGGTCCCGGTCTAGTATGACCGTGGAGCCCAGTCACAGAGACCAATCAACTCATCTCTAGGAACAGTGATGTGGTGTGGTGGAGTGTAGTAGTGGTCTAATATGACTGTAGAGCGTTAGGCGCAGGGCTGACAACCCTATGCTGTAAAAAGAAAGCATCTCTTGTCTCAGGCTTTCAGATTGCCTTAGCCCACCATGGGGCTGTTGTGTCACTGATGATAATGATGCGCGTACTATATTGTATTGGGAAAAAAAATGCAATTTAATTTGAAATTTTTTTAAATCTAAGATCTGGCTTTATAATAAAATAGATAGAATAAATTTTTTAATAAATTTGTATGATATTTCATACTTTATTTTGAAATGCTAAATCGTGTAATATTTATTTCAGGTTACAAAAGATTGTTTAAAAAAGCTGTCACTGAATCTACCATTCCGGAAACTACAACAATCAATTGTACAACAACTGCGAGCGAATTGTCGTCTACACTTCCCACTGAAAACAAGAAAGAGGAATCTAAAAGACAAAGTAATATTTCACGCATTTCGTAATATTAGTAATTAAAAATATGATTAATATCATCAAGTTTTTATGACATTAATCTTTATTTTTCCTCATTTAAATTCTTGGAATGTTTTCGTGTATCCCTGTAATATTATATTCTGATGTATATTTGCAGTCATGTACTCTGTATTATATCATTATGTTTCTTTGTAATCGTGTATCTCATATTATGCAGATAACGTATCTCAATTCCATGTCAAATAGATCATATATCATTATAGCATGTGTGCCATTTCTTGTAGATCATATGTCTCTATTGCCATGTACGTTGTACCCATATTTCGTTGTGATCGAATATCTCATGTAATATAGATAGCGAATCATGTAGATATGATATCTGTAATATAGATAGCGTATCATGATATCTGTCATGTAGATCATAGATATATGATCTACATGACAGAGAATAGAGATCATATGCCATTTCTTGTTTATTATATAACGCTGTAGCCATGTATCTCATGCCATTCAGATAATGTATTTCTGTATCGTCTTTTCAAATTTAATTCATTTATGAGTAACGTGCTAATTTTAATTTATTCCTAAATCTAAAAAAGGCATAAGATTTTAAATAGCATATTATTATATTTAGTAAATTCATAATAGCATGCACTCTTTCATGTACTATGTACTACACAGGTTTGGTGTTCGAGTCCCGATGTTGCTAGGGATGCTTGTAATGGTTCTTAATACACTTTAAACCATAGGTCCTTGTCTAATATAACTGTAGAGAGTAGGGATGGCAACCCTACCTCCTATAGAGCCAATATCTCCTGTCTCAAAATCTGCCAGTAGGCAGATGGTCTTGGCCAATTGTCATTGTTATTTTGTCTCACATCATCCCTCATTAAAACCGAATTGTTTGAATTTAATTTTTCAGCTTCCGATGAGGACGAATTTCTAGAGAACTTGAAGTCTGGCGGTTTCAAAGCCCAAATGTTCCACGAGCGCCTCGTCAATAGAGCTGAAGCAGCACCAGAGAAAGGGAAGAAAAGAGAGACCTCACAAACAAACCCTTCAACCTACAGACAAGGTAATCATCAATAATATACTCAATTAACAATGTCAACATTATTTCCTTTTACCGCCAAAACTTTCATTCTCAAAACACACACGTAAAAATGAATCTTTTAAATTAATGGCTTACATAACACAAATATTTTAATAAAAAGTTCTCACTAAATATCTAACCAATCATCATCGGCGCGACAGCTCCATGGTATGCCAAGACCGTCTGCTTACTGACAGATTTCGAGACGGAAACTGTTTTCTTTTTACAGGGTAGGGTTGTCAGCCCTAGGTCCAACATTATAATATATCCATAACAAAATAAAAAGTTCCTTCACAAGAAATGTTATAAAAGTTTAATGTTACAAACTGGTAAAAGGGGAAGGTCTCGAACACGAAAATTGTGGCTCCGAACGCTAGAGCGCTAGTCACTCGGCCATCAGCTATATACGACCTTTAATTACCTATGCATGTCGAATCATGTCTTAAGCAGATAAATCTAATTTAAAGATTTAGCTGCTTATATAATATTTATGCTCCTTATAATATCTCTCTCAGACAAATCACCGCAGCAAAATGATGAAGTTTATGAGAAATTTGAAAATAAAGCATTTCATTAATATTCCTCCACTTCCACACTTTCCTTAACCACGTTTCAGACAATTCCTTTAATTCTATTGATAACCATGAGAACTCCGCAATCCAGGAAATTAAAATTTACGATGGTAACATTAATATTAGAAGACCATGGACTTTCTTGATTTGGTAATTTTTCTTCCTGCTTAATTTTAATAATTTCTATTATTCTGGCCAATTCACGTAATAGTCACCAGTTTACATCTTGTTCTACCGACAATGAGGCCCTTCTGGGCTTGGAAGCTTCAGCAATCCAAACATCAACCAAGTAAACAAACAAGATGTCGGCAAGAACTTAATTAAAAAAACAATAAGTTCAACTTGTTACTTTTGCAGTTAACAGAAGGGAGGTTGAAATCTGTTGGTCATTTAGCTGCGGTGATTTGTCTGAGAGTGATATTTTGATGAGTTTCAATGCTCTTTGAGGTATATGACTAGACTGGGCATGCGAAGGTTATTGTAGGTCGTAGAACACTGTATACAAAAGAATTTTATTGTTCTTCCTCATGCTATTGATAACAGGGAAGATTTTTCTAAAATTCATACGGAATTTATTTTCAGTATTTGCCAGATGTTTTGCGGCCGGTTGGCCAAGTGGCAAGCGTTATGGCCTGTGATATCCCAGGCTTCAAGTTCGAATCCTGGCGGTGGCATGAATGTTTTTGAGTGTTTCGGAATCCACGTTAAGCAGTAGGTCATGGTCTAATTAGCCAAAGTGTGCACAAAATGACCGTAGAATGACAAACCTAACCAATCATAATAATAGTTGTGAAGAAAATATAATCCTTAATAATAATAGTTGTGAATAAAGTGTAATACATCAGTATGTCCCGATCTGTTTAGCCCTCGTGTGCACAAGATGACCGTAGAGCGACAAACTAAATCAGTCGAAATGCCTTTTTCCATGTGAGGTGCTAGTCTAAGTTTTTTTTTCTTTACTTAAGTGTTTGCTGATATTACATTATTCACGATAATCACGTTTTTTTATGATATCTTATTGCTTTTTCACTTGCTGATATTTATTATTGTTTGTTTAAGTGTTTGCTGATATCTTATTGTTTTTTACTTAATTTTTTGCTGATATCTTATTGTTTTTTTTTTTTTTTTACTTACTGACATCTTATTATTTTTTATTTATGTGTTTGCTGATATCATTTTGCTTTTTATGTATTTCAGGCGAGAAAAGAAGATTAATTAAGAAATCTATTAACGACTCCGTCCTACAAGCAAATATTTCAACAACTGAAGATGTAACAAATACAACATTATCAGGGAGCACAGAACCTTCAACTACGCAAACAAGCAAGAAAAGGAGTATAAAAAGACAAGGTAACAGCACTTTATTTTTATTTTTATTCAATATAAAAATAATAGAAAGTTTTCAAATGCTTCACAGAATTCATTACTAATAATTTTTAATTGATATTTTTTATTCAGAAATATATATACATATAAAGATAAAAAAAAATCTCACTCACTTAAATGATACTTTTTATTCAGAAATATATATATATATATATATATATATATAAAGACGAATAAAGATCTCACTGAAATCTTTATTTTTCAATTAAATTAAATTCGAAGATTTTAAAATAGAAGATTTTATTTTAACGTCCAAAGGGACACGACGTAACTCCTATAAAAATATAAACTAATTGCTTTCAATTAAAAATTAGACTTTATAATTGCTTTTCATGAGTACGAGAATCACTTATATGAAAATCAAAATAATTAAAGGTATTTAGAATTCAAAAACGTTTAACGATACCGATTAGTTTCACAACAAAAGTCAGAATGTGTCCTTTTACAAGTGCGAAAAAACCTTTTTTTGTATTGCTTCTCTGCCAATGGAAAATAAACGGCTATTAAATTAATATAAGTAAGTTTTATTAAGTTAATATAAAATTTCCATTAACTTAAGAGAAGTTTTTTTTGATAATATAAGATGTTTTGCGAGGCCTGATAAGCAGATGATGTTCGGCGTCACAGGTTTTGAGTTCGAGCCCCGGTTGTGCCTTGGATATTTGTAATAGTTCTGAATCCACTTTAAACCGTAGGTCCGGATTTAAAAAGACTGTAGCGGGTTGGGAGTAAAACTGATAGCCCTACCCCGTATAAAGGAAAACACCTCCTGTTTCGGAATCCGCAGTAGGTCCACCATTAGGCTGTTGCATCAATCAGGAAGAAAATCGCGTATTGTAAACAAATTCTTAAAAATAGGAAGCTCATTTTATGCATTACATATGACTTTTAAATATTTAATAATTTCAAAAAAATTCAATATTTGTCAGATATCTATCATTCTATTTCAAAAAAAAAATTGAACTTCAAATTGAGAATACAATTTTTCATTCTTTATTGCTATTGTAAAATTAGCTGAATAAAATAACTAATATTCCATTTAATGCTAACTTATCTTATTTGGTTTGTCGGTCTACTGTCTATTTGTGCACACTTTTGATGCACTAAAGACCATGATCTGCAGTTTAGCGTGGATTCCGAACCACTAATAAACATCCATGCCACCGCCGCCATTCGAACCAGAAACCTATGGTACCAAAGACCAGAGCGCTAGCCAATAGGCTATCAGGCCGCTTTCTCTTATTTGAGAGAAGGTTAAAATATCAAGAATCTCTGATTTCACTTATTTTAGAAACTGTGTAATAGATCTGATTTTTAAAATCACATTTTTTTTAACGTGTAAACGAACGTCACACTATCAATATCGCAATTAAAATTATTTTTTTATCTTCAACAATTTGAAATTTGTTACATTACTTATTTAAAAACATACACATAAATCATATTTATTCACCCTTCTCGTGACTCAGTGATAACGTGTGCAGTTGGTGAGCATTAGGGCTGAGGTTCAATCCGCTGCAGGCTTTGTTCTGGACATTGTTTGAAAAAACGCGAAGTCACGATGGCTGTTACAATGATCAGTATCTTGCCTGATGAGCCGGACTACCTGATTGGAGTTTTCCGGGTTTTCTCCCATACGATATGAACTGAGGGTTAATGAAGGGTAATAAGTGGTAGTTCACTCTAAAAGTCCTCCTGGAAGGCACTGCCCTCCTTTTTCAACGACTCGGAGCGAAGTCAGACTTCTACCTACGGAGGCTACATCAAAAGCTGGAGCTGTCCCACTTCCCTCCTTTCATGAAGGATGTGAAAACAATATTAATAAAAATTGTTTAATTTTATTGTAGTTATTAGTACTTCTCATGCTTTAGAAAATATATATTGTATGTATAACAAATATATATATATTGGCCATCCTGGCCAATGACTTTTTAGCATTCATTGAGGATTGGAAAAAAGTTGGCATAAGTGCATTGTGTCCGGAAGGGATTACTTTGAAGGCGATGAAATAAATTTCGAAAAATAAGTAAAGAGTTTATGAAAAAAAGTAATTAGTCTTACTTTTTGGGATGAGTTTTTGGGCAAGTCACACTTCTACCTACAGGTGTTCCATCACAACAGAATCCCCCCACCCCCTTCTTTCCCTCTTCCTATGAATAGACTACACCTGGAATGTCCGTCACAACAGAATCCCCCCCACCCCCTTCTTTCCCTCTTCCTATGAATAGACTACACCTGGAATGTCCGTCCTTCGCTGCAGGACACTAAGGATTAGTCACAACATATTTATTCGTTGTTATGAAATTCTATTTACTAACCAAAGAATTTCGTGTGATTTTCCTTAAAAGTGAATTACTTTTTTAAATAATAATTATTAATTATATTCTATTAAAAAACTGTTGTTTGGCAAGTATACCATCAGCTAATTATCATTTATTTCTTGACATTTTGCAATTTGGCAAAATTCTTAACCATGACTGATGTCATATTAGTGCAGTATAAAATTACTAAGAAATATGGAATATCCTGCACTCACAACTCTGTATATGATATTTGGGTGTCATTACTATTATTGTTTTGGATTTATTTCATTTGTGTTAAACAATTTTAATTATCTTTTTAAATTATTTATTCTAAATGAAGAATTTTAGAAAATCCGAAGATCATCATTTCATTCTCGTTTTTACGTTCTTGTTTGAAATTATTTCTAAAACGACTCAAATCCTTAACAGAAATAATTTTACCGTTTCTTCTTTTTTATATTTGTACATTAAAAATCTGTTCTGCTTCTTATTTATAGGAAGATTTGCCTAATTAAATAATTTAAAACAAGTTGCACTATTTAAATAAGTTCATTAACTGTACAGGGTCTCCTGTATCTCCAGTACAGGCATTTTTGTATACTCTTTCAAAAACGATGAGGCTCGGTGACTTTTGTGTTGTTAAACATCTTGCCTCGTTAGTCAAGTATCTGGTGGGAATTTTCCGAACTTTCTCCCATGCGATAAACAAATGTGGGGTAGTTTCCACTAAAAGTTCTCCCGGAAGGTACTACTCTCCTTTACGTCAACGACACGGAGGCAAGTTAGACGCAATCACAACAGAAGCTACAACCATTCCCTCCATCCATGAGTAAATTACTCATGGGATGTCCGTCCTGCCCTGCCGGACACTGAGGATTAGTCACAACAACAACTTACAATTGTAAACCTCGTCATGGTACACTAGCAACATCATTCTTTCAAATACAAAAATTAACAAAAATGAACATCTTATAACTCATACTATAACTGTTATAAATTGTTTTTCCATTCTGCGTTTAAGAAAACCTTGCTAGAACAAAATCTCAATTTGAATTTGGCTTTTTATTTAAAATACTTGAATTATTTTGTATTATTAAAAAAATTCTATAAATACTCAGTTCAACTACTTTAAATTTATTTGTAAAAACTTCAATTGATTTTGTCGAATTAAAAAAATTCTATAATTTTTTTGATAATGATCTGTCTATAATAAGTTTCGCTTTTAATTCATAGTTTCTTTTTATTTTTACTTTCATTTCATTAATGAGATTTATTTAAAATCAACCTATTAACCACCGGATATTTATATGCGTTTAATTGGAATATTTTGTTTCAATAATATCAATATTCCTCGAAATGTTATTAATCGAAGGAATTCCCTAACAATTTCCTGCTCGTGTTTTTTTTTCTTCACATTATAATGAAAGTTTTTATTCAGCTTAGGTTCTATAATATGTTTCAAATACAAATCAGTTTGATAATTTCTTATCACTTCTATAACACATAACGTCATTTGGAAAGATAGTGATCATTTCGTTTGCTAATTGTATGCCTACATTATTATCTTTTTTTACAAAAAAATTTAAATGCTTAATCCGATATTTAATATCCTTTAAAACGCTTACTTTGTTAAATATTTTATGAGTTTAAAATTCATCACTTCTTTTAATCAAAAGATATATGAGGCTTTTAGGCTTAATTTACAAATGACAATGAGGATTTGGCGGGAGAACTTCAACATACAGAAGGACCTCCCTAGGAGTCTAATTAGCTTATTGTACAAAATAACAGTAGAGTGACAAACCACACCAAACCAAACCAAACCTAGAGTTCTATCCAAACTTTTTTAATGATCTTACAGACCGCTTCATCTATCATAACATCCGATGTACAGCAATGTAACATTCAATGCTTTGATTGATGTGTATATTGCAGAAATATAATTTTATAATTTCTTTTTTTTTTCAGTGCCCAATCAACAAAATGGATTGCACTTGGTTAAACTGATATACAAAATACAAGAACAGCAACTGGAATCCATTTTCGACAACTCAAATAGCACTACTACACAAAAGAATGTCGTTCCTTCCCCACCTTCGTTAAGTGACAAGATGAAAATGCAAATGTTGAGAAGCCTGGGAAAAAGTGTGGGGGAAAAGAGACTTGTTCCAGTAATAATCAATCAAGCTAATGGGCCAGATACTACAACAAACTTTGCAACTTTTGCTTCCAATCAAAACTCATCCCCAATGGCCAAATATCGGAGTGTTACAAGGAAGAGCTATAAGGTTCCAATGATTACAGAAGAACCATCGTCCAATGAACTGGAGCAATCCCTTCAGGAAATGAAGAGTCTGTACCATGCTTTCAAGGCAAAAAATAGAGATATTGCTCAAGAACTGGCTGAAGACAGCAAGCAAGAGACGGAAAGGCAAACACCAAATTCAATTATGAAATCTGATTTGGCGCAGGAACTGATGGAAAGGGATCTAAGCAATAGGATTGAAGTCAGCAGCGCATTGTCTCCATCAATGCAGGAGTTAATGGGGGCATCTTTGGTTAAAAACGCAGATTCCATTGAAAGGCAGCAAGTGGGCGAGACGGGACTTGAAGAGAGACCAAACTCTGGAGAAAGACAGAATTTGAATGCCAAAATGTACAAGTTCTTCTCAGAAAACTCTGGTGGAAAAAATAATGATTTGGGAGGTTTTCAGTCTAAGGCGCTAAATTATCCAGCGGAACGTGTAGATAGATCTGTTAAGACTTCAGCGCATGAAGCAAAACTTAGAAGGACAAGAAACTCGCTTCCAAATTCTGACGACGAAGAAGTTGATGAATCAGATAATTTAGACGAAGAAACAGAAGATTTAGAAGAGTCTACAGAAAATTCAAAGGAAAATGAAGAAGTAGAAGAAGAACACAGGCGCGACGCGGGTGATGGCAATTCGGATTCAGTTTCATCTGACCACGTTGAAAATGCAAATATCTTAACAGATGACACCAATGTAGATGAAGATGAAGACTATGAAGAAACAGATGAACAGAGAGATTATGGTTATACAGAATTTGCTTCAGAAGCTGATGCCTGATGCTGAATGTTTCGAATATTTCCGGTTTAAAAAATTATGATTTTTAAAATTATTTATTTAATCCAAAGAAATATGTAATAAAAAGGTCAAGTCACTAAAATTTTGTTGAATTTCCAATAAATAGTTTGAAATGTTTTCTAGTGTGGGTGTCACTTGAAAACTAGCTTACAAAATGGAAAATTGCTTTAAACACTAAAAAAACTGAAGCTATTCTCTTTGCGCGCAAATGCAACCTTACTTATGCTAGCATCATCATTTTTAAAAATACTGTCAGCTGCTCTTCTCAAATAAAATGCTTAGATGTTACTCTTTATAAATCCCTCACTTAACGTATACATATTTATAATCTGACGACGAAAATATATATATATAGAATAATAATATATATAATCTAAGAAAAAAATATATATCAAGAAATATAATCTAAGAAAAAATTTGAACTCTTCCGTGCATATTTTTTACCCGCTCATTTATACAAAATCGAAGCTCTCTAACATGAATAAAATGTTCATCTACATATATTACATGCGTCCAATGATCACATACGCAAATTCGTTTTGGAGCTCAGCAACCAAATCAAATTTTTAAATTGTTCAAAGACTTGGAAAATAAAATTCTTCGAATGATTACAAATTCAACTCGGTAATTCTTAAATGTGGATATTAGGAACATTTTTTTACCTTCCCAGTATGAGACAATTTGTCTTTAAAAATTTTATAACTCTATCGCTTTTACTGGTAACTCTTTTTTTTTATCCCTCCCAATTTAGGACATTACTCTATTTGAAAATAGAAAGCGTCCTAGAATTGTTCTCCCCCTTATATTCCCTTTCTGAAGTGTCAGACAGCAAGATACCCTTGCTGGCAATTTTTCTGTCATTTTTTTTTCAATATATTAATTATAATTTCCTATTTTCCCTTTTGCATATATTTGTATATGCTCCTATCATCCTTCTAACTTTAAATTTTTATATTAATTTTAAAAATAAATACGCCATAACAATTCAACGGGCATAGACAAAAGTTATGTTGTTACTTATCCCACTTGGTAGATATCTAATCTAGACCAGGCCCAGAAACCCATATGGACTCATGGTTGAAGGGGAAGGAAGCAGCTTCTGCTGTGATGCAGCACCCGTAGGTAGAAGTCTGACTTTTGCTCCGTGACGCTCTTACAGTCATAGGAGACTAAGACCTATGGCTTAAAGTGGATTCCGAACCACTACAAAGATCCTTGGCACTGCCGGGACTCGAGCCCGAAACCTGTGGTACCGAGCGCCAGAGCGCTAGCCCCTCGACCATTCAGGCCCTAGATCAGGGGTCTCCAAACTACGGTCCGCGGGCCAAATTCGGCCCGCCAGTGTCGTCAATCCGGCCCGCGACAGCGAATAGCTTATTGTTGCTGTAATAATTTGGATAAAAAAACACATTAAAACACTAGAAATTATAGATAATGGCAGAAAATTAAAACGATTTTGGCCCTTGATACTTACTGGAGTAAACAATATGGCCCTAAGGCTGAAAAGTTTGGAGACCCCTGCTCTAGATAAAAGTTATTGCCTTCAATAATCAAGGACAGTAAGCGTGTGGCTGCTCCGCAACCAAGAGTTTCGCTTATTCTTCAATTGATCAGTGTTGATGTTTATGTTTTTCAAAAAGGTTTTTAAATTCCAAAAGACTCATAAATTAATCTTCTCGGCCGATTCGTATTCCCATAATAACGTGTACACCTAGCGTGAAGAAGGAAAATAAGGTTCGAATTCACTAGCTATGACCTTTGCTTAAGGATGGCTGATAAAAAGGATGGCTTGGTTGAATTTCGGGTTTTGACGACTATTGCCATATCCCATCATTCATTAATTTATTTTGGCGAGATTTTCCTTTCAAAATAATGCTGTTTTAATTTAAATCAGAACTCGTTTGTCGCCAAAAGTCGCATTGGGTATTATACACAATGACACTGTAGCATACAAAAAAAATTGCAAATAAACAGAAAGCAGATTTTATATTATTACCATTACACAAAATAATATATGTACACAATGCAGCCATGTTACACAAATTCGTGAAGAAAAGTTTACAAAAACATTTTTGTTCAGCATCTTGCTTCTTTAATCGGACTACTTGGTGGGAGTTTTTCCAATTTTCTTCCATACGATATGCAAATGTGGGACAATTCCTCCTAAAAGTTATCCAGGAAGGTACTGCCCTCCTTCTTCATCGACCCGGAGCCAAGTCGGACTTCTACTTACAGTTGTTCCATCACAACAGAAGTTGCCAATTTCTCTTCATCCATGAGTAGACAACTTATGGGATGTCCGTCCCGCGCTGCAGGGCACTGAGGATTAGACAAAACACATTATGGTAATTTTTAAAATTTGGTAATAATAACACAATATGGCAATTTTTAATAATTTTATTACTTTTACTTGTTTTTAAAAATACATGCACACCAATACATAAAATACATCTGATTGCGTATGACGCATCGGTCGACTGGTGAATAATTACAGAATTTTCAATTCCCACATTTAAGTATTTTTCTTGTATGACTTTCTCAAATAAAGCAAATCGAGGGTTTAAGATTGCATCCATAATTCTTTTCGAATTGGTCTAACTTTAATTTTAAATGAAATAGACTGTTACTTTGACTGCATTTACTCGTTCATTCGCGCATGCGTATTCGAACGAATAACAAACATCTAGAATACCTGCTCATAGATTACTTGTCGATAACCCGTCGCCACGTGTATGATGCCTGCTTTAGATGTTCCACTATATTAATTAACAGATATATTCAATTTTTAATTGATTATATTTAATTGGCCAACGGTCAAACCATGCTGAATATACCGGTTCTCATTCGATCACCGATATCAAGCATCATCGGGCGCGGTCAGTACTTGGGAGGTGACCACCTGGGGACTCTGGCTCTCTGTACCACAGGTATCGGGTTGGATTCCCGACGGTGCCAAGGATGTTTGCATTGGTTCGGGATCCACTTTAAGCCGTAGGTCCCGGTCTCCTCTGACCGTAGAGCGTCACAGAAGCCAATCAGACTTCGTCTCACCCATATCATTCCCAAACTGTAAAGGGGCAACTCAGCTCTAGGCGCAGTGATGTGGTGTAGTAGTAATAGACCACCTGGGAACACCGTGCGCTGTTGGCATTCAAAATGTTGGGGCCTAATGACCGAGTGACTAGCGCTGTGGCGCTCGTGCCACGGGTTTTGGGTTCGAGTCCCGATGGGGCCTTGATGTTTGTAGTGGTTCGGAATCCACTTTAAACCGTAGGTCACGGTCTAATATAGTTGTTGGGCTGACAACTCTACCCCGTAAAAATAAAACATCATTCATCTCGTAATCTGGAAGTATTTAGACGGCCTTGGCCCACAATAGGGCTGCTGCGCCAATGATGATGATGATGATGATGATGATATTTAATTGATTTTAAAAGAGTCGACAATCCCTCAAAAAAAATTTAATGGGAAATTTTATTTTATATTATTAAAATTATCTCCCAAATATCCTGTTTTATATTAGTTTCCAATTTGTTTTTCTATTTTCCTTATTTTCTGAAATATAACTCTTTTGATACATAATAAAAAAATAATAATCACTTTAGCTTTAATATCGAAAAATATTAACTCTCAATATTAATAATTTTTCTTTGATTATATTTCTCATTAATTATGACACGAAATAACATTATAGCAGATGACATTATAGCAAACGATAATCATACATTTTAATTAGAAACAAAACTTCCAATTTAAATCTAGAGTTTAAAATTAAAATTTAAAAAAATCTAAAGTTTAAAATTAAAAAACAATTTCGAAATAATGGTAGAAATCAATTAATCCGCCAGCAAAAAAAATTCATTTTCTCGCATAATATTTTTTTTTAATCGAATTTTATTTTTATTTTTTTCAATTACTCTCATGTCATCACGATGGTGCCCTTTTTAAATTAGTAATTCTGGGGCGTATTTTTCAGTTCAATTTGATTTCATTTATTCATTCTAAGTATACTAAAGCCTCTCAGTTGGGTTCGAGTATAGCAAGAACAATGTCGTTATTTGAAAAGCCAAACTAATAGTGGACAATCGGATGTAAACAATGCCACTATTTGATGATGTTTCACATAAAAGTGATTATTACGCATTTGTGATGACAGAGAGGCCTGATGGCCAAATGGAGTTGAATACCACAGGCTACCGGGTTCGAATCCTGACGGTGCCATGTATGTTTGTAGTGGTTCGGAATCCACTTTAAAAACCTTAGGTCCCAGTCTAATAGGATCGTGAAGCCTTGTAAGGATAGTACTAAGCGCGCTTGTAGCATATCTTCTAGCTATACGCGCCCCCTGGGCAGTGCTATATGAGTAACAGCTTTGCAACCCGTGCTTATAGCATAAAGATTAACTGTCTCTGTATTGCCAGCTGCATTAGAACAATAAAATCTGTGATGATTACAGCATTTAACGATGCCTCTCATAAAAGTGACTATTACTGATTTGTGATGACACATTTATGCTTGCATTTGTGTTGATTACAACATTTGACGATGTTTCTCGTAAAGTTGATTATTATGTATTTATGTTGACATATTTGTGATGATTACACCATTTGACGTTGTTTTTCATAAACACGACTACTAAATATTTGTGATGACACAATTCTGATATATATTCGTGATTATTACATTTATGACACATTTGTGAGGATTACAGCGTTTGACGAGGTTTCTCATAATGGCGACTTGTCACAAACGTTACATTTATAGTTAGAACTCTTTAGAAACTATAACCGCACTTCGTCTATGAACTTTTTTGCCTCAATTCTTTGTTGTTAGTTTCCGTTATAGACGAGGGTCATGTGTATGTAGCTTTAATATTATAAATTATATATGTTTTTGTCAATAAAATGTATTGTGTTAATAAAATTAAGAAAAAATATTGAAATATGTGAATTGACTGACTATATCCTGACCTTTTAGATATCTTATCAACGGTTTTTAGAATTAAAAAGGTAAGAAATTTTCTAGTTTAAGCGAACTGTTTGGTGAGGTAAAACGACTATTACACATTTGTGACACCTTTTTGAGGATTACAGTATTTGACGGCCTCATAAACACGATTATTGCACATTTGTGGCATATTTGTAATGATTAAATTTATCAGGTTTGCGATAATTACAGCATTTGACGATATTTTTCAAAAAATACGACTATTATACATTTGTGTTGGCGAATTTGTGACATATTTGTGATGATTTCAGCATTCGACTATGTTTCTTAGAAAGGTGACTATTGCTCATTTGTTTTATACGGGAAAAGTCATAAAAATTCTCATATCACCCAACTAGTATAAAACATGTTCTTAAAATAAATCTCATCTTATTACTTTAAATATTAATTTAACCATTAATATTAAATCCACATCTTATTTCTGATAAATAATTCTTAATCTTATTTCTGATATATACAACATAACCCTATATTTGTTGTCATAAGGTATGTAAAAAAATGTTAAAATAATTGTCCTTTGAAAAAAATTTTACTTGTTTTATTTTTTTTTTAAGATTTTGTGACAAATAATTTCGTATATATAATATCCACATCAAAAAATGAAGAAAAATTATCTAAGTCAATGTTGTTGATTTAATTAACTAAGTGGTTAAGTTAGCTTAAGAATTACCCAACCTATTGGTGACAGCTAGAACAGATATTAGAACGCGTTCTTCTCTAAAATAAAGGCATACATGCCTTACATCTTCAAAGAAACATTAAAGTGTTGTTTATATTCTAATAATAGTAAAAATATGTTCAATTTAACAGAAGAGTAAGGGAATAAGTGTTTGCGTTTTATTTTTGGTGAAATACTAAAAATAATAAAATGAGTAAATATGTGGTTTGTTTAACGAGTATTTTTGTGAGGATTTTCCAATTTCAAAGTTGATGATTTTCTTTACGGATATGAGGTAATCCGCAAATATTGGAAAAATTTTTAGATGCGTATTTGCGGTTAGAATGTGGAAAACTTTAGTTTTACTTTAGCATACTTTAGTTTAACATTTAAGCGCAAGCACAAGAATAACACAGGAAATGACATACATCTACTATTTCCATGTTTTATCTACAATTATACATGTTAGTAATAGTTATTTTACAATAAATGAGAAGAAAAAGATTTTAAATGCATCGTGAAGATTTTCTTATTGTGATGCATCTATTACCAACTCGATTTGATAAAAGCAGTAATCATAATTTCTGAAAGAATCTACTTTAGAATTGCGTTAAGATATTCCAGTGGATATTTGTAATTGACCGTAGTCTCTGAAAAATGGGGTTCCCATCAACTTACGTATTAGAATATAAAAATTCTTGATTATCCCTTTTAAAGAGAAATGTAATAGTCAATAGAACCAGTCGGTGTGCCATCATGATCACAAGAGTATTCCCCTACGAATCGTTTTTATGAACGCATCTGAAACTCTTACGAAATCTACAAGATTATAGTCAAGAGTGGCCTGATTGGTCAATTGGCTAGCACTCTGGCGTTTGGTACCATGGACTTCAGGTTCGAATCCTGGCGTTGGCATGGTTGTTTGTTAGTGTTTCGGAATCCACATTAAACTGTAGATACCGGTCTAATTAGCCCGAAGTGTGCAAAAGAAATGACTGTCGAGCGACAAAACAAACCAATCTAGTCACGGACATGTAAAAAATATATTCGCTGTAGAAGCTATTCAATAATGGCTTTTGATATCTTCGAAATCATTGTTATAATATCATTTTCTATTAGTTTCGAAAAGTCCTTGGAAACGAAGCTATTCGGGACATTAGTTCCCGAGTAGTAATTAGTTCTTTAGCCCTCATGTGCAAAATAATGACCGTAGAGCGCCAGACCAAACTTAAAAACGGAAGAATTTAGATACAGAAGGAACTAATTTGATTCAATTCTAACTCGGATCCAATTCAATTTGGATCAACAAAAAACGTCTATTCATTAATGGAAATACTATCTGGAAGAAAGTAACGGGACACCCTTCGAAAAGTAGAAAAGTCGACAATACAGCTGACACATGCGCAATAATAGGTATCACGTGTCAGCCATATCCTATAAATACTCTGTGGAGTCGATTAGAGTTGTTTTTTGTCAAGATGCCCCCACGGGAAGAGTTGTCTGAGTTCTAGAAAGGTGTGTTGGTTAGATTGCATCTTGCCAAGGTGTCAATTAGGGAGATATCCCGTCTCCGTAACTGCTCAAAATCAACTGTAGCACGTGTTGTGTGTCGCTACAAGACTGAGGGACACTGTCAAAACAAACCCCGAAGTGGACAACCTACAATTCTCACCAGCAGGGACCGGCGGGTGCTCGGCAGGGAGATTCGAAGTAACCGTCAAACATCCATGGATAACATCGCTAATGAGCTTAGACAAGCCACAGGTGTGGCCGTTTCGACCAAGACTCTTCGTATCGAGGCCCATAAGTTAGGTTACACTGGATGTTCGGCGGCCCATAAGCCGTTGATTACGAAAACCAACAAGAAAGAGCGCCTTCGATGGGCCAAAGGCCACCGTACTTGGACTCTGGATGACTGGAAACGCGTCCTTTGGAGTGACGAGTCACGATTTACCCTTTTCCGATCCGATGGACGTGTTTTGGGTATGGCGTTTACCAGGAGAACGCCTTTTGCCCGAGTGTGTCGTCCCAACTGTAAAGTTTGGTGGAGGAGGATTGATGGTATGGGCCTGTTTCTCCTGGTATGGGGCTGGCCCACTGGTGAAGGTTGATGGTGCGATGAATGCCGATAGATACTGTGATATTCTCGACAATCATGTCCTTCCACCTTGTGGGCAACGTACGGTATGGATGATTGCTGGTATCAAGACGACAACGCAACATGCCATGTTGCAAGGAGGACTCTTAATTGGTATGTGAACAATAATGTTAAACGCATGGAGTGGCCGGCGCAGAGCCCTGATCTTAACCCAATTGAACATCTCTGGGACAAATTGGACCGTCGGTTGAGGGCCTGCACCCCACTCCCCAAAAGCAAGCCTGAACTATGGAACTTTCTGTTAAACATTTGGAAGGAAATTCCTCTTGCCACTATGGCTAATTTAGTGGAAAGCATGCCCAGAAGGGTTGCAGCTGTGATCGCAGCCAAAGGAGGCCCTACCTCCTATTAATTTTAATAAATATGGATTTATGTCGTTATAGTGTCGTGTCCCGTCACTTTCTTCCACATAGTGTATTATGCTAATACCAATTATTGTTGTAAGAAAAGAAAATGTCGTATGATATTGTGAGAGAATACATTCTTTGGTAGGACAAATGAAACAGAGACTGTGTAATTAATAACTGTTTGGTTAATGTGTTAGATGAAACGAAATACCTTATTGATATAAATGTAGTGAAATGCAAGTCAATTCCTTTTAAATGAGAAAGGAGAAATATTTAAAAATAAATGCAGAGGTTGTATTTCAATAATTTTAGGTGAATTAACACACATTAAACTATTAAAAATACAAATAGAGAAAGCCGTAGAAGTAAACTAGTTTGCTGAATACCATACATAATGAATACAAATCAGCAAATAAGTAATAGAAGCCTGATAGCCGAGTGACTAGTGTTCGGTGTTACAGGTTTCGGGTTCGAGTCCCGGCTATGCCATGGATGTTTGTAATGGTTTAGAATACACTTTAAACTGAAGGCTCTAACATGATTGCTAACACGCAGGCTCTAACACGCTTTCGGTCTAACATGACTGTAAAGCGTAGGGTTGAAAACTCTACCCCGTTGAAAGAAAACATCTCCTGTCTCGAAATCTGTCAGTAAGTAAAGGGCCTTGTTCCACCATGGGGCTGTTACGCCAATAAAAAAGAAGAAATAAGTAATAAAATTATTTCGAGGGCATGGAAGGATAAATGTACAATAACAGATACTAGTTCTTTGTATACCACTCCAGTATAATGAAAAAGGAAATGAAGATTATCGATTATTTGTCAATTATACGTTTGATTTGGTTTGCCACTCTAAGGTCATCTTTTGCACACTTTAGGCTAATTAGACCAGGACCTACAGTTTAACGTAGATTGCGGACCACTCACAAACATACATGCCCCCGCCAGGATACGAACCTGAAGCCTGTTGTCAATTATAGGAGACTGATAAATAATAATAAAAATAATAAAATATTAATTTACTCGGATTAAATTATGAAATCTCTTAGAGCGATTGTGAAATATTTATTACATTCTTCTACATGAAATACCTTTATCAGAGGAAGCAAAAACATAAAAAAAGCATTTATAATATTTGATGAGCAGATCAATTCAGAAAAGATATTTTTTATTTTAGCAAATGCTCTATCAGAATTTCGGACTTATGAAACACTTTTGAGAACCATTTTTAAATACAAGAGCACTGTGTTACCCTTTCTATGCGTTAATAGCTGCAAGAATTTTGAAAGAAGTTATAGGCAGAATATAAGAATTTCTGAGAAAAGCAAATTTGACGTGGTAACTTTGTAATGTGAATTCGACAAGCTCGTATTCAAATTTCTAGGATTTTTAGTTACAGCTGATAGAATAAAATCTGAATCAAAGATGATATACAAAATGAGGTACTTAGAATTTTATGTTTAATCAGATTTTTAAAAAGATTTATTTCGTGTGTTCAAAAAGTAAAACCGTTGAGCAGGTTGATTAAATAAAACTGAATTTCAAAAGAAAAAACAATTTTTCATGAAGCAATTAGTGTTAGGCACCTTTCATCACATTACTGTCCTGGTGTGGGCCCTCATCTGGAATATACTAGGGAAAAAGTGTTTTAAAGTTCAACATAAACTAAACAGATATGGGAGAGCAACCTGGGGCCTGCAACTAATAGTTAAAAAGCATCTTTATGAAAAAGTTGTTGAAAAAATCCTAACTTATGGCTACCAAATCTGGTTTAAAAATACTGTTAAACAAAATATTAAACTCCAACAAATGCAAAGAATTTCTCTCCTTAATTTCATTAAAACCTATAGAACAGTTTCAACAGGAGCCCTTAATTTTTTAGCAGGAATAGCACCCATATATATATATAAAACTCAACAACCTAATTAAACTTTATTATATTAAAAACAATAACTATAACTTAAAAATAAATAACATTACTTAAAAGACATTACGTAAAGACATAGACAATAATATTATTGATAATTACCCACCTTGGAAAACTAATTTCGTTAAATGGAATATCTTTACTAACAATTACACTAACACTATTTTTACTGATGGCTCCAAGAGAGACAATAAAACCGGTTACGCGATAGTTACTTTTCAGGATAATAATGAAATCTTTAACTCCCAAAAAAGAATTAGTGATTATGCAACAATATTCACAGCAGAACTGATGGCAATCAGTGAAGCTGTAGACTACCTTATAATTAATATTTTTTCAAACTCCATAATTTTTTCTGACTCGAGGTCCGTCCTGGAAGCTTTAAGTAATATCAATAACCAAGATTATAATATTCATCTACTAAAAAATAAAATCATTTCATTTAAAGGTAACATCAAACTGGAATGGGTAAGGGCCCATGAGGGATTTGCCGGAAATGAAATTGCAGACAGATATGCCAAAGAAGCCACCCTCAAAAATAACATTGACATCAAGGTAAGCTATTCAAAAATATAGATCAAAAATAAGATAAAAAAGAAAATCACTGTGGATTGCCAAGAAAATTGGACGTCCACTAAGGCAAGAGATCTATTTCATATTTTTTCAAAAGTTAATAGACGTAGAGTCTGTGGGGATTTCTTCATTAACCAAATTTTAACAACCCATGGTGCTTTGGCGTCTTACCAGCACAGATTTTTTTGGGAAATCCAAATTCTGTAGCTGTGGAGACGTCAAAGAAAACGGATTTCACTTAATTTTTCTCTGTGAAAGAGGCTAGACATAAAGTATTCCCCACGGGCTATATGGATTTTTCAATCAGATCTCTCTTGCAAAACAAACAAATCTAGGCTCCTTATTAGAGAAATTATTGAAAAGAATTTTAATACGATTATGGATTCTCTGGACTGGTAGGCAACTTCTTTTTGTTATTTTCTAATTTTGTCGTTTCCCTTGTTATTAACCCCCTTGGATCGCTTAAAAAAATATATATCTTTCTCTTATAAACAAAAAAAAGAGAGAAGGCGGAGTCGACATGAGTATTTGTTGAACTTGCTTTTGTTATTGTTTTGATTTTGGGCTCGCTCACACCCTAACTTCAAGTTTGCTCATATGTTTACTTAGAATTGTTTGTTCCTGATCCAGTTGATTTTAAACTATGCCTCTACCACCAGGATAACTCAAAGGCCGAAATGCTGCCGGACTGAAATAATTCCCGTACCAGAACGAGGTAATACATTCGATGATCACAGACCAGGGTTGCTGTCGCGACGACGGTCTGAAGACACAGTGTGCTCAAGGTCTGGACGGAATTACTTGCTGTTGAACTTACTGTCCTGGTGTAGGTATATAATGTTGCTCCTTCTGAGGTACTGTCAGGACTACAAGTTCAAATTCCGTCCTATGACAGTTGGTATATGGTATATACTATTTGCTCGAGCAAGCACTGGCCCCCGTACACAGAAACCGAAAAATCTAAGGTCCGTTAACACATCTGAAGTAAACAATTTTTATCGATCAATCAAATTGGAGTAGCTGCAGTGGCCAATCTTCGCCCAAAATAAGTAATCTTCAAATTCTTCGCCCCAAATCTTCATTCCAAAATAAGTATTTCGCACTTGGCCACTAGTTTATAGAGCATTCTAGAAGAAACCCGGATTATCACCTTTGGCGAGTTTTCTCTCATTTGGAAAGGTAATCAGGATCTTCCCATAATCAGTAATTTTTCTCATGATTTTCTTCAAATGGCGCCATGAAGACCACCTATAGAGCGTCAAACTTCACATCACAAAATTACTTTATACATATTACTGTAAGAGAAAAAAAAGCATGGCAAAATCTCTGGGATTTGGCGTCAAAAAATTATTTCGCCATAGTACACACAAAAAAAGTTTTGCTATTGTAAGTGAAGTGAATTGCAAACAGTACAAGAAATCTGGGTTACGCCATTTGATGAGTTGCTTCATAACTCAATTGGCGCCACAAAAATGTCGCTAAATCCCAACTGACATCTATTTTCCGATTTGACCAAAAACACTAATTGCTTAATTTTTTTCCATGCTTGCATAATTTTTGTTAAAAAATTTGTATTTTATTTTATAAAATCCTTTTTTTTTTCAATGACTATTTTTATTTAATCTGGGCGATAAAAATAAAATTAAGTAAACAAAAAATTAGATGCAATAACCAAAAAGGCATTGTTTAAATTCGTATGCGAGTTAACAATGTAAAACAATAATAGCATGTAAAAATAGATTTTCAATTACAATAACGAATCATTATTACACTAACAACAAATGAAACAAAACTGCAGTTTTATCAGAAGTTTCTAATAACAGGCAAAATGGATTCTAGATTAATACTTCTTTTCCTAATATCTTTTAGTAAGTAAATAATTTTTTCTCAACTATATTTCAATTATAATACTATGTATTGGTTGTATTGACGTTTTCATTCTAATACTCTAAATTATGAATATTTTATGTATGCATGCATTTCTGTCCTGTATACTTGCATATGTAATTGCAAAAAATTATTTATCATATGTAATTAAAAATCTACCCTTTGTAAACATGAACATATCTTATTATCATTACAAATACATATATTCATGTTATGTAAATTATGCACAGGGTGATTAAAAAAGAACTTTCTTGTTATATGAGCCTCTATCATACCGATCTAAGAAACGGATCAAAATTTTGAGGTCGAAGGTCAAAACTCGTATGAAAAATAACAAATTCTAGCAGTTATAGTTATAATGATACGATTTCGAAAATTTCAAATGGCATTACTTCCTTTTCCTATGTGTGTACTGGCTAGTGTAGCATTATCCATGCGTAGACTAGTAGGCCTTGTGGAACTTATATGAATTATTGTTTGTTCGCAGATGTTTTCAGCTTTCTTTTGTTGCCAAGCAACGGCTGAAGTCAAGCCCCTTTCTCTTAGAGGGGTTTTCCCGTAGAGACGTTCAAATCAGGAGTGTTGCAGTTGGAGAGTGGCAGCTGGCCACGCCACCATTAATGAAAATGTAGTTGATGCTTTGATATAATACGGCCATATTATATAGATCATGTGATATGGGTATGGCCATGTTACTATATATAGACCATATACGGCCATGTAATGAATGCGTAGTTGATATTTTGTCTTATGTGTTTGTATTTATGAGTGGAAAATAAAATCCGTGTTAAAAATAAAAAAAAACGAAATGTGGCAAAATGTGATTGAGTTATAATAAATAGCGTTGGAACTGTACCTGTAACACGAAAATCACCGAAGTTAGACAGACTAAGAAGAAAAGTGAAACAACCAATAAGGGCAGAGAAGCAACAGAAAGCAAAACATTTTAATGTGTTTCACAAATATTCGACGTGACCTCCTTCATACACGATTAGCATTTCGCCTGTGACACACGATGAATACCACTGAAGCACTTAGCATGACAAGAGGAAACTGTCGAATCAGACGTCTGAGGACATCTTTGAAATTAGATACAGTTTGTGGATCAGATGCATACACTTTGGATTTCAAATATTCCCAGTGTCAGAAATCTCTGGATGTGAGATTGGAGGACCTTGGTGACCACGCAAACGTAAAATAGAAGGAGATAACTTTATCCCCAACTATTGTGTAAGTAATGTTTTACAGAAGATCCCTCATGTGTAGCAGCGCCATCTTGCATCCACATTTAATCAGATAAAGAATTTCGCTGTTTCAATTCAGGAATTATGCAATTAGGCAACATTTCTAGATAGCAAGCACTCGTCACCTTACTCGTCTGTAGATCTTCGGCAATATTTTTTTTATGTAGGGATCGAGGATCAACATCTAGTTATACCGCACCATGTACTCACTTTTTCTTCCTGTAATGGAAGTGCAACCACATTATGGGAATGATCCTCTGTTCAATGCATGCATTCTTTGAATTAGCCTCATCAATCAACAAGGAAAGAGCCTCGTCCGTCCAAAGAATGCGTAAGGGCCAGCTGTTATGATCGTCATACCAGATGAGGAATTCATCAGCTAAATCTAACCATAGTTGGTTATCACCCGTTTGCAACATCTCGACACGCTAGAACCAATACGGAAACGTATGGAGAGCAGAGTGCCAAATCTTGAGGAGCATAGAATTCGGCAACTGCAGAACGCTTGAAATATCATTTGAACTTATAAGACGAACTTGACTTATCGTCTTAGTTGACTTCTGCAACAGTATGGAAGGTCTTCCTGACCGAGATCGATCTACTACTACTACTACACCACACCACACCACACCACACCACAGTCGCATGTGCAACCCGTTTTTTTCAAGTTTATGTATCAAGTATTGTACTGTTTGTATCAAGATCCCATACAGCTATTGCAGAAAACGGGCCTCGGCGAAACCCATGATTTCTGCTGTTGACAATCAATGTCACTGCGATATTTTTTCCATTCAGGTAATAACTCTTTACTATTTCCCCTTCGTTGTTTCTCTATAAATGGCATGTTGTTCAGAGTAGCAAGAAAGCAACATGCGCATCACATATTTCACAGTCCCTTTACTTTCACCTAGTATGACAACGTTAGTCATGATGGTGTCTTAGGCTTAACCAGGAAATCTTCATACCTTGTTATCTTCTTGTTTCGGGGTAGTTTCAACAAATTGGAATCAGAGACGTGCTCTGGTGAGTGCCACAGATGTTTTCACTTTTCTTCTTAGTCCACCTAGAGCCGACTATTTTCGTGCTACAGATACCATTCCAACTCTATTTATGATTTTTCTCTACGGCGACTGTGGCCTGATGGCCAATTGGCTAGCGCTCTGGCCTTTGGTACCATGGGCTGCAGGTTCGAATCCTGGCTTGGCATAGATGTTTGTGAGTGGTTCGGAATCGACGTTAAACTGTAGATCCCGGTCAAATTAACCTAAAGTATGCACAAAATGACCGTAGAGCGACAAGCCAAAACAAATCGAAGGAGGTCACATTCCAATAAAAAAGCAGTATGTAAAGTATTTGATATTTTTTCACTGAAACTGTTAAAATTTAATTGTTGTTTTACATATGATTCTAGATCGTATGCCTCAAATACCTTAAACCAAAATTTTGTTCAGTTTCTGTGAACGGTATGATAGCTAGCGGCTCATATAACGAGAAATTTTTTATACTATGTCTCTGTTTTTAAAAATATATTATATATGTTAATATCATTAGCATGTTAATTTCATTTAAGATTTCAAATTATGTATTAAATATATTTATAACAGTTATGTTAAGTTAATATCTACTGGAATATTTAATGGCATCGATTTGTTGAATATGTATTTCTTTCAATTAAGATATTATAAAATATTAATAAATAAATATTATATTTTATAATATATTTTATTATATTATTAAATATGATATTTAAATTAATAAATAAATTGTTTATAATATTATAAAAAGTCCAAGAACTTATCTTAAAACGTGGTGTTTCAAAACTTGAGCTATTTCATAGATAAATTTGTAAACAAAAGCATGTTATTCAGTATATAATTTAAGCAATTTTTAAGATTGCCTCTTTTATTTTCTTTAGAGTATGCTGTCAGAATTATCAGTTTATTTATCAGTTTAATAAATTGCATCCTTATTATCATATCGTAATTTATCCTATTAATAATAATAAGAGAATAGATATGTATGTGTTAAAAAAGCATTCCAACCAGATGATTCAATAATGAATGCATTACTATATAAAATTCAATGAATGCAAAATAATGCATTATTATATAAAGTTTGAATCTATTTTCTTATTTATTAAACAATTTTCAAAATTGCCTCTTTTATTTCTTTCAGAGCATGCTGTCAGAAATTTAGTTTAAGATGTTGAAAAATTGCATCATTTTTATCATTGCAATTTATCATATTAATATTAATAAGAGAATAGATATGTATGTGTTAAAAAAAGCATTTCCAAAAAGATGATTTAATAATGAATGAATTACTATATAAAATTCAATTAATGCAAAATAATGTATTATAGTAAAAAGTTTTAATTTATTTTCTTACTTATTTGATAGGTCAATTCAAAGAATTTTCATCAGAGCAAACTCACAAGCTTAAAGATAAAAAGTTCTCGCACGGTAAGTTAATGAAACCAATGAATTTTTTTCAGTAAAATTTGGTAATTTAAGATTTGAATTTTTTTTTTTTAAGTAATAGCAATAAAATACTGTGTCTGTTGTGTCTAATCCTCAGTGTCCTGCAGTGCGGGATTGATATCTCATGAGTAATATACTCATGATGTTCTGGCGCTCGCTACCATAGGTTTCGGGTTCGAGTCCCAGCGGGGCCATTGATGTTTGTAGTGGTTCGGAATCCACTTTAAATTGTAGGTCCCGGTTTAACATGACTGTAGAGCGTTGGGCGTAGGGCTGACAACCTTACCCCTTAAAAAAAAAGATCTTGTGTTTCTATATCTGCCAATAGGCAGACGGCCTTCGCCCACCATAGAGCTGTTGCGCCTATCATGATGAATATACTCATGGATGGAGGGAAAGGAGGACACAGCTTCTGTTGTGATGGAGCATCCGTAGGTAAAAGACTGATTTGGTTTCGTGTCGCTGAAGAAGGATGGCAGTACCTTCCTAGAGGACTTTTAGGAGGAACTACCCCGTATTTGTGTATCAGTGGGTGAATTACCGGAAAACTCCCACCAGGTAGTCCGACTCACGAGGCAAAATACTGAACGTCAATGAGCCTCCTCATTTTTTGCAACAATGCCTACAACAAAGCCACTAGCAGATTGAACCTCCTCCCTAATACTCACCAGCGGCCTACGTTGCCACTGAGCCACGAATCGTTCATAATAATATAATAGCTAATTAAGTATAAATATACACACCGAATGCTGAAATTAATACATAAACAAATTAAATTTGTTGAAAGTATAACAATTCCTCCGCCTGAATTTAATTTCATTAAATTACCTTAAAACTAGAAAATGATAGCTACATTTATTTTAAATATTTTCCTTTCACAAAAAATTAGGGTCTGAATGACGGAGTGTCTAGCACTCTTGCTCTCGGTGCCATAAGTTTCGAGTTCAAATCCCGTCAGTGCCGTGGATGTTTGTAATGGTCCAGAATCCACTTTAAGTCATAGGTCTCTGTCTCATACGACTGTAGAGCATTTCCGTAGGGCTGACAACCCTACCCCGTAAAATAAGTTAGCGTCACGGAGCCAAGTCAGACTTTTACATACAGGTGCTCCATCACAACAGAAGCTTTCCCCACTCCCTTCAACCATGAGTCCATACGGGTTTGTGGATTTGGTCCAGATGTCTACCAAGTGGGATAAGAAATAACGACAAAAAATTAACATGAGGTTTGAAGAAAATAATTTATGAAAAATATTAAATATTGAGTTGAAAATGATAGTTGTAGTACTTTTCTGATTATTAATTTCACAGAAGTATAATTATTTGAACCACTTTCATGGAATTAGAAGCATCTTGCGGAAGAATATTTCCAGCGTTTAAATAATATTAATTCCTGGTCTAATACGGTTGTAGGCCGTCAGGCGTAGGGCTGATCAACCCTACCCCGTAAAAGAAAACATCTCTAGTCTAAAAATCTGCCAGTAGGTGAAAGGCCTTGGCCTTTGCGCCAATGTGGGGCTGTTGCGCCAATGAAGAAGAAGAAAATAATAATGATAATTTAATGAACATTAAAAATGTAAGCCAACACTTTGGGATTATACTAAAAAAAATCAGCACTAATGCTAAATAAATTTCATTGTTGATATTCATCTACAAAAAAAATTGTGGATAATTGAGCATTTTTAGAAAAAATAAGCATAAAATAAGCATTTTTAAAAATATGCGATAGCGATTTGATATAATTTGTAATCTTCACAGAAATAAAATGATAATGTATCTAATTTGTCCATTAAGTTAATAAATTTCAAGTAATAAGTCTATTTTTTTGGAACCTTTTTTTTTTTATTTCCAATGGCAGATTATGAACAGTTACAGAAAAAAAGAACAACGGAAAAAAAACCATACAACATACAACAACAACAAAATAATACAACAAATACAACGAAACATGCTGAAACAGACTTCATTAATCTAACAATAAAGCCAAGTTGCAGATCTTTTAGCCACTAAAAAATGTTACCATTTGCACCACGGGGAGGTAGATCTTCTGCGCACCCTTTTTGGAACCTTATAACCTGAGTAATTTAAACTTTTAATTAAAAGTTATCATGTATTATTAGAGAATTAACTGAATTAAATACAAAAAACACCTAATTAGAAATATAATTTAATAATGGAAAAAGTAGAAAGAAAAAACTTAACAGAATTAATTTTCTGTGACAAAAGGTGCTATCTAAAACGTTTGGCTCCATCCTATTTTTCGCCAATTCGCCAAATCGACAATGAAATAAAAAATACGGTATGCGTTTGTAAACATATCAGTTAAATATGGTAATCTTATTTAGTCATAATAATCCTACTACCGATAACATGGAAAATTGGCAAACGACCAAGTTGGACGGATTCAAAAGAGCAAGAGTCGCAGGGTAGGAAAAGTCATTTAAGAAAGATTTTAATTCTAATAAAACAAAGTTCAGTTTTTAATAATTCAAATATTACACAACACGTTATTAAACGGAAAATTAAATGAAAAATTCCACACCAACTATTATACTGGTTGTTTTCAAGCAGCGTTAGGCAGCGTGTGTCTGACCAGCACCCCTAAGAAAAAATCGATTCATCCATATCCAATTTTAAACCCGATGTTTACTTACACCAAATAAGCGAATAATGCTATTAATTCGCTTATTTGGCGCGTTTTTTACGTCTCCAAGTCAGAATTATTTTTAGGTTGCCGAGAGTTAACTCAATAAATGTTGAATGATTGATGATTGAATTGATTGTATCATATTGATGAATTGATGATTGAATTGATAGATATTAATTTTTTTTAATCCTTTTTTAAAAAAAATTGGTCATCTCTAAAAAAAATTTGTAGATTTTTACAAGAAATAAATAGTAATAAAATATATTTGAATAAGAAACCATTAAAAAAAATCTTTTTTTCTTTAAACATATATTGCTTTTCGATGTAGTGTTGACAGAATGTCAGTGAATACAACTTTACCTTGAAGAACAATTATCCTCTTCAAGGACAAATTATTAAGAAAGAAGAAAATATTTAATTATGTTTTAATTGTTTATTTCGAAATTGAAAATAATAATGAAGCTGATGATAATAAATGTGACCCCCAAGCATTAGTAATAAAATATGAATGAAACGATTTCATAATAGCATTGTAATTTTCTGTAATAGGGCAAATTAGCTAGGAAAATTTTTTATTGTTATTATTTGGAGTTTTGATATAAATCAGTAGAAAACCTTTAGCGTTAGTATATATGAAATAATGTTCTAATATTAAATAAAGATATCTATTATTTAGAGCAGGAGTCTCCAAACTACGGCCCGTGGGCCAAATCCGGCCCGCCAGTGCTATCCATCCGGTCCGCGACAGCGAATAGCTTATTGTTGCTGTTATGAGTTGGATAAAAAAACACAGAATGATAATAACCCGTTTTTATTGACTTGCTAGGTAAAGCTTAATGACAAGCATAATACGCAAAAAATTTAACTTAAGCATAACATCTAACAAATAATTGAAATGAATCCCACTAACATTATAAACTAGTGAACATCCCGCGGTTACCCTCGGTAGTTATGTTGGGGTAAAGAGTATCGCATATGTATGCATATCGATGTTTGGAATGTATATATTCTGAATCAAACATATGATTTTTATCCTGAAAATCCCCCAGGAACGGAATAATCTAGAAATTGTAGATAATGGCAGAAAAATTACCCTCGTAGTAATGCGGTTACCCTCGGTAGTTATACATACCTACCTATTTCCGCTTTTAACTACTAGATGTCGTCAAGTGTCACGGTCGTATAGATACACACAATAATAATTGTAGTAATTGAACCAGCGAATTTAGCAAGCATATGCTCGCTCAGAGCGCGTACTCGGCGACTAGTCTAGAAATTATATTTAATGGCAGAAAAATTAAAACGGTTTTGGCCCTTGATACTTACTGGAGTAAACAGTATGGCCCAAAGGATGGAAAGTTTGGAGAACCCTGATTTAGAGCATGGATTTTGAATCTCGGATCTGTGGTAAAATTATCTGTTTTCACTTCTCTTAAGTTAAATCTAGCTTTTCTCTTATAAATGTTTGCAATAAATTATAAAAATATTTGTTGTAACTCCATAACAGTTTTTTCAAGATAAATAATAATATTCAAACATAACAAGAATTTAATAACGTTAATATTTGATACACATAATGTAGTTTATGATTATTTAATATACTTCGATAAAAATAAAAGTATTTGTCTTGCTTTGTTTTTAACGTAATTTTTACCCATAAAATTAAGAGTGTCGTCTTCGAGAACGGAGGAGTTTTTTTATATTTATTTATTTATTTGTTCTTTGCTACTTTCAGCGTTTCTTTATTGGTTTGTTTGTTTTTATTTATTTCCCGAGCTATTCTTAATAATTTTCTATTTTCACTTATCTTAAGTTAAATCTAAGCTTTATCTTTTAAATGTACGCAATAAATTATAAAATATTAGTTGTAACAACATATATTCCAGAACATTTTTTCCAAGGTAAATAATAATGTTCAATAATATTCAACGTAACAAGAATTTAATAACATTAATATTCGATACATATTTTAATTACATTTTATAATTATTTAATGTACTTCGATAGAGATACTTGTATTATACAGCGTTGTTTTTAGCGTAACTTTTACCCTTAAAATTATGGGTATTGTTTTCGAGAGTGGAGCATTAATTTTCTTGGTTAATTATTTTTGCCACTTTCAACGTTTCTTATTGGGTTTTTAAATTTCTTTCACGAGCTATTTTTAAAATTCACTTATTTTCACTTATCTTAAATTAAATCAAACCTTTCTCTTATAAATGCATACAATAAATTATTAAAATATTAGTTGTAACAATATATATTCCGTAACATTTTTTTCAAGATAAATAGCATTCAATAATATTATTTAACATTCATTAACATAAGATTTAATAGCATTAATAATCGATACATATAATATATTTTATAATTATTTAATGTACTACATGTATTGTATAGATAAAAATACATGTATTGTATAGCTTTGTTTTTAACGCGATTTTTACCTATAAAATTGTTTTATATTGTTTTCGAAAGCGGAGCTTTTCGTTTTCTTGATCAAAATTTTTGTCCTTACCACTTTCAACGTTTCGTACTGGTAAATTTTTTTAACAATTTATTTCATGAGTTATTTTTATTGGTTTATTTAAATTTCTTTTCGACCTTTTTTTGTACATATTTTAAATTTCAATCACGAAGGGTTTTTTTACATAATATTTATTTAAATTTCTTTTTTGCCAACGGCCGTACCATGCTGAATATACCGGTTCTCGTTAGATCACCGAAGTCAAGCGTCATTGGGCGCGGTCAGTACTTGGGTGGGTGACCACCTGGGAACACCGCGTGCCGTTGGTAAATTTGGGACCTGAATGGCCGAGTGTCTAGCGCTCTGGCGCTCGGTGCCCCAGGTTTCGTGTTCGAATCCCGGCGGTGGCATGGATGTTTGTAGTGGTTCGGAATCCACTTTAAGCCGTAGGTCCCGGTCTCCTATGACTGTAAGAGCGTCACGGAGCAAAAGTCAGGCTTCTACCTACGGGTGCTCCATCACAACAGAAGCTGCTTCCTTCCCCTTCAATCATGAGTACGTATGGGCTCGTGGGCTTGGCCAGCCAAGTGGGATAAGAAACAACAACAACAAACAAATTTCTTTTACAAGAGTTATATAAATAAATAATTAAATGTTGTAGGATTATTCTGAAAGATCGTCTGGTGAAAGACAATTTTATTTCTAAGTGAAAATGAGATTTTTCTAGAAAAGAAAATCGTTTGCAATTCTATAATTTTTTATATTTTTTATTTAATCTGTTTTCTTTTTTCAGATTTGAACGAGAACTGACGAATATTATTTATTAATATTTTTTCTTTCTTTGTTTAAAAAATGTTAATGCGTTTTGCTCTGATCGAACAAAACGCATTAGCATTTTTTTGGATATGGATAACCTGTATATCTGCCCTTCCAATTATTATTTTTATTTTATTTATGCATTTAAAAATATTATAATGTGAACAGAATTTGTACGATTTATTTTAATGATAAAAAGTAGTCAAGAGTTCTTAGAGTAAAAAAAAGGCATATGAACATCTGAATCTAAAAGTCTGTAACTTTCTCATTTCACACACAAAAATTTCTGTAATGATTTTGAACGGTTTTTGTAATAAATATTTTTCCGATAAATTTTTTAAAATTAATGCATTTCTAACTTACGAAATCTAAACAATAAAAAAAAAAAACATCTAAACTTACACGTAACGTGTCAGTGCCTTTTGTGTTTGTAATCCTCAATGTCCTGCAGTGCGGGACAGACATCCCATAAGTAATCTACTCATGGATGGAGGGAAAGGACATCTTCAGTTCTGATAGAGCACCTGTAGGTAGAAATCTGACTTGACACCGAGTCGCTGAAGAAGGGCAGTGCCTTCCTGAAGGACTTTTATAAGGAGCTACCCCATATTTGTGTAACGTATTTGAGAAAACCCGAAAACCTCCCACCATGTCTGACTCAAGAGGCAAGATGCCGAACATCCCAAAAGCCATCTAGTCTCCTCGTTTTTTGAAACGGTGTCTGCAACAAAGCCTACAACTGATTAAATCTAATGCTCACCAGCTGCACTCTTTGCCATTGATCGACGAATCGGGCTCGGTGCCTCATAAGCAGATAAACGACTTTATAAAGTCAAAATGGAGAGGTTGAGATCGTATTCGTATCTATGCTTAAATGTATCAGGAACAATTTCTTAAAATTTAAAAAAAAAAATAGTGTTTTAAGAAAAAATGTTTGTATTATTCTAGTAGCTTTAAAAGTTTGTATCGTACTTAATTTTGTTGATGAAGCATTTTTTTAAGAATATATTATTAAATGTTCAGTTTTTTTTGGAAATAAAAAACTATGATTTATATAGCAATCTATAAATAAATTTAGATGCTCAAAGGCTAACAGACGACATCAACCCTGAAAAAATCCCTGAAGAATTTAATAATGACGACTTTGATGAAGAACTTGAGGACATGTCAGTACCACCCTTTCCAGACCGTGAGAAGATTCATAGAAAGGATACTAAAGATCATGTTCCAACTGCACAAAGTAAGTGCATATTTCACTTAGTTTCATTTTTGTTGCGGAGCATCGCAGAACACCTTTCCAGTTTAGGAACTCTGAAATTTATAAATGCGTATACCAATCGTACAAACCACCATTAATTATTCCACATTGAAGTTGCCATTTTAAACCGTAGGTTTCGCCCAATATGAGCATTAGGCGTAGGGCTGGCAACCCTAATCCATAAAAAGAAAACATCTGTCTCGAAATCTGCCAATATTGTTGTGTTATCTGCCTGCCGTTGTTTATTGTAACATCGCTGATAAACTAGAAACAAAATTAAAAATCTTATCGGTGTTATATAAGTATTAATAATAATATTTGCTTATATTGCGATACAATATTGCAAATAAACTAATACTGATTTAGTCCTAGCGACTAATAGACTGCATTTGCTTACACCAAATAGACGTTTCTGAGTGTTAAATTAGCTATAAGCTATTTTATAGTTTTCCAAAATATTCTGTATTGTTAATATTTAATAATACAGCCTGATGGCCGAGTTTCTATCGCTCTCCACAATCGGCGCCACAGGTTTAGGTGCCATGGATGTGTGTAATAGTTCGGAGTTCAATTTAAACCGTAGGTCCCGGTCTAATATGACTGTAGAGCGAAGGAAGTAGGGCTGACAATCATATCCCGTAAAAAAGAAAACCGACCGTCTTCGCCCACCATGGGGCTGTTGCGCCAATGAAGAAGAACAGAATGATGCCATTCTATAAATTACAGGAATATAATAGAAAATGTCAATGTATTGTTGCCAAACAGAAAGAAGAAATGAATTATCTTACTTTTTGTTTCATTGGATCCGCTATCAGTCAGTTAATGAGTTGATTGTGAAAATTAGATGATAACGTGTCTAGCAATAGAAAGTATCTTAGTAGGAGCGAAAAACGAAAAAGAAAGATGAAATTAGAAGAAAAAAAAATAAGAAGTGACCTCAAATAAGTCAATGCTTTAAGAGTGAGGAAGAAACATACGAACAACGAGGCGGAAATGAAGAAATTAGCCGAACCAAAAGAGATGACATTGCAGTCCCCAACAACACTGATCCAGAACCAACACAGCCCTGTAGCAGCGATACACAATCAAAACCAAAGTGAAGTGACTGAAATGGACTTAGAAAAAAATTAATCATATATTACTGATAAGGGTCATTTTAAAGTAGTAAATGCGCAATCGAAACAGTTTGTAATTGGAAATGGTCATTGCAAATTTAAGGGTACCATTGGACAGTATTTTATTAAAAAGAACAAGTAATATAAATTAAACAAGTAATATAACAAGTAGTGAAAATTAAATGTGTATGAAATTTTTGTGAAATACCTCATTTATATATAAAAAAATAAGATTATTCTTGAATATTTGGATTTCTTATAAATTATGACGTAAAGCATATGAAATTCTAATTTCTTTTATTGGATGAAATGTTTATTTTTAATCTCATTCGTAACCAAAAACAAGTAATATAAAAAAAAATTTAAATCTTTTTTTTAAAAGTCAATTCCTACTTTTTTTTTTCACTCTATTGCGAAAGTCCTTTATAAATAATTTTCATTCATTTTTTTAAGTTTATCTGGCGCCATCTATGGGTAGATACGTGCAACTTAAATCTAAAAAAACTAAAATGAATTAATTAAATTTAATTACTGAATTAATATTTGAAAAAAACTGTATTAACATCCAGTGTCATCCAGTGCAAGTTTAAAAAAAATTCATTTGAACTTGAGTGGATGAATAAAAAGGGTTTTATGAATAATTGAAAATTTGAACAAGATATATATAGGGACAGTGTGAGCTAAGAGAAGGAATTGGAAAAACAATGATGATACTTTACATTGACGGGGCCCCTCATTAAAAAAATTTGTCACGCCCTAATATATGGTATTGATATGCCACTGGGTATTTTCCTTCTCTAGGGAGGAATGAAGTTTTAACGTTCTAGCAACATCTCTAGTAGAGAACAGGGGCCTGATGGCTGAGTGCCTAACGCTGTGGCGTTCGTACCACAGGTGTTTAGTTCTAGTCCCGGCGGTGCCATGGGCGTTTATAGTAGTTCGGAATCCACTTTAAACTGTAGGTCCCGGTCTGTTTAGCCTGTGTGCTCAAGCGACGAACCGAACCTAATAGAGAATTTATAAACACTTGATGAAAATTTCTTATTGATACTATAAAACTTTTAATTTCACAAAAAGAAACACACAATACAACAATTATAAATATTTATTTCAACTCCTACCATTGACAGCGGCCTGATGGCCAATTGGCTAGCTCTCTGGGCTTTAGTATAGACAGGCTTCAGATTCGAATCCTGGCAGTGCAATGGATGTTTTGTTAGTTGTTCGGAATCCATGTTAAAATGTAGGTCCTGGTCAAATTAGCCTTAAGTGTGGAAATGTCCACAGCGCGAAATACCAAAACCTACAATTGACAGCATTTTTATCAAATATACTTTTTTCACAATAAAAACAATAAAGCAATGTAACTAAAACAGAATTATCGAAAGATTTATAAATATATTATGCTGAAAAGATCATAACTATTTCTGACGCTTCTTACATTAATTCTGAAAAACCACTTTCCTCTTCTATTTAGGTTCCAATTCTGTAGATAAAAGAAATGAAGAATTCGCGAATCTGTTAAAAAGTATTGATTCGAATAAAGAACCGGAGGAAAAATTAAAAATCATGGACCAGGACGATGAGAATGTCCAGGTGGCATTAAGCAAGAGTAAGTTTACATTTATTCTTATAACAAGTGGGCTGAAAAGTTCGTAGGTTGACACATAGATGGCGCTAGTAGTATTAAATCCATATGATTTTTAGGTAGGAAAAAAACCCACCCGTTCGTTCGCAAGTAATTCAGAGTATTTATTGTTGTTGGTAGTCATACTTGGTAGACAGCAAAATGGTAGACAGACCTCCTTCCATGAAACCACACTTGGTAGACAAGTCCATGAACAAGTAGGGTCTCATGGAAGGAGGAAATATTGGGGAGCAACTTCTTTTGTGATGGAGCACCCGTAAGTAAAAGTCTGACTTGGCTCTGTGTTACCGAAGAAGGAGAACATTGCCTTCCGGGTGGACTTTTAGGGAGAACTATAACTCATTTGCGTATCGTACGGGTTGGATTTGGTTTATAGCTCTACGGTCATCTTGTGCACACGAGCGCTAAACAGACAGATACCTACAGTTTAAAGTGGATTCCGAACCACTAACAAACATCCATGCCCCCACAAGGGTTCGACCCTGAAGCCAGTGATACCAAAGGCCAGAGCGCTAGTCAATTGGCCCCCAGGCCGCTATCGTATGGGAGAAAACCCAGAAACTCCCACCAGTTAGTCCACCAAAGGGGCAAAATTCTGAACGTCACAAACGCCATAGTCTCCTCGCTTTTTGAAAGTGACTACCACTCTGGCCTTTTGTAACACAGGCTTCAGGTTTGAATCCAGGCATGGATGTGAGTTGTTCAGATACACTTTAAACTGTAGGTCTCGGTCTGTTTAGCCCTCGTGTGCGCAGATGACCGTAGAAGCGATAAACCAAACCAAACCTCGCTTTTTAAACAATGTCTACAACAAAGCCGCCAGCTGTTTGAACCAACGGCCTAATTCTCACTTGCGGCACGCGAGACACGAGTCGGGCAGAGTATTTATTAATATAATTTATTACAACTTAAATACTAGGATATGTTGCTAGAACACTGTTGGAAAAGAAGAAAAATCAATGCACTAAAAATAATCGGTTGATATGTTGCAGTTTCACGTAAAATAGAAAATGAAACGATGTTATTTTTGGAAGTGTATGTTTTATTCCGAATATATAGTTACAAATAGTAAACCAACTAGCATATCATTGCCTGTCTTCTAACGGGGACCGAGTGTCTGGCGCTCTGCCACTCAGTGTCACAAACTTCGAGTTCGAGTCCCGGCGGTGCCATGGATGTGTGTAGTGGTTCGGAATCCACTTTAAACCGTAGGTCCCGGTCTAATATGATCGTAGAGCGTTGTCTTGAGGTTTATTAAGTCTTGAACCCTCGTAGTTCTTCGCTAAAGTGAAGCTGCGTATTATCCATAGTCCTGTTTCCTGTAGCGGGGTCTTCTGGACCTGGCGTAAACTTTCCTGCACCAGGCGGATTAGTAACAACAACAACTTCTTATATCTGTTCCCTTTAATTCATACAATTGGCGGATGTTCCCGGCGGGATTTCTTATTAAACTATCTCTCATTATCGATTTAAAACTACGTGTTCCTAGCATTGTCAATTTCTTATGTTCATCAGACACCAAATTTGGTCTATGGAAAGGAATATAATTATTTGACAATTTGGACAATTATTGACAATTTTGATAATTATTTGACAAGCTCGAAGACAATCAGTAGTAATAATTGTTGTGTGCTGTCAAGAATGTTTCTTTTGAAATGTAGTGGGTGGCCTCTGAAAGAAATGGCAATACAACAGGTGGTAAATTATTGTCGTAAGGCCATGAGGTAAGGATATCACAGATGACAACCAAAGTAGTCCAAAATTTCAATGGCACCCCAGTTCACGGTCATCGAACTTAGATATTTCTTTTGACCTGGTTTTCTTATCGTCGGAGCTCAATTTGATGTGATACTCAATGTTGAAAATAATTCTATTCCATCTGGCAAGAAAGCGGCCTGATGGCCATTTGGCTAGCGTTCTGGCCTTTGATGCCCCAGGTTCAAATCCTGGTGGATTATGGGATGGCATGGATGTTTGTTAGTAGTTCAGAATCCCCATTTAATTGTCGGTCTAATTAGCCCAAAGTGTGCAAAAAATAACCGATAAGTGACAAACCCAAACCATCCAACAAGATTTCATGTCGAACAAGTCACTGGACCACTGACACCATTGCAAATATGCTTGTTATTGTTTATAAATATGGGAATCCGTATGCTAGACAGGGAATACAGGTTCACTTACAGTGATAGTGAGTAGGAAAATTGGGACAGGGAAAGTGAATAAGACAATTGTAATTGGTACAGTGAAAGTGAATTGATACAAAGTAATTGGTACAGTGAAAGTGAATTGATACAAAGTAATTGGTACAATGAAAATGCATTGATATAAAGTAATTGGTACAGTGAAAGTGCATTGATACAAAATAATTGGTACAGTGAAAGTGCATTGATACAAAGTAATTGGTACAGTGAAAGTGTATTGATACAAAGTAATTGGTACAATGAAAGTGAGTAGGAAAATTGTATATTCTCCTCTATGTCTACAGGTTATAGGGCTTTGATAGTTAACAGCAAGAAATTTAGGTAACTGCATTTTTCCTTTTTATTGTCCCCAATTTACTCCTACTTCGATAATACTGTGGAAGGGTTTGCTAATAAAACTACCACGTAATTGTATGCTGATTTCAAAATGATGACAAAAAATTTATTAATACATATATTAAGGTTGTTACCATTTCAGATCCCCGATCCCCTAGTGAAGTTCATCGGCATAAGCTGGCTCAGTTAAAAAGGAATTCTAATGAGAAGGACGAAGAACAGCCCTTATTTACAATCGATCACGAAAACACCCACAGACAGAATGCCACGGGGAAATTTCAGGAATCCGAAAGTATGTAGAGTTTCTTCACTTTTATAGTATTCTATTATAATCGCTATTAAGCCGAATTGCAGATAAATATCAACCATATTACACATGAAATAATATCAACCATTAACCACATTAAATATACATCAATAAACCACATTAAATAATATCAACCAACCTTCTACATACTACAAGAAAGCCCCCTTTGTTGTTCGGGAGAAATGGTCAGTCGGCCTTGAGACTGTCACCCGCGAAGAAATACAGCGCAACCGGCTCTGCCGCTGAGAAACCTTTAGGTTATAAACCCTCATCCTAAGAGGAAATATATTCAACGCAAACTTGCGTAATAGTTGACCTACAGACTCTCACCCGAGGAGGTAGTATATTCCATGCATATCGCTCAAACCTGAGTATCGGGTTTCCGACTTAGAAGTAGAATCCTTCCGCAAATCTATTATTATATATCTTTAAATCAATTAAATATTGTCTGTCCGTAATAGTTTGTATAAGGTAATTCTGCGTGTAAAAATAAAGCTGTCTGTTCACAAACCTGTGTCTCAAGTCCTAACCCAACCCACACCCAGTTTCAATCAAAGTTGCTCCAACCCGCAACACTACAAGCAAATATTTTTTCATTCAGTTTTTCTTATGTCAATTTTCAATGTACTTTCTTTTTGTCTATAAAAATGGGTATATTTTTGGTTTGAATTAAACTATTTCTTGTTTTATTTTTTGTTTTTGTTTAATGTTTATGAGATTGTAACCCTTTGCACTCGAAGTTTGTTTTCATTCGTAGTGCCAGCAACTCGAAGCGATTTTAGTGAAACGATCATATTCACATGTAAGTTTGATATACGCATTAAAAGAAACGCATTATTTATATTGTTATTTGCATCTTCTCCGTAACGGAGCCCTCGAGCTTGAAGATAAATTTTAAATGGCTCCGCTCCGGAGCCCTCGAGTGCAAAGGGTTAAATTATGTACCATTATCTAATCCATTATCTATGCATACCACTATTAATACCATTATCTATGCACCATTACCTAATCAGGGCCTGAATTGCCGAATGCCTAGCGCTCTGGCGCTCGGTACCACAGGTTTCGGGTTCGAGTCCCGGCGGTGCCATGGATGTTTGTAGTGGTTCAGAATCCACTTTAAACAATAGGTCTCGGTCCTAATAGGATCGTAGAGTGTTGTGGGGCATCGTTACTCCGCGTTCGTGGCTTATCTTCAAGTTATAGGGGCCCCTGTGTAATGCAAAGTGAGTAACGTCTGTGCAGCGCTTGCCTTAAGGCATCCAAGACCAAGCTGTCTAAGTGTTTGCCAGCTGCATTAGAACAAAAAAAATCTTACACCTAATCAATGATGTATTTACAATAAAATGATTCGTTTTCTATAAAAATGAGTGTTTGTCAAGAAACCAAGTACAGGTTGATTAGTATTCTGAACAGCATAAATAGACATTTGAAAATGTTTAAGTAAATATTTATTTTTAATCTGAATTTCTTCTTTAGATGAACAGGAAGTTCTTGAAGAACCAGACAGAAATCTTCAAAAGTTTAGAGATAAAAGACGATTTATTATGAAATTTCCAGTTGTAACTGAAAAAGGTAGACCCGGTAAACATAGACCTGGACAGAAGAAACTCAAGAAAGGTATTGCAGTTATCTATTTAAAATATTGTTTTGGCTACATATATTTGTAAGGATTTATACTACTGTGTCCAAAAAGTAAGACCGATTTTCAATTTAAAATTCCCTGGGATTATGGAATTTCAATTCTTTTTTTCTTTTTTAAGTTGCTGGCACTGTCCTTGACATCTGCGTGAAATTTGACATCGAAATATTCATTAGTGTCTGAGTTACGCTTGGCTTTGTGAGACGCTAAAACTGATTCCGGCGATTTTTGAAATGTCTGAATTCATTGAGCAAAGAACTTGCATTCAATTCTGTTTGGCGGAAACGTATAGAATGTTGCAGAAGGCATTCGGTGTGCATTCCTATGTCGGAAAGAAATGTTTGGAAGTGCTATAAGCAGTTCAAAGAAGGTAGATAACACGTTGAAGACGAAGAGCCCTCTGGTCGAAACTTAACTTCAATCGACGAAGCTCACGTCCAAAAAAATAAAGATTTGGTGCTTGCAAACCGTCAATTTACAATTAAAGACCTTGCTGCTGATGTTGGAGTTTCAAAAGGATCGATCAATTCCATTTTGGGCCTCAAACGCGTCACATCTCGATTGGTACCGAAAACACTGAATGCGCCATCTCCCACTGCATTATTTCTTCTTGACTTTTTCGCCAAAAATGAAACCCATATCGTTCCACAACCACCGTACTCACACCGTGCAACTATTGTCAGTTCCATGCCATCAGTCATTGATTTCTGGCTATTCCCTAAACTCAAAAGGCCACTCCGGGGACACCGTTTTCAGTCGATTGAAGAGATTCAACGTGAATCGGCGCGCGCTTTGAAGGAAATCCCTACCGAATGACTTTTTAGCATGCATTGAGATTTGAAAAAAACATTGGCATAAGTGCATTGTGTTCGAGGGAGAACACAATGCACTTACGCCAATACTTAATACTTATGCTCTTATGCCACATATTTTGAATGCGATGAAATAAATTTGGAAGAATAAATAAAGAGTGTTTGAAAAAAAATAATTGGTCTTACTTTTTGGGCACAGTGGTATATATATCACTAAAATTTTACATCCCAAATATCGTGTCTGAAAAAGCCTCGTGGATGTTGGATTTTAGAACTGAGGGAACTCGTTAATTTGAAATAATGTTGCATAAATAAATTTTAAATTAATTCTATGTATAATGAATTCATTGGTTACAGTTTTTTTTACTCTGCTTCAGGTCACAATAGTATGTCAAACAACAACAACAAAAGAAAAAAATTCAATACAACGAAGTCTGGACGCAGACGTGGTCATCAACATGTCAAGAAAGGTTCAGGTGGTCGGCATAAACCTCATCGAGGTACGATTTCAATCATTCAGTACAATTGAATCATACTGAATGATTGACAGAATTTCAATTTTGTTCAGTACAATTGAATCATACTGAATGATTGACAGAATTTCAGTTTTCTTCAGTACAATTGAATCATACTGAATGATTGACAGAATTTCAATTTTCTTCAGTACAATTGAATCATACTGAATGATTGACAGAATTTCAATACTGTCAATCATTCAGTACAATTGAATCCTACAGCATTCATTCCATTCCGACATTCAGTACATTCAGCATCATTCATTACATTACTACTACATTCATTACATTCAGCATTCATTACATTACATTCATTTCCCCCTACAGCAATTTCTATTCCATTCAGTTATCAAATATGACTGCGTTCATTTTTATTCTAGTTAGCCATTAAATAAGAGTGAATTTCACTCCACTAAGTACATATGATAGCATGAATTCATAATGAAATTAACCATTCAGTAGATTTGTATTGAGTTTCATTACACAGTAGGGTAGCAACGTTTTCAGTCTAGTCGTTCAGTAAGAATAATTCAAATTTCATTTTAATCATTTATACTGTACGATTACATTAAATTCCATTTGGTAAAGATGTAACAAATTTCGTTTTAGTCGGTTATACTGTATGAGTACATCAATTTTCCATGCAATCAGCCATTTAGTAGATTTGTACCAAGTTTCGTCACAGAGTAGGGCTGTATTAGTTTTCATTCTAGTCAGTTGTTCCTTGAGAAATTCATATATCATTCCTATTATTTATACTGTATGACTGCATTAAATTTCAATGTAGTCAACCATTTAGTAAGTTTGTATCAAATTTAATCCATCGCTTTGCATTCTAATCACACCTTTGGTAAAAGTGGAGCAAATTTCGTTATACAGTACGACTGTTTCAATGTTCCATGTCATCAGTCTTTCGATGGGTTTGTATCAAATTTCATCCCAGAGTAAGGCTGCGTCAATTTTCTTTCTGTCAACCATGCAGTAAGAGGGGATCAAATTTCCTATCTATCATTTATAGAGCCAACGGCCGTACTATGAATATACCGTTCTCGTTCGATCACCGAAGTCAAGTCATTTGAGGGGAGTGCGAAAAGGGCCCCTGGGCCAAAATGTCTTTTATCCCCATTTGTGAGCAAATAAGTGATACTAGCGGGGAGGCAAATTAGGTTTAAAAGGTTTAATAATAAGTTTAAAAGTTTAATGATAATATATGAGATAGAGAGGGGAGGGAGCACCATCGGGTGCGGTCAGTACTTGGGAGAGTAACCATCTGAGAATACCACGCGCCGTTGGCATTCAAAATTGCTAATGCTCTGGCGGTGCCACAGGTTTCGGATTCGAGTCCCGGTAGTGACATGGATGATTGTAATGGTTCGGAATCCACTTTGCGCAGTAGCTCCCATTCTTATATAACCGTAGAGCGTCACAGAGACCAATTAGATTTCTCACTCACATCATTCCCAAACTGTAAAGGAGCAACTCGACTATAGGCAACAGTGATGGTGTGGTGTAGTAGTATAATTCTACTTTAGGCTACCTCTCTGTGACTTAAAATAATGTCGACTTGGAGACGTAAAAATCGCGCCAAACAATCAAACAAATTAAATTAACAATTAATATTATCATTTAAAGAGTACTATTGCATCATCATCATCCTTTTGGCTCGACATCCCAGAGTGGGTCAAGTCTTTCTGCTGAAGTTTCCTCCAGGACAGTTTATTTCTTGTTTCAATCTCCCAATTTTTCACCCAAAATCACTTTAAAATCTGCTTCAAATGAATCAAGCCACAGTAGTTTTTAACTTTATTATTCATTGAGTAAGATTGAAAACAAATGTCCTTAAATTAAATTTTTCAAAAAAAAAATCATCAATATAAAAGTAGAGGTTTTTATTGAAATTAATTAGGCTTGAGGCCTATAGCGGATACTCAAATGTTTATAAATTTGGAAATTTTAAATATCTAGTGAAATTAATGTTATTGAATGTTGAAATACTAGCATATCTTCCTTAATGATAAAGATTGAGAAAATATTATCTGGAAAAACCATCATTATTATTTCACATGTTAAAATAATGTTAGTTTACGGTTTACTCCTTATTTTTTTTTCCTTAATCCAACATAATTAACACTGCAGGATTTTTAAATGAGAATGTGTCTAATTCTCAGTGTCTTGCATTGGGAGACGGTCATCCCATGAGTAATCTACTCATTGGGGAGGTTGGAGAACCTATAGATAGAAGTCTGATTCGGCTCCGTATCGCTGAAGAAGGAGAGCAGTGCCTTACTAGAGAACTTTTAGTTGAATCTACGCCGCATTTGCGTATCGTACGGGAGAAGACCTGGAAAAGTCCCACCAGGTAGTTCGTTTGTCGAAACAGTGTCTTCAACAAAGCCACCAGCGGATTGAACCTCAGCCCTAGTGCTCACCAGCGGCACATGTTGCTACTGAGCCCCGAGTCGAGCTCAAATAGGAATGATTTCAATGACAGACGTATAAAAAGAAAACGATTGCAGTTAATTCTTTCGATTTATTCATAGTCACCAATAAATTCTCTGGACTATTTAAATATAATATTAAATAAAATTATTAATAACTAGTTAATAAAATATAACAATTAGATAACAGATTAGTATCAGTATGTTCTCTCATGTTTGGAAAAAAATCAAATTATTTTAAAAATATTTTAATACCAAAAAAACACTTTTTCAATAATCAGATTTATTTTTATATATTTCAATATTTAAAATCTTTTTTTAGAAATGGTAAAACGGGCATTTATTATATATTTCAGATAATAAGAGATTGTTTAAGAAAGCTGCCGTTGAATCCATTTTTACAGAAACTGCTGCTTTTGAATATACAACGATCATAGATCTTTACAGCATGTCTAACTCGACGCTCTCTTCTGAGGAGGCGAAAGTGGCATTTAAGAGACAGGGTAATATTTCACACATTTTAATGATTTAATAACTACAGTTTCAAAAATATATAATTATTTTTATTTATTTTTAATTAATTTAATTATATTATAATTTTTTATAATTTTAATAATTTAATTTAATTTATGTGGGGCCAGAATGGCCGAGTGGCTAGCGCTCGGTACCACAGGCTTCGGGTTCGAATTCCGGCGGTGCCATGGATGTGTGTAGGGGTTCGGAATCGACTTTAAACCGTAGGTCCCGGTCCTAATAGGATCGTAGAGCATTACGGGCGCATTGCTACTCCGCGTCCGTGGCTTATCTTCAAGTTACACGCGCCCTCTGTTTAATACAAAGTGAGTAACATCTGTGCAGCGCTTGCCTTAAGGCATACAAGACCAAGCTGTCTAAGGGTTTGCCAGCTGCATTAGAACAAAAAAAATTTAATTTATGTATAATTAATTAATATTTCTAATTTTTTTTTTTTTTTTTTTTTTTTTTTTGTCTTATTTAAATTTCGGAAATACTTTTGCAATTGATTTATAAATGAATTTAATGTATATTCATTGTTGATTCTGTGTTTAACTTTATGAGAAATCTTAAAATTAATTTCCTTTCACATATAATTAATTTTAAAATTTTTTTAGTCAATTAGATTACATATCTATTTTATTTCGACGGCAAAATTTTTTGCAAAAAAAAAAAAAAAAAATTATAATTAAAATAAAAAAATAAAATTTTTATTTTTGGCAAAATCGATGGAAAATGAAAAGCCTTCAAATAACATTTTTACTATGACTCCTTACCATTACATTTTTACTATGACTCCTTACCATTACATTTTTACTATGACTTCTTACCATTATATCCTGGCTGTAGCATGAATGTTTGTTAGTGGTACGGAATCCACGTTAAACTATAGTCCACGGTCTAATTAACTTTAAAGTGTGCAAAAATTGACCGTAGAGTGACAAGCCAAATCAAATCTCACCCTGAGAGGAAGTATATTTCATACATTCTGCGCCTAATTCTGGTATCGGGTTTTCGGCTTAGAAGTGGAATTTTTCCACAAATCTTTATGTGTCTTTAAATGTGTTAAATATTGTATGTGTGTGGTGTTTGTGCGTGAATAATTAGTATAAAGTGTGCACAAAATGACAGTAGAGCGACAAATCAAACAAAACCAAACCAAACCTTACCATCATTGTACTTCATTAGTCTTTAAAATAATTTATCATTAAAATCTCTCATTTTGGACAGCATACGACTTTCATTCGTCAAAAGAACATTATTTTTCACCTACATTCGATGTAGATATTCATCTGTTAGTTAGATATGGAGTGGTTATTTTTAATGGAAGACATTTCAGATTGCCTACATTAGATCACGTGCTTTCAACTTAAAATCATGGCAAAATACGTATATTTGATTCTGAAATATCGTTTTATGATGATTTTTTTTCCCACTCAAAAGGTTTCCTTGTAACTAGGATTTAAACGTTACTTTTCAGTAACTAAGAATAGAAATTATCATCTAAATTACTCTTGTTAACCTCCTAAATCTTCTTTAAAAGGCTCAACAGCCCCATTGGGAGCTTTCTTTTTACGGGGTAGGGTTGTCACCCCTACTCACACCTCTCTACAGTCATATTAGACTGAGACCTACGGTTTAAAGTGGATTCCGAAAAACTACAAACGTCCATGACACCGCCGGATCTCGGACCCGAAACTGTGGAACAGGGCACTAGTCACTCGCTCATCAGGCTCAATCTCCTAAATGCTTTATCATAGCAAAACTGTATAAGTTTTATGCAAAGTTTGTAAAGGTTTTGATGAAATTGAAAATTGAATTGATTCATTGACTTGTCGTAACATTGAAAATTGCCTTTGGGGAAGTCTTGTTTTAAAATTAACCCAGAAATATCATCATTCAAATTTGAATTTTTGGGACAGTTATATCTTTTCGCACGATACATTTGATATATGGTGGTGCATAACATGGTGCATTCATTTCACAGGGAACTATGTATAAATTCGCTGTAGCACGCTAATGAGAAATTAGCAAAATAAAGTGCTAACAAGATGCTAACAAGATTCATTGAATTGTCGTTACATTGAAAATTGCCCTTGGAAAAGTCTTGCTTTAAATTTAACTCAGAAAACCATCATTGAGGTTTGAATTTTTGTTTTAAAAAACAGAAAATTTATCTTGAATTTTTTAAAATTAACTCAGAAAAGCTATCATGCAAAACTAAATATTTGAACAGTCTTGTTTTAAAATTAACTTACAAATTCCATCATACAAACATGAATTTTTGAAGTAGTCTTGTTTTAAAATTAATTCAGAAAAGACACTATACAGACCTGAATATTTGGGACAATCTACGAATCTTAGCGGTGGCATGTATGTTTGTTGATGGTCTGGAATTAAACTATAGGCCCAGGACTAATTAGCCTAAAGTGTGCACAAAATGACCGTAGTGATCAAACTAAACTAAACTTTCCTTTTTCAATTAACATTGAATGTGGTTTTATCCAGTTGTTTTTTAAAAGCATTAAAATCATATTACTAATATCAATGTCACACTTTAATAATGCCTATGCAAAAGCTAACAAAACGTGATTTTGTATCTCTATTTATTTAATTTAATACTGGTTTATTCGTAATCGAATATATGACAGCATTTAATGTTTCTCTTATCATTAAATACTTTTTGCACACCATCTGTCGTTAAAACTGGGTTATTTATTTGCTTATTTTCAGCTTCCGATGTTGACGAAGGGATCTCCAGAATTTGCAGTCCGGTGGCTTCAGAGCACACATGTTCCACGAGCGCATCATCAACAAGGCCTCCACCCCGGAAGAAGAAGAAGAGGAGAAAAGAGATACTTCTGGAAAGCAAACTCCGGATGGGCAAGGTATGTTGCATGCTTTACACAATTGAATTGCACCAATTATTATCATGTGTGAACATGATGTTGTCCAGATTAGATGTCTATGGCATATGCAAAAAAGTGAAGCTGTAAAATAAGAAAATAAGTAATGTAGTGTGCTGATTGGGCAAACCAGATTGTTACTGGTTGTTATTGGGTTGAGGTACATGATGTACAGGTTAGTTTGTCGCTCTACAGTCATCTTGTGTACACAACTGCTAAACAGACAGGGACCCACAGCTTAATGTGAATTCAGAACCACCCACAAACATCCATGACACCACCAGGATTTGAACCTGAAGCCTGGGATATCAAAGGCCAGAGCTCTAACAAGTTGGCCATTAGGCCGCTGGGCACAGGTTGGAGAACTCACAACTTTATAGACACACGCACAGACACCACACACGGGCAATTAACTACAGAAATTATTTACCACATTTAAAGACATATAAGTATTGATTCCTGAAAGGAGTCCTCTTCGAAGCCCAAAACCCGATACACGGGTACGCGCGGGATGCGAGAAATATACTTCTTCTCAGGGTGAGAGCAGTTATAAGCAGTTATTGAGTTAAATAAATTTCCTCTCTAGAGGAGAGCCTATAAACTAACTTTCTCAGCGGGATCCAAGTTACTCAGTACTTCCTCTCGTATTAAGATTCTCGAGGAAGATTGCCACAGAGTGCATAGGAGGAAGCACGGTAACAGTAAGAGTATAAGTTATTATTTAAAGCAGATTAATCTCCTCGCGCAATACGAGAAACTTTCATTTTCAAAAACTTTTAATTAAAATTAACTCTGATTTTCACGTAATTTTTATTCATGCGTGTTTTTAAAAGTGGCCTGAAATATGTATTGCTAAATATAAGGATTGGCTACTATCAAATCTCTTGCTCTGTAGCTCATTGTGAATTGTCTGACTTTTAAAATGTTACCAGATTATTGTTTCAATATCATAAAAATAGTATCTAAGCATTAGTTTACGCTTCAATTAACCATCAGTTAACAAACTTATATGTCTGAATTGGGTAATGCTTCTTGCAGTATTTGATTGCTATTTCATAAAGTTGAGTTATTAAATTTTATTATACTTCTGTCGCTATTCAATTGGATAGTTCTTGTAGAGATTCAATTCAGTGGACATTGGCTAGCATTCTGGCTTTTAATACCACAGGCTTCAAGCTCGAATCCCGATGGTCATGGATGTTTGGGAGTGGTTCGGAATCCACATTAAACTATTGGTACCGGTCTTAATTAGCCTGTGAAAAAATTGTCCAGGAGAGTGACAAACCAAACCAAATCTCACTCGGTGAGGAATTATATTTGATGCACCTTGCACTAAGCCGAGTTTCGGGTTTTCGGCTGAGAAGTTGAATTCTTCGACAAATCTATAATTATTTGTCTTTAAATGTGTTAAATATTGTACGTGTGTGATGTTTGTGCGTGTGTCAATAAAGTTGCGTGTTCTCCAACCTGTACTTCAATTATCTCAGCCCAACCACACCCAGATACAATCTGCTTGCCCAACCTGCACACTACTTTTATAATAAAAAATAGCAGTGTTTCTAGCGGTTATGTTATAGGTAGAAAAATGTTTAATTTTTTTTCAAGAAAAAATATGTAATTTTAATTATAGAATTTATATATAACATATCACACCATATGTTGTATTTGAACGATTTAGGTTTGGTTTGGTTTGTCGCTCTAAGGTCATCTTGTGCAAACGAGGTCTAAATAGACCGATACCTACTGTTTAACATGGACAACGAACCACTCACAAACACCCATGCAATCGCCAGGATTGGAACCTGAAGCCTGTGATGAAAAGGTCAGAGCGCTAGCCACTTGGCCACCAGGCTGCTGTATTTGAGCAAACAAATTAAAATTTTAATCAAAACTGTTTCGGGGATCTTTCAAAACTGAATATTATATTCAATATATTTTTCTTTAAAAGAATTTTTTTATTCGAATCAATATTTATTAGATTATGTTTTTCGTTCGTATGTTATTGATAACAAAATCTTAAAAACTAGAAGTTTAAAAAAATATTACATGTTAGCCCTTAAAAGTTTTTCTAATGTTAAATTCATTATATTCTTCTATTCTTTTCCTGGTTATACATACTTTTTCAATAGACTTGTTTCATTTCCGTTATGAAATTGGAAAATTTTTACTGATTGCCATACTGGTGATTTTTTTTATTGTCCATACAAACATCCCAATATGACAATGCATATGAAATACACAAAAAACAGACTTCTTTTAAATAAATATTATCATGGGAAAATACATGCTATTGTCCTGGTATGAGGCATTGAACTCTACATTAAAGAGCAGGTAACAAAGGAGAGATATACGTGCGTGCTTTTGTCCTATTTGCTTTAGCCAATTGATTATCATTCTAAAATTTACAATGAACAACTTTTTAATAAATATTGTGTCACATGTCAAAAGTGTCATGTAGGAACATGATTGCGAACGCATGTCTTTAATTTTTAAAACAAAATAATTATCAAAAATTAGAAAATAAAAGTGACATGATTATCTTTTGTTACATGCGTCTACAGAAATTCGTGGAGAGCTAATATGGATACATGAATTGCAGAAAAACCTATGAAGGCGTGTTTTCTACAATAAGTCGTCAACACCGGGTCGAGACATTTAAATTTGAATATTAATAACTCTGTAACGAAGAAAATATGCAGCTCCAGAATTCTTTTTGGGACCGAGTGACTAGCGCTCTGGCGCTAGGTGCTATGAATGAGTCTATATATGGTGCGGAATCCACTTTAAGCCGTACGTCCCGATTTAATATGGTTGTAAAGCGTTGGGCGTCGGGCTGACAACCCTACACCGTAAAAACAAATCATCTCCTGTGTCGAAATCTGCCAATAGGCAGTCGGCGTTGTGGCTTTTGTACCACTGATGATGAGAATTCTTTTTGTTTGATTTTTAAATGTACTTGAATTTTTTTTCTTATTTCTCTTTTGTTCTCGATTTAAAAGGATTTCGACTGGTATATCTTCACAACTGAAATTAGATTTCAATTTTTCATGTAAAGAAGTTAACGTTTTATTTATAAAGTTCATTTGTGACCATTCATTTGTCAGTTGGCCTACAGGCTCTCACCCGGTGAGGAAATATATTTCGCGCCCTTGCGAATATCTGGATGTTTGTTAGTGGTTCAGAATCCACGTTAAACTGTAGGTCCCTTTCCGATTAATGTGCAAAAATTGTCCGTAGAGCGACAAACCAAACCAAATCTGACCCGGAGCGAAAGTATATTTCATGCATCCTGACCGTAGCTGAGTATCAAGTTGTCGACTTAAATGTGGAATCCTTCCATGAATCTATAATTATCTGTCTTTAAATGTGTTAAATATTGTGTGTCTCTAATTGTATGGGTGGGGTATTTGTGCGTGTGTCAATAAAGCTGTGAGTTCTCTAACCTAGTATGCCTCAAGTATCTCAACCCAACCGCACCCAGTTACAATTTGGTTGCCCAACCTAAAACACTACAAATTTCTAGCACAGCTCAAAGTTTAATTTCTAATTGTAAAAATAAACAAAAGAATTAATATTATCGATCATCGCTGGAATAGGTTTTAAAATATATAGGTTTATAAATTGTTTTTAGTCTAACTTATAGCCAGGAAGTTCATTCCAGACTATTGAGTAATATATAATTTTTGTTTCGATAGTAGCCGAGTTAAAGAAATTCATAGCCACAAAAGTCTGTTGTTGTTGTTTCTTATCCCACTTGGCTGGCCAAGCCCACGAGCCCGTATGGACTCATGATTGAAGGGGAAGGAAGCAGCTTCTGTTGTGATGGAGTACCCCGTAGGTAGAAGCCTGACTTTGGCTCCGTGACGCTCTTACAGTCATAGGAGACCGGGACCTACGGCTTAAAGTGGATTCCGAACCACTACAAACATCCATGGCACCGCCGGGATTCGAACCCGAAACCTGTGACACCGAGCGCCAGAGCTCTAGACACTCGGCCATTCAGATCCCAAATTTGCCAACGGCACGCAGTGTTCCCAGGTGGTCACCCACCCAAGTACTGACCGCGCCCAATGATGCTTAACTTCGGTGATCTAACGAGAACCGGTATATTCAGCCGTTGGCACATAAAAGTCTTGTTGTAAAAAGAAATCATAATTTTTTATATTTTTAAAATTTAGAACAGATGCAACGCAACATAAATTGTTTCAATATATACGACGCAAAACAAATTATTGCTGCAATAGATGCAACTCAACAAAAATTATTGTTGAAAAATATGCAACGGAACACAAATTATTGCGATAGATGCAACACAACACATAATATTCTTGTAATGTTATTAATATTCTTGCAAAAGATGCAATGCAGCACAAAATATTTTTGTAAAAGAATCAATGGAGAATATTCTGGCAAAAGTTGCTAATCAGCACAAAATATTCTTACAGAAAGATGCAATACATCACATCCATCTTGTTGACAGATGCAGTACATTGAAGTGTACACCTATAAGATTAATAATGTTTAGGATGCACAATATTAGGATATATTATGAAATAAATGGACGGACGTCAAATACGTTGAAAAAACTACCATTTTAGAATTCATTTAATTTTAATTAATTAATCTAATTCTGCACAAATGTTTATTAAACATTTTGATAAATAACATCAAAACATATAAACATTTTTCAATTAAAAAATACTGAGATACCTGTTTTTCAATACGCATAATGAGATTTTTTTAAGGTTATCAACTATTATAACAATGTTCGTATTTTTGTCTCTAGACAACGAGACCAGTTCCGTATTCAGAAAACGAAAAGATGTTGATGACAAATTTACGAAGAAACGACATATTGAAAAAAGTAAGTGCTATTACTTTATTTGAAGAAACTTTTAAATTTGCAACTAAAATGATTTCATATGTTTCTCTTTCAAAATGTGCAGCTTTTGATATTCTGTTAAGCTATTTGATTTCATTGAATTTAAGCTAAATTACAGAAGCTCTAATGCGAAGAGTGTTCATCACATGCAAAGGAAATTCTTTTCTCAGTTATATGCGGCCTGATGCCCAAATGACTGACTCTCTGGCCTGTGCGACTGCAGGCTTTAGGTTCGAATCCCGGCGGTGGCATGGATGTTTGCGAGTGGTTTGGAATCCACGTTAAGCTGTAGATCCCAGTCTAATTAACCTAAAGTGTGCACAAAAATGACCATAGAGCGACAAACCAAAATCTCAGTTATATTACATAGAATTTTTCTCGGTTATATTTCTAATCCGTTAATATTGGACCATTCAACAAGATATAAAAAATATCCTTTGCAACTTTTGAAAATTTCAAAAAAGAAAGAATTATTAGTCAAAATTTCATTTTCTGCGTATACTCGCGGTTTAAAGCGATAAACTACAAAAAATCACGTACTTCATATTAAATTTATGATTATTGTACATGTGGGACTCTCGTGTTCGTGTTTTTATTGTAGTAAATGTGCATCAGTGGGTCTCATGTTCGTGTTGTATTTTTATTGTGGTTATTGTACATCAGTGGGCCTTTAGTTTGTGTTTTTATTATTGTTATTGTATATCAATGGTCTTGTATATAGTGGTTTTGTACAGTAACCACAATAAAACAAAACACGAGACCACTGATCTACGTTAACAATAATAAAAAACACAACACAAACTTAAGGTCCACTGATGTACAATAACTGCAAAAACACACTAGTGGGTCTCGTGTTTGTATTTTTATTGTTCATCCATGGATCTCGTGTTCTTTTTGCGTTTTTTATTGGTTATTGTGTATCAGTAGGCCTCGTGTTCGTGTTGTTTTTGTCACCGTACATCAGTGGGGCTCTCGTGTTGTATTTTTATAGTACTTATTGTATATCAGTGAGACTCGAGTTCGTGCGTTTTATTGTACATCAGTGGATTTCGTGTTCGTATTGTATTTTACTATACCTCAGTAGACCTCGTGTTCGTGTTTTTTGTACATCAGTGGATCTCATATTCTTGATGTTTCGTGGTTATTGTAGATCAATGGGACTCGCGTATTCTCTATTTATGCAACATTCTGTCCAGTGAAAGATACTGGAGGGATTTACAAGGGTTTTACAATGCTTTCCAGTGGGACTTTTAAGTGTAACTTAGGTCATATGAGAGAGAACCTGGAAAACTACCGAACAGCCTTATTCGATGCGAGATGCTTACATATGCTGCTGCAATCTCCATCGAATGTCCTTGTTTCTTATGATAATATATTTCAACCTGAGCCATCCTGAGCACTTTGCCCACTTTTCAGGCTTTAATGGGTTTTTTTTTTCCCCTCTAACTATTTTTATGTATTTCAGCTGAAAAGAGGAGATTATTTAAAAAATCTATCGACGATCCCTCTCTCACAAGGAAATGTTTCAACTACTGAATTACCAGCAAATATCACCAACACAGAACCACCAACTACTCTAGCCGGCCAAAAACGGAATATAAAAAGACAAGGTAACGAACACCACTTCGATTTTCATTTTTATTCAACATATAGAAATTATCATAGAAAGGTTTCAAATTCTTCACACAAATATCATTTTTATTAAATTTTAATCATTAAACTGAACAAAGGCTATTGAAAATTTTGAAACTTAAAGGAACTATTTATTTTTCCAGTTAACAGTAGCTTATTTTATAAACAAGTAATATAAAAAAAAAAATTTAAGTCAATTCCTACTTTTTTTCACTCTATTGCAGAAAAGTCCTTTACAAATAAAGTTGAAATTTTCTTCTTACATCTAGCCCCATCTATTATTAGATACATGCAACTCTAAATCTAAAAAAAACTAAAATGAATTAATGAGTTAATATTTGAAAAAACTGTATTAACATCCAGTGTCATCCACTACAAGTTCCAAAAAAAAATGCATTTAAACTTGCGTGGACGAATAAAAAGTATTTTATGAACGATTGGAAGTTTGAACAAGATATATATAGGGAGAGTGTGAGCTAATAGAAGGAATTGAAAAAAAAATCATTTAATTAATAAAATAATGGGTTTCTTGTTTTCGGAAGCGAGGTTTTTAATGTCCTTGTACACCTTTAATTTTGAACCTTTCCGTTAAAATCTGAATTTTTTTTTTAAATTTCTTTCACGTGATATTAGTTATATAATTAAATAACGTAAAAATGTTCTAAAAGATCGTCTGGTGAAAGTAAAAAAATTTCATTTCAAAGTGAAAATGAGATTTTTCAAGAAAAGAAAATAGTTTGAAATTCTATAGTTTCTTATTTGTTTAAGATTGCTGTTATGTGTTTTGTTCGTATATTAAATTCTAAATTTTATGGTGTAACCTGCGGCCCAGAAGATCACAATTTTATATTTTGTATTACATATTAATTTGTATTCTCTCTGCCCCATAATAATGGTAACAAATAAATATATTTAAATGGGAAATATTTGTATTATGTTTTACATGAGTATAAAAATTTTATTTAATTTATTTTAAATAATTATTTAAATTTTAATTAATTTTACTTAATTATTTATTTTAGATAATAATTTAAATTTTATTTATTTTAGATAATTATTAACGTTTCATTTAGTTTTATTTAATTATTTATTTTAGATAATTATTTACATTTTATTTAGTTTTGTTTAATTATATATTTTAGATGATTATTTTAATTTTATTTAATTATTTATCGTGCATATTTTTTCCGTGAGCATAAAATTTCCATTTCATTATACATGACTAAACAATTCATTGGTTATTATTGTTTAGTTTTTATTATTACATTATAAAAATTTGCTTACAGAAATTTAAAATCGGAATAAAGACACTGAATTGGAAACTTCCATAGAAAAAAATAATAATAATAAATTCAATGATTAATTTAACTTCCTCTACTTGTTTTTGTACGTGGAAAATATTTAAATGTTTTTGACTTCAGATACTTTTCATAGCAAATTTAATAGAAATACTACCGTGCTCAAAAAGTAAGACCAATTTTTTTTTTTTCAAAAACTCTCCATTTATTCTCCCAAATTTATTTCATCGCCTTCAAAGTAATCCCCTCCGGACACAATGCACTTATCCCAACGTTTTTTCAATCCTCAATGCATGCTAAAAAGTCATCGGCAGGGATGGCCTTCGAAAAAAGCGCGCCGATTCACGTTGAATCTCTTCAGTCGATTCAAAACGGTGTCCCGGAGTGGTCTTGCGGGTTTAGGGAATAGCCAGAAGTCGCACGTTGCTAAATCAGGTGGTTGTGGCACGATATGGGTTTCACTTTATTTGCGAAAATGTCACGAAGAATCAATGCAGTGTGAGCTGGCGCATTCAGTGTTTTCGGTGCCCATCGAGATTGGACGCGTTTCAGGGCCAAAATGGAATTTAACGATCCTTTTGAAATTCCAACATCATCAGCAAGGTTTCTAATTGTAAATCGACGGCTTGCAAGCTCCAGATGTTTAATTTTTTGGGCGTGAGCTCGTCGGTTGAGGTTGGTTGTCGACCAAAGGGCTCTTCGTCTTCAACGCGTTCTCTGTCTTCTTTGAACTGTTTAAACCACTCCTAAAATTTCTTTCCGATATAGGAATGCTCACCGAATGCCTTCTGCAACATTCTATACGTTTCCTCAAACAAAATTGAATGCAAGCTCTTTGCTCAGTTAATTCAAACATTTCAAAAATCGCCGGAATCAGTTTCAGCGTCTCACAAAGCCGAGCGTAACTCAAACACTAATGAATATTTTGACGTCAAATTTCACACAGAGAAAAAAATTGAAATTCCTTAAGTCCCGGGAATTTAAAATTTAAAATTGGTCTTACATTTTGGACACAGTATTATATACTGTCCTTCGAAGACACATTTGCTCACTTTTGCTGATAGGCTGATGTTGCATGTGTTCGTCAGCTAAGATCAATAGTAAACCACAACATGCAACACAGCGGTTACTTTAAAATTATAATTTGTTGCTCGTTTTGATTATTGCAATATTAACATGACAATAGCAACCTTATGCAGAAAAACTTACAGAAAATACTTGGAAATTGCGTGCACTGTGGTCTTCCGTTTCTCATTCTATCCTTTCAAGGCCAAAAATTTATATATGTCGACATTAGCCGAAATACCTATAATTCCAATTTTGCGGTCACATTTGCGAACAATATAAATTATGAAACCAAATAAATATATTTAAAGGTATTATTTAAAGTCAAATACTATAACTATTTGTTTTTAATAATTATTATTTATGTATTTCAGCTGACCAAGTACCGAATCACACGCGATATAATGAAACGAGCAGAGTTTTGAAAAATTCACAAGTCAAAAGTAAGAATTCTTTTTTAACGTTCATTTTAAACGTCATTAAATCGATAAAAATCGCGTGGTTTGCTAATAACGTGAATACTTAAGTTGCCTGAAAAAAAATCAAGTCTTAATTTGGAAGTTAATCTAATGCAAATAACTTCCTTTGTTTCCCAATCATTAAGAGGACATGGTACTTTGTAAGCATTTTTTTTTCAATATTTATATTTAAAGCAATTTTTTAAATAATTTTTATATTTGCTTGTATATTCCTTATTTAAATGTCGATTAAGTCTGTGTTTCAGAAAAAAAAAACATTATTTCCAAACAAAATTGTAATAAAAATTAAAACGTTTTTAACCACTACTAAGTTGACTAAAGAGGTCGTGTGCCTGAACGCGAAGGATTCATCGACTCAATGGTATGTGGTGGAAATAGGAAAGAAAAGTCAAGATGAACGATATGATAAATTTCATTGTAACAATCTGTATACCACTTCTATATTATCTGGTGAAGACATCCACTGTAGCACGTTTTACCCACGCCAACAAAGCTTCTATTCAAGTCTACCATCAGTATCATTGATCATACAATAAATACCTTGTCCATTTCTAAATGTTTGACCTTTGTTTCAACTGCATTTGAATCGTACTATTAACTGCATAAGAGGGATAGTTTTCAAGATTTGCATTTCATTTCTAGATTCATCTGGCTATAATTATTTGTCTGTTTTTTTGTTCTAATGCAACTGGCAAACACTTAGGCAGCTTGGTCTTGGATGCCAAGCAAGCGCTGCGCAGATGTTACTCACTTTGCATTACCCAGGAGGGCGAGTGTAACTTGATGGTAAGTCACGGACGCGGAGTAGCAATGCTCCCGCAACGCTCTACGATCCTATTAGGACCGGGACCTACGGTTTAAAGTGGATTCCGAACCACTACAAACATCCAGGGCACCACCGGGACTCGAACCCGAAACCTGTGCTACCGAACGCCAGAGCGCTAGCCACTCGGCCATTCAGGCCCCTAATTTGTCTGTTTTCAAAGTTATAAAGGCTTTTCTTTTTTTCACGTAAAGTGAAAAAACTACTGTTTGTCAGGACCGTAGCCAGACATCCATTTACCACACAATTCTTTTGATTGGCCTTTGCTAGCAATATCTATATAATAAAAATTATTTTAATTTTTTTAATTGATTGGTTTAAGTTTCAGAAATATTTTCAAAACTAATTTTATCTAAAAATTGCTCTTCAAGAAGAATGGAATTCTGCTCCAAATTCAATTGCATCAAAACTGGTTGATCCGTGGCTTGGAGAATTCAAGCTATTATAAAAATCAAAGGATATCCTTCTTCTTCATTGGCGCATCACCCCATGTTAGGCCAAGACTGTTTGCCTACTGGCAGATTTCGAGACAGGATATGTTTTCTTTTGAAGGGGGATGTTTGTCAGTCCTGCTCCCATGCTCTACGGCCATATTAGAGTGGAACCTGAGATTTTAAGTGGATTGGATTCCGAACCACTACAAACATTCATGGTACAACCGGAACTTGTACCCGAAATCTGTGGCACCAAGCGCCTGAGCTCTAGACACTCGGCCATCAGGCCCAGGAAAAATATAGTATATATGTTTGAAAAAATAAAAACTGCTTTTAATAATAGAATGGGCCTGAATGGCCGAGTGGCTAGCGTTCTGGCGCTCGGTACCACAGGTTTCGGGTTCGAGTCCCGGTGGTGCCATGGATGTTTGTAGTGGTTCGGAATCCACTTTAAACCGTAAGTCCCGGTCTATTATGATCGTAGAGCATTGCGGGGGCATTGTTACTCCGTCCCCTGAGTTACACGCGCCCCCTGAGTAATGCAAAGTGAGTAACGTCTACGCAGAGCTTGCCTTAAGGCATCCAAGACCAAGCTGTCTAATGTTTGCCAGCTGCATTAGAAAAAAAATAGAATGAAAAATATTTATTACATGAATTATTCGTTAAGCAACATTTTCCTTTTTTTATTTCAGTTCCCAATGACCAAAACAAATTACGCTTGGTCAAACTGATATACAAAATACAAGAACAGCAACTGGAATCCATTTTTGACAGCTCAAATAGCACTCCTGCGCAAACGTCTTCTGTCCTCACCACTCCCTTTCTGGTCGACGTGGTTAAAATGCAAAGCAGGATGATTAAGAATCTGGAAAATATCGTACAGGAAAAGCGACCTATGCCAGTGGTAACCAATCATCCGCGTGAACTTTATGGTGCAACAAATCCTACAGATAAACAACAACCATCTACATTGAAAATTATAAAAAAGGAATATAAAAGCCCAGTTGTTAGAGAAAACCCAACATACAATAGATTGCAGCAATCCTTTGAGCAAATGAAGAATCTGATCAAAAAAAAAGATCTTCTTCAAGTAATGGCTGAAGACAACAAGGAAAAGACAGAAACGAATGCAGCAAATTCATTTAAGAGATCTGGAATGGAGCAGGAACTGATGGAAAGAGATTTGAACATGAATACTGAAGTCAGCAGTACATTGCCTCCATCAATGCTGGAGTTATTGGGGGCATCTATGGTTAGAAATGCAGATGCCATTGAAATGCAACAAGTAGGTGAGGCAAGACATGAAGAGAGGCCGAACTATGGCGAGAAACAGAATTTGGATGCCAAAATGCACAAATATTTTGTAGAGAATTCTGGTGTAAACAATAATGATTTGGGAAGTTTTCAGTCTCCAGCGCTCAATTCTCCAGGGGAACTTGTAGATAGTTCTGCCCAGATGCTCCAGCAGCTGGCAAAATTGCGGAGGACAAGAAACTCGATTCAAGATTCTGAAGACGAAGAAGTTGATGACTCTGATAATTTAGAGGAAGCGACAGAAGATTCGGAAGAAACTGAAGAGGTATCAAACAAAAATGAAGAAGCAGCAGAAGTATCAAACGAAAATGAAGATGCAGAAGAACAAAAGCGCGAAGCGGATGATGGTAATTTGGATTCAGCATCAACAGATTACGTTGAAAATACAAGTATCTTAGCAGATGATCCCAATGCAGAAGAAGAAGATAAAGACTATGAAGGATCTGAAACGCAGCCAGACTATGACAATACAGAAGACGTTGCAGATCATGACGATAGTTAATTTTTTCTCTAAAACACTCTAGCTTACAAAAAAATGTTGTACTTAAAATGAATTGTTAAAATTATAATAAATGAATTGAAACACATTTATTTTAAAAAAATATCAATTCTTAAAATTAACTGTTTAATAAAAACTGTGTTGGGAAAATAAGTTTAAGCCACTTTTGATGAATTTCCTTGAATTTTTTTGGAATAAGTTTACTGTATTTTTGTTTGAATTTCCAATAAATAGTTTAGAATAATTACCAATGTCGATTTTATTTTACAAAATGACTTTTATAATGTTACACAATTTTAAAAAATGTGTCATTTTCCTTTAACTAAAATACCTCATAATAGATATTAACTGTATAATAGATATTATTCTCAAATTAAATACTTAGGTGTTAATGTGGATAAATTTCTCACTTATCGTATGCATATCAATAATCTAAGAAAATATTTTAACTTTTCTATTCGTATTTTTTATCCGTTCATTTGTAGAAAATATAAGCTCTCTAACATGAATAAAATACTTATTTACATATATACTCAAAAGCCAAAACATTATGACCACCCCTACATTTTGCAATGAACTCGCCTGGATGACGTGGAGGGCACGTGATCAGTTGGAAGTGGTATTTAACTGCTGCTGGAGAGTCTGAAGAATCATTCTTTCACTTACTTCTATGTGTGATGGGAACAGACACAGAAGTAAGTGAAAGGGGACAGGTGGTCATAATGTTTTGGCTCTTGAGTGTATAACATGTGTCCCACATTCACATAGGCAAGTCCGGTTTGGGGCTCTGCAGCCAAATCTAATTTGGAAATTGTTCAAAGACTTGGAAAATAAATTTCTTCTAATGATTAATTGACCTTGGATTGATTAATTAACCTTAAATTCCCCTTGGTACTTCAGTAATGAGGATATTGGGAACTCTCTTGACCTTCTCAGTATTATACAATTCTTCTTTAACCCTTTGCAGTCGAGGGCTCCGGAGCGGAGCCATTTAAAATTTGTCTTCAGTGGGTTAATTTTCCATCTTATTTTCATAAAGTAATAAATTTTTCTGTGCGTACATTGATTTAAATGGAAAATATTTGATTTATTATTAGATTTATGTATTGAAGACAAGCTTGAGCTTGAAGACAAATTTTAAAATGGCTCCGCACCGGAGCCCTCGAGTGCAAAGGGTTATCTCTAAAAAGTTTTATGACTCTGTTCTTATATTCCTCCCTATTTATGACATTACTCTATTTGAAAATAGAAAACGTCCTAGAACTGTTCTCAATTAGTGTTCTCTCCCTAGATCATCTCTTTCTGAAGTGCATGTAGCAAACTCCACTTGTTAGCAGCTCAATCATCTTGAGATCTTTTTCATTTTTTGCAATGTATTGATTAAAATTTTCTATTATTTCCTTTTTGCATATATTCGTATATGCTCCTAGTCTTCTTCTTACTTTAAATTTTTATATTAATAATTTAAAAATAAGGCCTAACAATCCAATGGCCATAGACCAAAGACAATGCTTTCAATAATCCAGGACAGTAAGCGTGTGGCAGCTAATTAGCCAAGAGCTCCGTTCATCTGTCAGTTGATCTGCATTATTCACAAAGAATTCTTATCACCAACCTTTTAGCAAATAAGAAGTCACAGAGTTATTTTTTTTAGCATTTAGGTTTTCTACTTTTTTTATTAAACAAGAACTGGATCATCTTCCATGTATTTATCTTCATCACAATTTGGAAATTTAAATAAAACGATTGCCTACTGTATGCCATTTTAAAATGGCATTTAGTGAGACAGGGAGGCTAAGCAACGGCGGACATCACTGGATATTGCATGTATCTATGTATCACTGAATATTCCGTGCATTTGCATCACTGGATATTATGAATGTGACAGCTTATTTTGGTAGAACCATATGTTTCTTTCACAGTGACAGTCATAAAATACTTAACGTTGTTTTAAATAGTCTATAAACTTTGTTGGAAATCGGATGAGTTGTTGATTGTATGTGTATTGTCTGTGCATTCTTGCGTCAAAAGCAAGAATGCACAGACTTGTGAAGACTGCATATACTTACGGTAACTTGAATGCAGACCACACAAATAAAGTTCATGCCCATCCTTAACATCAAATATTTAAGTATAAATATTTTGAAATTAGTTTTTTCAATTTTTGAATTTAATTCGTTATTATTTTGATTTTACAAAGAGGTGCATTGCGATAAAAATATTTTATTCAAATAAGTCCTGGACTTTTATTTTGGGACCTATTATTCAGAAAGGGCTCTATTAAATATTAGAGAGTTTTTGCATAACGTTTTTTTATCGTCCGATATTTTTTTCTTCCTAGCGCGCATGCGCATAGGAATAGCTTAGTAGTGAAGTATTACAGATAAGCATGCGCAATAGGTACAATGTTTCATATGAGCATGCGCGCTAGGAAGAAAATTATCGGACGATAAAAAAACGTTATTCAAAAACTCTCTATTGTTTCCTGTGTACTTGTTTAAAAAAACATGCTAATTTTAATCACATAAAAAACTATATTTATCATAGTTTTCATAGCTATACAAGAATACGGATTACAGTATATTCATAACTAATATTAGAGAGTTTTTGCATAACTTTTTTTATCTTCCGATATTTTTTTCTTCCTAACGCGCATGCTCATATGAAACATTGTACCTATTGCGCATGCGTATCTGTAATACTGCACTACTGAGCTATTACTATGAGCATGCGCGCTAGGAAGAAAAATATATTGGACGATAAAAAAAGTTATGCAAAAACTCTCTATTAAGGATTATATTTTATTCGTAACTATTAGTATTAAGGATTATATTTTATTCGTAACTCTTAGTATTACGTATTATATTTTATTCATAACTATTATTATGACGCATTACATTTTATTCATAACTATTATTATGACGCATTACATTTTATTCGTAACTATTATTATGACGCATTACATTTTATTCATAACTATTATTATGACGCATTACATTTTATTCGTAACTATTATTATGACGCATTACATTTTATTCGTAACTATTAGTATTAAGGGTTATATTTTATTCGTAACTATTAGAATTAAGGATTATATTTTATTCGTAACTATTAGTATTAAGGGTTATATTTTATTCGTAACTCTTAGTATTAAGGATTATATTTTATTCGTAACTATTAGTATTAAGAATTATATTTTATTCGTAACTCTTAGTATTAAGGATTATATTTTATTCATAACTATTAGTATTAAGAATTATATTTTATTCGTAACTATTAGAATTAAGGATTATATTTTATTCGTAACTATTAGAATTAAGGATTATATTTTATTCGTAACTATTAGTATTAAGGGTTATATTTTATTCGTAACTATTAGTATTAAGGATTATATTTTATTCGTAACTATTAGTATTAAGGATTATATTTTATTCGTAACTATTAGTATTAAGGATTATATTTTATTCGTAACTATTAGTATTAAGGATTATATTTTATTCGTAACTATTAGTATTAAGGATTATATTTTATTCGTAACTATTAGAATTAAGGGTTATATTTTATTCGTAACTATTAGTATTAAGGGTTATATTTTATTCGTAACTATTAGTATTAAGGGTTATATTTTATTCGTAACTATTAGAATTAAGGATTATATTTTATTCGTAACTATTAGTATTAAGGATTATATTTTATTCGTAACTATTAGTATTAAGAATTATATTTTATTCGTAACTATTAGAATTAAGGATTATATTTTATTCGTAACTATTAGTATTAAGGATTATATTTTATTCGTAACTATTAGTATTAAGGATTATATTTTATTCGTAACTATTAGAATTAAGGATTATATTTTATTCGTAACTATTAGTATTAAGAATTATATTTTATTCGTAACTATTAGAATTAAGGATTATATTTTATTCGTAACTATTAGTATTAAGGGTTATATTTTATTCGTAACTATTAGTATTACGGATTATATTTTATTCGTAACGATTTTATTACTGATTATATATTTTTTTTTTTTTTTTTTTTTTTGGTTAATCGTGAACTTTTATTTCAAATTATATTACATAACAGAATTACGATACATTCTGTTTGGATGCAATCAAGGTCATCTTACTTTCCTCCAACATGATAATTCATAAAACCTTTAGGCAGTGCGGACATTTATGTGTGGGATTTTTGAAGTCTTTTGTTTATAAATAGAAGGAAGAATCCGTGCTGATGAATGATCAAATGTTTCTCACTTGTCAACTCTTTGTCAAAAGAGCAGAAACCGAAAGGAGGAAAAAAAATGCCTAAATAAATAAATATTGCTGAAATGAAAACAGCTGGCCGCAGTTACATGTAGTATCTCTTCGGTAATTGATAAGCTGCGACATATAAGTAAAGGATGGTCATTTAATTGACTTCTATTTTACCTATACACTGCAAAAGGGTGAAGAGATCTAAATTTATTCCAACTGGTAGGTAGTTTTTTTTATCTTATTTTATTTTACTTATTACTATGTATTTAAATGTGAAATGTTTTTTATAAATAATATAGTTTTAACTGAGATTAGTTAGTTTTGCTATTTTAACAATTCCTGTACTAAAACTTTAAAAAAAAATGTGAATGCTTCTTAAAGTTTCGAATTTTAAAATTAATTTATTCTTATTTTAAAAGAATTCTATTAAGTCTTAATTTAAAAGAAATTAATTAAGTCTTAATTTAAAAGAACTCCTAACAACTTGAAAGATGTTAACTATGATTAGCATAATCAGAAATGGAAAATCAGAAAAAAGGATTTCGAATTTTGAATGCACAGTAGTAGTTAGATAGCATATTCAAGAAAAATTTCGTCCGTTTTTTGTATTATTTAATATATAATCAGGCGTCTAGTTAATCCAATACTTTTTTTAAAAAAGAAATTGTTTAATATTTAATGAATATTTGTTTATGAAAGCTGCTTCATAAAAATGAAACATAATTTCAATGATATTTTCTATACACAGTGTCTTACAGAAGTTTTTTTTATATTAACAGTCATTTATTTAAATTATTGGATAATAAATTTATTAAACAAAATATATAAAATATAGTTTACATTTTATTTGCATTTTTAAAATTATTTAGAAAAAAAATCATTAGGAATGCAATAAAGTATGATGAAAAATGAAGGTTACACAAAGTTTTTGTTTATGAATAACTCAGTTCAGTAAAAGTCTTTGAACTGCTTATTAAACAATTTTTAGTATTTTATTGAAATATCCATTAGTTTTAAGAAAATCTATAAATATTGATATGAGTTTTAAGAATACCAAAATATATAAAATATATTTTACACTTAATTAGCTTTTTTTCTAAAATTATTTAGAAAAATTCATCCAAAATGCAATAATGTAAGACGAAAAATTGAAAGTTATGCTAAGTTTTTGCTTATGAACAATTCAGTCTTATAAAAGTAACTGCTGGGCCTGAATGGCCGAGTGGCTAGAGCTCTGGCGCTCGGTACCACAGGTTTCGGGTTCGAGTTCCGGCGGTGACATGCATGTTTGTAGTGGTTCGGAATCCACTTTAAAAAGTAGCTCCCGGTCTCATAGGATCGTAGAGCGTTGCGGAGGCATTGTTACTCCGCGTCCGTGGCTTATCTTCAAGTGACACGCGCCCCCTGGGTCATGCAAAGTAAGTAACGTCTGTGCAGCGCTTGCCTTAAGGCATCCAAGACCAAGCTGTCTAAGTGTTTGCCAGCTGCAATAGGAAAAAAAAAATTACTGCTTATTAAATATTTTTTAATATTTGACTGAATGAGCATGAGTTTTAACATGATATTGATATGTTTTAAGAAAATATTGATATGTTTTAAGAAAACCGAAATGTATAAAATATATTTTACATTTTATTTGCTTTTTCTAAAATTATTTAGAAAAAAATTCATTAAAAATAGAATAATGTAGGATGAAAAATGAAGGTTAAACAAAATTTTTGCTTATGAACCATTCAATCTAATAAAAGTCTTTTTTTAACATTTTATTGTATGTAATTTCTTAACAGATTGCTGGTATTTATTGCTTAATACTTGTATTTGATTTTGATTCCTGTTTTGTGCAATATTAAGTGTTAAAATTCTACTTTTCAAGTTTTTGCCAAATACAGTGAGTTTTGGAAATATTCGTACATTGTTTTTTTTTTATATATATAATGTAAAAGGCATTCTTCTTAATTTGCATAGTTCGCATTTCATGTAACAATTATTAAAATTTTAAATTTAAAGAGAGTTTTTAAAGTAATTGTTAAGCTTTTTATAATTTATTATTTAAAAGCTTTAAAATAAATACCTTAAACAGGATGAGTTTTCAAAGCGTTTAAAGTTTATTGTCATATTGTCATAATTTATAATGCTTTTAAAAATGAAAACATAAAAAATATTTTAAACGCTTTTTCTGTATGTATACTAAAATAAATAATCAATTTAGAATTTGTGTTTTTGAAATACAATTCTTACAAATAGAAGGGGAAACGTTCGGAAACTTTTATTTCCGACCAGAAACGAATTTTACAAGTTCATAAAGAGGATAAAGCATTAAATTAAATTTTAACTTTGATGTAGTAAACATCCTTTTACCAGGCAGTCAATAATTTGGATTAGTACTTCTAAACTTAGGGCTTGATGGCAGAATGGTTAGCGTTCTAGTGCTCAGTACTCCACGTTTCGGATTCGAGTCCAGGAGGTGCCATGGTTGTTTGTAGTGGTCCGGAATCCACTTTAAGATGTAGATACCGGTCTAATATGACTATAGAGCGTCTGCGTTTAATTAAAATAAAACTAAAAGCACAATAAATGTTTGTAGGAGTATTTATTTAGAAGTTTCACTTCAAAGATTAAAATTTCACAATTTTTTAAATAAAATCAAGTAATATATATAAAAAAATTTTAAAGTCAATTCCTACTTTTTTTTCACTTTATTGCAGAAAGTCCTTTATAAATAATTTTCATTCAAGTTTATCTGGCGCCATCTATTGGTAGATATATGCAATTTAAATCTAAAAAAAACTAAAATTAATTAATTAAATTTAATTACTGAATTAATGTTTGAAAAAACTGTATTAACATCCAGTGTCATCCACTACAAGTTCAAAAAAGAATGTATTTGAACTTGAGGGGATGAATAAAAATTATTTTATGAACGATTGAAAATTTGCACAAGATATATATAGGGAGAGTGTGAGCTAATAGAAGGAATTGAATAATTCTTGAAAACGTTCTGCACTCACTTTATTGTTTTGGATTCTAATCGGGTAAGTTAGAAGTCGTTTAACCTTCTAGCGCGTATGTGGAAGATACACTAGAATTGATTTTAGTTCTATATTTTTTGGCCAGATGGCGCTACAAATACTCTTTGTTATTCCTCCCGCTCACTTAGAATTACTTTCAGTCATTATTTGAATTTTGAGGTGTCAATACGTCTTTGGGACTGATGGCAAAGTGACAAGCGCTCTAAAGCCGGGTGCCACAGGCTTCGGATTCGAGTCCCGGTGGGGCCATGGATGTTTGTAGTGGTTCGGAATCCACTTTATGTCGTAGGTCCCGATCTAATATGACTGTAGAGCCTTGGGAGTTGAGCGTAGGGCTGACAACCCTACTCTGTAAAAGAAGACTTCTCCTGTCTCGAAATCTGTCAGTAGCCAAGACGGCTTTGGTCCACCATGGGGCTGTTGCGCCAATGAGGTGGGAAAGAAAGAATTTGTCTTTGCAAATCCGTCATTTGTATTTAACAGACACACGCCACCGTTAATGTAGTTTTTATAATATCTCTAGTATTTTTTTCTTAGTTACAAGAAATATTTATTATGTTAATCTTAAAACAATCTGAATTGATGTAAATATGTTTTAATTGCTTTCAATGTAAGAATTGAGCCACTATTCCAATTCTTAATGAGTTCAAACTAATATAGTAGCATAAACACAATAGCAATCTATTCGGTTTTAGAAAAGGTATGATTCTTTTTTTGTATGTGCCAAAGCATAATAAAAAGTTGTATTAATTTCAAATCTTAATAACCACGCAGCCATTGAGGAAGATGGCTGAGACCTAGATTATCACATACTTCAACCCTTCTAAGGAAGGTATGGACACAGGGAACAAACTCAGTGCTACCTATGATGTTGCCAGAAACACAAGACGTTGGCCTCCTGTGGGTTTTTTTTTCTCTTTGTTGAATGTAGCTGCCATTAATAGCTACATAATTCATCAATCAGCAACAGAAAAAAAATTACATAGAACTACCAGAGATAGCTTAAAAATGTCCTTGTAAAACAAAACATAGAATAAAAAGCACCTATTTATCTTCAAAGTGGTTTAAAAATGAAAGTGTTGAGCAGGACTAGGTATTGAACTGGAAGGAGAATGTAGTCAATGATTAAAAGATGCAAGCCTTGCTAAAACGACAAGCACACTAGAATCAAGACTCAACTGCGAAATTTGCCAGAAATTTATATGTGTCGATTACTCCAAACACATTTGCTCAGAATGCAACGCTGAGATTTAATGACTATGAAGACTAATCTGTTCTTTTATATAACTGAAATTCAATTCAACGTTTATTTCTTTATTATACGGCGAGTTCAAATACATATTTGCATACCCGAATATAGTGACATTCAATGAAATATCCAATCAATGTTATCCATGTTTCCAGGGAATTTGTGGAAAACAAGCCTAATTAGCATCATCCAATCAAAAGTAATCAAACGTTTTCTGATATGCAAATCTAGGCTTATTTCATCAGACATTGAATCAAAAACTTTGCTCAAAGTGAATATCTGCAACACAGAGTTTGATTTCAGTGTGTAAGAACTCAAATTGGTTTGCCAGAAAAATTAAAACAGTTTATGCCAGAAAGCCAAGGGTATGTGTTTCACTGTCTTCACAACAAAATACGGATCGCTTTAATAGGTGCAAAGAACATCAAAACTGGAGTAAACACCATGGGGGCCAGGTTCTCTTTAATGATGAGTCGAGATTTAGTTGTATAGCTGATTCTAAACGTGTTTACATTTGGAAGGAGCCAGGAACACTAAATTATCCCTCGAACATTATGTAATATGACTGTTTTGTTAGTGGAGGTGTGATAGTTTGAGGAATAATAATGATCGATGGACGGACGATCCTACACGGTTTCAACAGCGGATCTGTGATCGCCCAGAGATATCGGGATGACGTCTTAGACCCTTATGTAAGACTTTTCAAAGGTGCAAATGTATGTGACTTTATTTATGGACGATAATGCTCGTTCACATCGAGTAAATCTCGTTAGTGAATTCCTCGTTGGCGAATGGAAGTGCAGACATGGCCAGCAAAGTCTCCTGATCTCAACTGAATAGAGCAATTGCACGTAGACATCCTCCTGCTAGAGATGTAAATGTTCTGAAGACTGCATTGCTGGGAGAGTGGAGCTTAATTCCCCAAACTATGGTTAACAACGTTATTGCCAGCATGAAAACACGTTGTGATAAGTGTGTACAAGTCAAGTGAGATCAGATTCCATGTTAAATTCGTAAGACAATGTTTTTTCTGAGTTATTCCTTTTTTTTAACTCTCTTTGTCACATTATTATTGTGTCCTTATAATATTAGGTAGTGTCATGCTACAATTATATAATCGTACGCAGTGTTCTTGAATTTTTTTCTTTTGTATTTATGTGTCATAATATTATGCATCATTTAGATAAATTCATAAAACTATTGTTCACAATTTCTAAGAAATCGTGAATTTATGCTGTAAAGATAATTTGGAAAATGAGTGTATTTTATTTAAATTTAAATAATTCATTAACTATGTCATCAATTTCATTCCTTTGATTTTCCCTTCATTTATACAATTCTTTGGGCATTTTAAATTGTTTTAATGTCTTAGATTTATATATGTGAAGCACTCCAAGTACATTTTTTTCAGAATGGGCATTTATTTATATTATATATTAAATAAAGATATAATATAAAAATTTGAATAGCATCTCTTTAAATAAATTGTATTTATTATTTAAAGCATAATTTCAATAAATACATCCTTTGTATTTTTAATTTTAACACTTAATTTTACATTTTAAAATAGTGCATGTAAGAAATACCCACGATCTTTTACGTTGATATGGAAGATTAATGACTTCTTTATAGTTAATTAAGCAACCTGGCCTGATGGCTGAGTGATTTGCTTTGTCGCCCTACGATCCTTTTGTACACACTTTAGGTTAATTAGACAGGGAATTAACTTAGCTTAATGTGGGTTCCGAACCACTCGCAAACATCCATGACACCGCGAAGATTCGAATCTGAAGCCTGTGCTACCAACAGCCAAGAGCGCTAGCCAATTGTCCATCAGACCGCGGCTCAGTGACTAGTCCTCTGGCGCTCGGTGCCACAGGTTTCGGGTTCGAGTACCGGCGGTGTCATCGATGTTTGTTGTGGTTCGAAATCCACTTTAAATCGTAGGACCATGTCTAATATGATTGTAGATCGTTGGGCTTGAAGTTGACAACCCTACCCTGTAAAAAGTTAACGTCTACTGTCTCGAAAACTGCCTGTAGGCAGATGGCCTTGGTTGTTGAGCTAATGAAGTTAAGTAACCACATTTGAACAGTCAAAAGATATGCTTCAACCATTATTTTGTTAAAACTTGAAATCATCCCTTTAAACCGAAATTTTCAGCTGAGAATTTAAGATTTTGATTTAAAATGTTAAGAAGCCGATATACTTTTACTGAACCATGATATCATAAATAAATTCGTATTTACTTACTCCAGCAAATGATTTGCACCCTCATATTATAACACCTCTGCCGCCATATTTAACGATTAAAAATAAGTTTTTTTTTTTTAATTCTTTTGATTTTCTGCGAAACGATTGTTTAAATTAAATTGAAAAATTATATCAATTAATAAATTAAACCAAACACCATTAAAAAAACTAAATTCGATTTACTTCCGTCAGTAAATGTAACACTATTTCATTAATCAAAAGAACATTTTTACATGTTTTTCAGCAAATGAAATTCGTAGTTTTCGATTCTTTATACTGACGTTCTTTCGAAGTTGCTTTTATGAATCGATACAGATGATCGAATCATCCATTCGAACATTTTTATTTCTCAATATTCTTTCTGCTGATAGATTTGCTTCTGATAATCGTAGATTTTATTTTTTCATCGTTGATCTTCTCTTGTCACTAAAAAAAAAATTTTATCTGGATCTTGATTTACTGTTTATTTCAATTTTTTTTTTTTTTATCACTCTCTAAGATAAATAAAAAAATCTCGAATCATTTAAATTGTCTTCTAAATGTTATAAATACTATAACCTTTTTCTACAAGCGCATTAATAATTAGTGGAAATATTCTAATTATGTATTTCAATATAAATATTCTAACATACATTTAATATAGAATTATATATAGAATATTATAGATAATATTCTAATTATATTATTCAATATATTAATATTCTAATTATACCCTATATAATAAATAATTGATAAGAACAAGTAAACGATTAATTATTAGATTAAGCAGACGATTTCATTTACTTTGGCAAGTTCTGTTTGAAAAATATTTCTAAAAATGGTGGACGATTATATGAAGCAGACGATTTTTAATGAGTGTCTAAATCGATGCGAAAACTATGGTGAAATTTATTATGCATAAAAATATTCTTTTTTGTTTTATTGAAAATTATAGAAATATTAGGTCCAATAAATTGACCAGAATTTTTGGAGATAATAACTTGATAAGAACAATTAAACGATTAATTATTTAAGCAGACGATTTCATTTAGTTTTTTAAGTTCTGTAGGAAAAATATTTAGAATAATGGTGGACGATAATGTGAATCAGACGATTTCGATTATTGTCAAAATCGATACAAAAATCTAGATGAGATTTATTATGCTTAAAAATATATATTTTCTTTTTTTAGTTTTATAGAAAATTATAGAAATATTAGGTCTAATAAATTGACCAGAATTTTTGGAGAATAAAAATATTTTCATACAGCAATCATTTGTAATTTTTAATTATTTCAAATTCAAAAATATTATATAGCAAAAATTAAACGTGTATGAAAATTTTTATGAAATACTTCATTTGTATAAAAAAATAAGATTATTCTTGAATATTTGCATTTCTTATAAATTATGACGTAAAGCATTTGAAATTCTAATTTCTTTCATTGGATGAAATGTTTATTTTTAATCTCATTCGTAACCAAAAATAAAGCAAAAAAAGTTTTTGTGTAGCTATTTTTAATTAAATAAAAATTAATAAATAAATTTTTTTAATATTTTAATTGATTAATTTGTTTTAATTATATAATTTAGTTAATTTGTTTTAATTATATAATTTAGTTAATTTGTTTTAATTATATAATTTAGTTAATTTGTTTTAATTATATAATTTAGTTAGTTACTTTAATTTGTTTCAATTATATAATTTAGTTAATTACTTTAATTTGTTTCAATTTATTTATTTCATTCATTAATTAATTTTTATTGTAAAAATATAATTAAATTACAAGTTCAAAAATCATAGGCATTCATCAATATTTATTTAAAATTCATAAAAAATAATTTACATAATTTTGATGATAAATATATTTTTTTCGATCTATTAATCATGTGTATCCGACCGAACATAATTTTTTTATTGTGGAATAATAATATTAATTCCACAATAGAATAATAATAATTCCACAATTTTTAATAATTGTGGAATTTGTTTCTTCATTGCCTATTTTCTTTTGATGTTATATTATTTAAAATTTTAATCATTAAGAATTAAAACTATTCTTATTGAAATTCCCTCCCTCCGAAAATACCTTTCTCCCCTGTCAGCGTTTGCATCACTCCGGATTACCTGCTTATCAATTTTTCCCCCAAACCGCGGTCGAATTAAATTGCCACTTTTTAAAGAAGTAGTATTGCTCTATGGGAGGACTTTTAGGAGTATAAGTGTGGTATGGAAGAAAACTCCCACAAATCAGCCTGCCTGACGTTAAACACATGGCAACTGGGCATACCGTTTACGGAGTACCAACAGGGGGAAATACCCCTTAAACCTCCTCATCTTAAATAATAAATATGCTTTGAATTGTAATGGCTGCTTAATTAATGTTAGATGTTAAACACACGATATCAGAATTACCATCGAATCTCTTCATTTCTAAAAGCAGTGTGCCGAAGGCTTCAAGTTCAAATCCTGGCAGTGGCATGAATGTTTGTTGGTGGTACGGAATCCACGTTAAACTGCAGGTGCCGGTCTATTTAGCCTAACATGTGCACAAGATCTACAAACCAATCTAAAAGCAGTGACCGTAACCAGGGCCGGATTTTCCTATAGGCTAACTAGGCTTCAGCCTAGGGCTTAAAATCAAGAGGTTAAAACTACATTCAAATTGTTAGCAAAATTAGAATTACACTATTCTAAAATCAGTAAACAATAAAACACTGAATAGAAAATAAGGAGAAATTCTTCTAATTTACTATTTCATTTTAAATGTATACTTGGATTGAATCAATTCTTAAATAAAATATTCAAACAAAATCCAGTTTCTCAAAAAAAAAATATTAAATTTCATGTTAATAGAACATGAAATTTAATATTTTCTTTTTTGAGAAACTGGATTTTGTTTGAATAAAGTTCCATTTTTGGTTTAGTTTAAAACTTAAAATTCATAAAAATTCATACTTAAACTTTAAATGCTAATTGTTATGAAATAAATTTATCTGAATTGAATTTGCTTTAATCTCCAATGTATTGAATATATTTAATTTAATTTGATAGAAAATAGGATACTTTTTATTGCATATTTTATTTTTGTAGTCAAAAGATTTTTATTATTTGAATTTTTTTTTGATTAGTTATTGTTAGAAGTACTATACATGGTGCTGAGAATAAATGTTCCATATAAGTGTTCTCGACTTTTTTTTATTTATTATCCGTGCCACATTTTTTATAAAGATTAGTACCCATCACAACATGTTTCATTTAACATATTGATATATCTCACAGTAAAGATGCATTTTATTATCTCTCATGTAATTTACAAACTTAAAAATGGGAGGTGAAAGGGCTTCATAAGTGGAATAGCCTAGGGCCTCTTTTCATCTAAATCCGGCCCTGACCGTAACGCATGTCACTAGAGGATTCCCACCTTAACCCTCCTGCATGCTAGGTACGCATTTTGCAACTGCGCCTGAAATAAGTTCAGATTTTTATTAAGAATAAAAAAAATGATCTAATTTACAAAAGAAATTGGTTAAAAAATATATGTCTCTTTTAAACTTTACTCATTTTTTTTACAAAGATTTAATGTCAAATGTTACGTTAGGAAATTAGCCAATGGGAAATTCACGACACATTTTTAATTGCTAGTGAAACCGGAAATATAAAATAAATATATTAATTGATCGGAAGTCTAATTATGTTTTTCCCCCTTGATAAGCTAAAGGGCGGGGGAGAAATATTACGTTCTCGTTTCATCAAAGAAAACAGTGGTTCTAAAAGGGAAAAACCTTTACAAAATACTTCACACCTCATTAACAAGAAAGTATTTCCCTTTCAATAGAACAGGGAAATCCCTACTAATTGATTGTTATGATTGAATCTTTATATAAGACAACTGTAACAAATGACAGAAATTAAATTATTTTAAGTTGTATATGAATACAGTACGAAATTTATTCTGAGTATTTTGTTTATGATAAAAGGTAAATTATTTAGCTTATTTACAACATTGTAAATTATTTAATAATACTAAATTTAAAATAAAATAATATCGTTATTAATATAGATTTTATCAATTTATTAAAAAATTATTTTATTTATTAGAAAAATATTATGTATTCCAGATTTATTTATTATTTAAATAATTCATTGTTAATATTTATTAAAAGAATTTAAATAATTCATTTCTTTCATTATTTATTATGTTTTATATAATGTTAAATATGTTCAACACAAATAATTATTTATAATTTTTTTTTCAAAAATTTAATAATATCTTTTTTTTTTATTGTTGTAATAAATATTTTTCTGTATTATAATCATTAAAATAAATAATTTTATATATAAATAATAGAAAAATAAAATAATATCGTTATTAATAAAACAAGTGATAGAAAAAAAAAGTTTTAACTTTAACAACTGATAGAAACTAAATCATTTTCAGTTGTATACGAATACAGCACAATATTTATTCTGAATTTTTTTGTTTATGATAAAAGGTAAATCTTATCTTATTAATTATTTTTCTTATTTACAGCATTGTAAATTATTTATTAATACTAAATTTAAAATAAAATAATATCGTTATTAATATAAATTTTGTCAATTCACTAAGAAATTATTTTAATTATTAGAAAAATATTATGTATTGAAGAATATTTATAATTTATAATACTTAAAAAAGTATTTAAATAATTCATTGTTACTTTCTTATTTATTACGTTTAGATATTATTATGTTTAGACATTAATATTTTTATTATGTTTTTATATTGTTTTATATGCCCAAGACAAATAATTATTTATAAATTGTTTTTTTTTTCCCAAAAATTTAATAACTTTTTTTTTTAGTTTGATAATATTGTTGTGATTATAAATATTTTTTAATTATTATAATCTTTAAAATAAATAATTTAGTATATAAATAATATAGTTTTGAATTTATTTATTATTGAAAGTTTTGTTTATTTATTTATTTATTTTGTGCTATTTTACTATAAAAACATTTTATGTTTACGAAAGTTAATGATTCAGGTTTTTTTTTTTTTTTTTAATATTTTGAAAAAAAAAAAAAAGTATTTTATTTTAAAGAGGCAAATTACCCATTATATTTAATAATTTGTTTTTAAAATTGTATATTAATCTTTTTTTAAAAATTTAACAATGAATTTTTTATCTAGTGTGGATTTAATTTCTAAAAATTTAAATTGATTAAAACTATTTTAATTTATATTTTGTTTGGATTGAATTTCTGAAAATTGAAATTGACTAAAAGTATTTCAATTTGTATTTTACGGACTTAATTTAATTTAGATTTTGTGCGGACTTAATTTCCAAAAATGGAAATTGACTAAAAGTATTTTAATTTATATTTTACGAACTTAATTTAATTTACATTTTTCGGACTTAATTTCATTTATATTTTGTGCTGACTTAATTTCTAAAAATTGAAATGGACTAAAAGTATTCCAATTTATATTTTTCAGACTTAATTTAATTTATATTTTTCGGATTTAATTTAATTTATATTTTAAGGACTTAATTTAATTTAATTTATATTTTGTGCGGATTGAATTTCTAAAAATTGAAATTGACTAAAAAAATTTTAATTTATATTTATTGAAATGGTACATTTTTTAAAAATTTTTTTGCAATTTATTTGAGTTGAATTTTTTATACCAGAGATTTAAAAAATTGAAAATTTATGGGATTTAAAAATTTTTATACCGGAATTTTTTTATGAGATGTATTTTATACACTCTAAATTATATAATTTTTGTTCAATTTGTTTATTCAATAAGATATATAAAATATTTCTTCTAAGCAATTGAAAAGGGATAATTTAATTAATAGTTAATTTATGCTTTAAATATTTAGAATTTATTTTCACTTACCATAAAATTAAAAAACAAATAATTTGACATTTTTCAACAGAAGTATAAATCTTATTTTAAGAACGCATCGGCTACGAAGGCAGGATAAGAGGTGTGGCTATAAATTAATTTCTGGTCATGTGAGGATTTAAGCAGATGTAATTGGTAATTGAATTGCTCATTAGCAGCATTGCGTAAATAGGCGGAGTCATTTAAAAGAAGAAATAAATTGCAAGTAACAAATCCCAACCGGAAGAAAAAGATACAGTGAATAGTTTAGTTACTTTATTAAATTTCAAAAAATTATGCTTAACAAACAAACTTAAACTTAAACTTACAGTTAACAAAAAAAAAAAAACAAAAAAATGCTAGTTAACAAATATAATGCTTTTAATTTGTATTGATATTATTTTTAAACTTTCGAGAATTTAGAGTTTTTTCCCCGCTAAGAAATATTCTTTTATAATACAGAATTATTTTTAGATATTTAGTAAAAAGATATATTTTAATTATGTTTTCGTAGAAAAGATTTTTTTTCCACTGAAAATAGAATGACAAAAAAATTTTATAATAAATTTTATTTTGATTAATTCTATAATGATTTTAGTATTATTCCACTTTTTTATTATATAATTTTTAAGTGGGTTTTTTTAAAGAAATAAGCTATTTGAAGATTAAAAAAAAATTTTAACACTTTTTAAAAAATATTAATTCTACTTTTTCATTGGCGCACTGGCAACCCTACTCCGTAAACAGGAACCATCTCCTGTCTCGAAATATGCCAGTAGGCAGACGATCTTGCCCACCATGGGGCTGTTACGCCAATGATGATAATGATTTCAATAATATTATTTTTTTTTTATTATATCATTTTTAAATGCATTTTTTAAGGAAATAAGTTATTTGATGATTAAAAAAAATTAATACCTTTTTTTTTTAAATATTCTTTTTCTTCTTCATTGGAGCAACAGCCTCATTGGTGGACCAAGGCAGTCTGCCTACTGGCCGATTTCGGGACAGGAGATGTTTTCTATTTTTATGTGATAGGGTTGTTAGCCCTACGCTCTACAGGCATATTAAACCAAAAAAACGTAGTACCGATAGTTCCGTTGCTGTTTAAAGTAGATTCCGAACATTAGTGGCACAGCCGGGACTCGAAGCCGTTACCTGTGGCACCGGGCGCCAAATAAAATTATTTTAGTGTAATTAAAATATGTATTTGTTTGTGATGTTATGAATAGTATATCATAAACAATAACAATAGAAGGTTATCGCACTCTGCAATCGCACATTGACCCCCTATGTGACTTTTCATCTCTTTTGAGTTTAAATATTCCTTATTAACTAATATTATGTAAATCTTAAAAATGGCGGCCGTCTGCTAATGAGATCTTAACACGTGAGATTTTTCTCAGTAAAAAAAATCCATTGTTAAAAATAAATGAAGAGTAATTTTCTATTGTTTCGGACACTGCGTTTTGCTGCGTATTTTTAACATCATGATTTTTTTATGCAGATGAAAACAAGTCTTCATTCTCTTTTGTAAAACGAACGGTGTATTTAAAAAGAAAACTAATTTCGTGTCGTGAGCTAGCGATAAATGATATAATGTATTAGAGAAAGACAAAACTAGAAACTGTACAAGGTATACTTGTTAAAAAAATTATTTCATCACATTTGTAATAAGCTTAGATGTCAGAAGGATGTCTTAAGAATGTTATGTTCATTTATATCTTATTGAAACGCAACTTATCGAAATTAAATATCAAAAATTTATATCCATAAACTTAACAAAAACTTACCTATTGAAACTCAACTTGTCAAGTAAGCACTTAAATTATATTTTATGTTATCAAAAGTTAGTATTGGTTAGTAAAAAAGCCGTTGGAGATTGTAAAAAAAAAAATATTCAGTTAAAAATTAATTTTTTGTTGTTGCGAAATTGATGTATTATTTAAAATAAAAATTAAATTGTGCTTTGCGATAAAATTTTATTTTGTATTTCATCACATTTGTAATAACCTTAGATGTCTGAAAGATCTCTGAGAATGTTATGTTCATTTATTTCCCATTGTAACGCAACTTATCAAGTAAGTAGTTAAATCATATATTGTGTTAACAAAATTTAGCATGGATTAGTAAAAAAATAATGGGTTAAAATTTTAATTTTTTTGTTATTGATATATTGTAATATGTAATTGTATTGTATTGTATTGCAAATTCTCTAATAAAATGGTCTATTATTTAAAATTAAAATTAAATTGTGATTTGCAATAAAATTTTATTTTGTATTTGATCACAAACGTAATAAGCTTAGACGTCTGAGAGATGAGAATATTAGTTCATTTACTTCCTATTGAAACGCAACTTAACTCAACAATTAAATAGTTAAATCATATTTTGTGTTATCAAAATTTAGTATTGGTTAAAAAAAAATATATTGGGTAAAAAAAAAAAATATTGGGTTAAAAATTAAATTTTTTTGTAAAATTTACTTAATATTTAAAATAAAAATTAAGTTATTCTTTGCGATAAATTTGTATTTCATCACAAATGCAATAAGCTTAGACGTTTGAAATATAAGAATATTATATTCATTTATATCCTATTGAAACCAACTTCTAAAAAATAAATATCAAAAACTGATCTGCTTATATCTAGCAACTTAGAGAATGTTATGTTCATTTATATCCTATTGAAACTCAACAAAAATAACGATCAAAACCTTATCTAATCATATCTAGCAACTTATCAAAATCGTATTTTGTGTTATCAAAATTTAGTACTGGTTAGTAAAAAAGCAGTTTGAGATAGTAAAAAACGAAATACTGGGTTAAAAATTAAATTTTTTTGTAAAACTAATTTATTATTTAAAATAAAAATTCAGTTGTGGTTTATGATAAAATTTTATTTTGTATTTAAATCACAACCGTAATAAGCTTAGACATCTGAAAATATCTCTGAGAATGTTATATTCATTTATTTCCTATTGAAACGCAACTTATTAAAATTAAATGTCAAAAACTTATATCCAGCAACTTATCAAAAACTTATCTATTTATTTATTTTTTATCCAAATCATTTACCAGGTAGTTAAATCATATTTTGTGTTATCAAAACTTACATGAATTAGTAAAAATCCAATTGAGATAGTAAAAAAAAAAAAATTTCAGGTTAAAATTTAAAAAAAATTTTTGTAAAATTTATATATTATTTACAATAAAAATTAAGTTGTACTTTGCGATAAAATTTTATTTTGTATTTGATCAAAAACGTTATAAGTTTAGACGTCTGAAAGATCTCTGATAATGTTATGTTCATTTATTTCCTATTGAAACACAACTTATCAAAAACTTATCTGTTCATAGCTAGCAACTTATCAAGTAAGTATTTAAATCATAATTTGTGTTATCAAAAATTTAGTATTGGTTAGTAAAAAACCATTTGAGATAGTAAAAAAAATTATTGGGTTAAAAATTAATTTTCCTTTTGTAATTGATCTATTGTAGATTGTAATTGTATTGTTAATTCTTTAGTAAATTGATCCATTATTTAAAATTAAAATTAAGTTGTGCCTTCCAAACGTAATAAGCTTAGACGTCTGAAAGATCTCTGAGAATTTTACATTCATTTATTTCCTAATAAAACGCAACTTATCAAAAATAAATATCAAAAAATTATCTGTGCATTTATTGCTTATTGGAATGCAACTAATCAAGTAAGTAATTAAATCATATTTTGTGTGATCAAAATTGAGTATTGGTTAGTAAAAAAGCCATTTCAGATGGTAGAAAAAATATTAGATTAAAAGTTTTATTTTTTTGTAAAGTTGATCTATTATTTAAAATAAAAAATTAGTTATTTGCGTTAAAATTTTATTTTGTATTTCATCCTAAACGTAATAAGCTTAGACGTCTGAAAAATTTCTGAGAATGTCATGTTCATTCATATCCTATTGAAATGCAACTTATCAAAAATTTATCTGTTCAATTATATCCTATTGAAATTCAACTTATCAAGTAAGGAGTTAAATCATATTTTGTGTTATCAAAATTTAGTATTGGTTAGTAAAAAAGATATTTGTGATAGTAGAAAAAATATTTTTTTTTTTTTTTTTTTTTGTAATTGATTTATTGTTATTTTCTAGTTAATTCTAGTTTTATTGTTTCTAAAATTATTATCTATTATTTAAAATAAAAATTAATTTGTGCTTTGCGATAAAATATTATTTTGTATTTCATCACAAACATAATAAATCTGAAAGACCTTTGAGAATGTTATATTCATTTATATCCTACTAAAACGCAACTTACCGAAAATAAATATTTAAAAACTTATCTGTTCATATCTAGCAATTTATCTGAAACTTATTTTTTCATTTATTTCCTATTGAAATACAACTTATCAAGTGCTTAAATAGTTAAATCATATTTTGTGTTTTCAAAATTCGTTATTGGTTAGTAAAAAAAGCCATTTGAGACAGCAAAAACAATTTTGAGTTAAAAATTATATAAAGTTAGTAAAATAAATATTCATTTCCAGATATTAAAAACTACATATGAAAATATTAACATGATATGCGAAAATAAGTATAATTTTAAATATTATTTACTCTTTCTACCGGTGGTTTTTAAACATGTGTGGTAAAAAAATGAAAAGAAAAATAATCTGATAAAAAAATTCATTCGCAAATAAAATAACTGATAAAAAAAATTCAATCGCAAATGAAATAACTGATAAAAAAATTCAATCACAAATATTCGAGAAAGAACGGATAACGAAGAAGAAAATATATTCTGCTCGTAATATTTTCTCTGGTCTGTTAGGTTTCTTCATTTAACATACTGACAAACTTAATAAACAATTATTTGCATATTTACGTGACAAACATTATAAATGCAGTAATTAGACAAAACTTATATACTAGAAAAGCTGTTTTTGTAAGGGTTTTTTTTTTTTTTTTTTTTTTGTATACTTTATTATATTTAATCATGTTTACTAATGATTTTTTTTTTTTTTCTTTTTTCTAGCTACTAAAATGATAAAGCTACTGATAGTTTCTATTCTCTTCTCCAGTGGATATTCGAATGTGCTGCCATCTAGTGGTAAGATATAAAATTGAGAATAAATTAATTTTTTTCATATTAAAAAAAGCTAAAGATCATTATTACGAATATAGACATTTAATACTAAATAACCCTTGTATACATATTTATGCAACTTCCAATAAAATTTGGGGTGATTTTTAATAGAATCTGATTTATTTAATCCCATTATTATTTCATATTTTAAATTTGAGTTAAAGTTAACAGCAATATTCATTCACCTTTAATATTTAATATATTTTTCTCATGTGTTGTTTACCTTGTTTGGTGTAAAAAAAATTTTTATTTAAATCGATTTATTGCTTTTTGAAATTGATGAAAGCGGTGTTTACATTTTGATATTATTAAACAACTATTTTCTTTTTTGTGGTGCAATTTATAAATTATTATTAATACGGTTTTTTTTTTTTTTTTTTTTTCTGAAACTGCTCACAGAAATATCAATTGTCAAACGCTGCATAGAAGTTCTCCAATACGTTCCATCCGACTTTAATCATCGTTCATCATCAGGTACGTTCATCATCACTTTTTGACCTGATCAAATCATCTAGTCTTCTATAGAACCATTTCAGATTTTAAAAAATCATTTTTTTTTTTAATTTTTTGCAAACATTCTATTTTTTGTTCTTCTTTCAAAATAATCTCTCTTCTTTTTTTTCTGAAATTTTCTTTGCTGCTCACGGAAATATCAATGGTCAAACTCTACATAAAAGTTTTCCAATATGTTGCTTCCGACTTTAATCATCGTTCATCATCACTTTTTGACCTGATCAAATCATCTAGTCTTCTATAGAACCATTTCAGATTTTAAAAAATCATTTTTTTTTTAATTTTTTGCAAACATTCTATTTTTTGTTCTTCTTTCAAAATAATCTCTCTTCTTTTTTTTCTGAAATTTTCTTTGCTGCTCCCAGAAATATCAATGGTCAAACTCTACATAAAACTTCTCCAATACGTTGCTTCCGACATTAATCGCCGTTCATCATCACTTTTTGACCACATCGAATCCTATATAGAAGCATCAGCAATGTCAGACCAAATTATTTATTTCAGAACAAAAAGAAATCCTTTCTTTATTTTTTGCAAACATTCTATTTTTCATTCTTCTTTCAAAATAATCTATCTTCTTGTTTTCTGAAACTTTCGCTGCTCACAGAAATATCGGTGGTCATAATAAAACTTCTCCAATACGTTGCTTCCGACATTAATCGCCGTTCATCATCACTTTTTGACCACATCGAGTCCTATATAGAAGCATCAGCAATGTCAGACCAAATTATTTATTTCAGAACAAAAAGAAATCCTTTCTTTATTTTTTGCAAACATTCTATTTTTCATTCTTCTTTCAAAATAATCTATTTTCTTGTTTTCTGAAACTTTCGCTGCTCACAGAAATATCAGTGGTCAAACTCTACATAAAAGTTCTCCAATATGTTGCTTCAGATTTTAATTGCCATTCATCATCAGGTACATTCAAAATCACTTTTTGACTTCATCGAATCATCAAGTTATATATAGAATCATCAGCACTATAAAATCAAATTATTTATTTGAGAACAAAAAAAAAAAAATCATTTTTTTTATTTTTTGCAAACATTCTATTTTTCGTTCTTCTTTTAAAATAATCTCTTTCTCTTTTTTTTTTTTTTTTTTTTTTTTTGAAATTTACTTCGCAATTCTCAGAAATATCAGTGGTCAAACTCTACATAAAAGGCACCAATATGTTGCTTCTGACTTTAATCGGCATTCATCATCAGATACGTTTATCACTTTTTGACCTGATGAGACTGTTTTGTTGTGGTAAACAAGTAATATAAAAAAAGTCTTTACTTAGGTCAACAAAGAAAAATTTTATTTTAGTTACTTTTTATGAAATAATCACAATTAATATAAATATGTATATACAAATGACAGAATCACCATATTAAATGGCAAAATAAAATTTCTTCAATTTTATTTTTTGAGATAAATCCTTCATTCTAACCACTAAGCCACAACTGCTAACTCACTCTCGAAAATTATTTGGATAAAATGTCTACTTAAAGCAAAAATTTTCAAAAATGTATCAGAAAATTATTGATTTTCGCAAGAATTTAACTCGCATTCTTCACGTGAAAAATACTGAAATCCATGCATTTTACCGATTGAGGTACTGCCTGTTAATAATCTATTTTCATTACAAACTGCTAAAACTCTATTTAAAGTATTGAAAATTATTAATTATATTTAATTTTATGGATTAATATTTGAAAAAACTGTATTAACATCCAGTGTCATCCACTACAAGTTCCAAAAAAAATGTATTTGAACTTGAGTGGAGGAATAAAAAGTATTTTATGAACGATTGAAAATTTGAACAAGATATATAAATATATATAGGGAGAGTGTGAACTAATAGTAGGAATTGAAAAAGAAAAATAATAATATTAATATGACCATCCAGCATTAACGCATCGAACCTTGTGCGTTTTTGGTATTTTACCACATATTAACTTCTCATTATCTCGTAGTTAAGTAGAAAATAAATAATAAAATACTTTTTGATTTGTGAAGGTGGGTGGCTTATTTATTCAGTATTTATTTATTTATTTTACTGCTTAAATAAAAATATCAATTTCTCTTAAAAAATGTATTATTCATCGAAGCTTTTTGATTATCCAATAATTAATTTCCTTATAACAGCTATCTCTACAGAAGTCCATAAAATAAAACATTTTATTGACGCGTATACCCTGTGGGCACCCTGATTTAATCTTATTAAAATAAGCAATAAAAATGATTGCAATTAAACTGCAATGCAATACAATTCAATATTCTTAAACTAGTTAATTTAGTAAGCAATTGGATAAGATTTAACTTTGCATTTACCTATTTATACATGAAAGGGTTAAATTACAAACCTGGCAACTTAAAATAAAGGCGACTCGGAAATGTCAAAATTTCGCCAAACAAGAAAATTAATCTCCATGTAACGATTAACGAAAGAACTCGAGAAGTTGGCATTTTGCCCCCTTCTTTCCTTTAATATACATTTAATTTCGGACATCGCGACTTACGAATTTTAAGTTTTTCATTTGCTTACTTTACCAAACAGCAAATGGATAATTTGCGAGCATAAATCACAAAAATCGAGACTGCCAAGTCAAGATGAGAAAAGGTTGCCATATTTTTCCGAAATGTTTACATAGTACCACATCTTGTAAATTATCGCCGATTTGGCAACCTAACTTAAATTATGATCCATTCTACAAATGGATATTTTAAATAAAAATATGAAATTATATATGTGATTAAATAAATATTAGATTTGCTTAAAAGCACATGACTCCTTTTATAACTGTCATTGTATTTTTCCAATATTCTATTTTAATTTGCGTATCATTTGAAAAGTATTTTCAAAAGTCGTTTTTCTCCTGATGCCCTTCAAGAGTTTTTGTTTCTTATCCTACTCAGCAAACAGTAATATCCAGACCAAATCCATGAATCCGTGTGGTCTCAAAGAGGTAAAGGGGTAGGGGCAGCTTCTCTTGTGATGGAGCACCCGTAGGTAGAAGTCTGACTTGATTCCGTGATGCTGAAGAAGGAGGGCAGTGACTTCCGGAAGGTGGACTTTTTGGGAGAACTACCCTACATTTACGTATCGTATGGGAAAAACTCTGTAAACTCCCACCAGACAGTCTGATTCAGGAGGCAAGAGAGCTGGACATCGCAAACGCCATGAGACCTCCTCGTTTTTTCAAACAGTGTCTACAACAAAGTCGCCAGCGGACTGAACCTCCGCGCTAATGCTCAACAGCGGCACTCGTTGCCACTAAGCCACAAGTCAAGCTGATAAAGTGCGCTTCTATCACGCAGGAAGATTCAGGTTTAAACCCGCTGGTAGCATTCGTTGCAGTCACCTCTATCAAAAATTAGTAGACATATATAAAACATCTCTCAATAGTCAGGTTGCTTAGAGCGATTTTTCCATGTTTTCTCGCATATAACACGCAAATGCAAGGCATTTACCACTAAGAATCCTCCCGGAAATCAATGACATGCTCTTATCACACGTAGGTGGAGTGTTCGTGGCATACTGGACGGTACATCAATGGATCACAAGGTTCACCGATGTTCAAATACATTATATATATATATATATATATATATATATACACTGAAGTGACAAAAGTCATGGGATACCTCTTAATATCGTGTCGGCCCTCCTTTCGCCCGGCGAACTGCAGCAACTCGACGTGGCATGGACTCAACAAGTCGTTGGAAGTCTTCTGCAGGAATATTGAGCCTTGCTGTCTCGATAGACGTCCATAATTGTGAAAGCGTTGATGGTGCAGGATTTTGGGCAAGAACAGACCTCTCGATGATGTCCCATAAATGCTCGATGGGATTCATGTCGGGCGATCTAGGTGGCCAGATCATTCGTTGGAATTGTCCAGAATGTTCTTCAAACCAATCGCGAACAGTTGTGGCCCGGTGACATGGCGCATTGTCATCCATAAAAATCACATCGTTGTTTGGGTACATGAAGTCCATGAATGGCTGCAAGTGATCTCCAAGTAGCTGAACATAAGCATTTCCAGTCAATGTTCGGTCCAGTCGCACCAGAGGACCAAGTCCATGCCATGAAAAAACAGCCCACACCATTACGGAGCCACCACCAGCTTGAACAGTGCCTTGCTGACAGTTTGGGTCCATGGCTTCGTGGGGTCTGCGCCACACTCGAACCCTACCATCAGCTCTTACCAACTGAAATCGTGACTTATCGGACCAGGCCACGGTTTTCCATTCATTTAGGGACCAACCGATATGCTCACGTGCCCACGAGAGTCGCTGCAAGCGATGTCGTACTGTCAGTAAAGGCACTCGAGTCGGTCTTCTGCTGGAATAGCCCAAGAAAGCCAAATTTCTCAGCACAGTTCTCAGCACCCTTGTATGTCCCACATTGATTTCTGCGGTTATTTGACGCAGTGTTGCTTGTCTGTTAGAATTTACGACTCTTTGCAGACGTCGCCGGTCTCGGTCGTTAAGTGCAGGCGGTCGACCACTGCGCTGTCCATGGTGGGATGTTATGCCTGAAATTTCATACTCTCGGCACACTCTTGACACAGTGGATCTGGGAATGTTGAATTCCCTAACGATTTCCGAAATGGCATGACCCATGCGTCTAGCTCCAACTAACATTCCGCGTTCAAAGTCTGTTAATTCCCGTCGTGCGGTCATCATGACGCCAAAACCTCTTCACATGAATAACTTGAACATAAATGAAAGGTCTGCGAAAGCACTGCGCATTTATACCTGTTCTATGCGATGCTACTGCCCTCTGAAAATTTGCATATTGCTATCCCATGACTTTTGTCACTTCAGTGTATAATTAAATAGTAAATCGTCAGCAACATCATCGGTGGTGCACAGCCCTATGTTGGTCCAAGGCCGTCTGCCTATTGGCGGATTTCGAGACAGGAGATGTTTTCTTTTTACGGGGTAGAGTTGTCGGTCCTACGTCCAACACTCTATAGTTTTATTAGACCGGGACCTACGGTTTAAAGTGGATTTTGAACCACTACAAACAACCTCCGGGATTCGAACCCGAATTATGTGGACACAGGACCAGAGCGCTAGTTACTCGGCTATCAGGCCCCAAATAATGTATAGAAAGAGAAAGCCTAATCAATTAAATTAGTTTATATACTATTATATATATATATATATATAATTAAATAATAAATTCCCCTATATAATAAGAAATTCCCCGTGAAATATTTTTTTTCCTCTCTATTATTTACTGTTATCTGTAATATCTGTCTCCTAGGAAAAATTCCGCAAATAACGCATCCTATCTCTGTATCATCAAGATAACTCGATTCGAAAATATCGCAATATTTAGAATCTTTACCTTTATCTTTTTGGGGGTTTTCCCAGATTACAACTGCACACTAGCATCAGAAAAACCCTTTCAATTCAAAACTGCGAGTCATTTCATTTCGCAGAATACGGTTATTATTGCATTCTTCGTAAAGAGAAAGCATCATGCAAAAAGCCGATTCTGCCATTTATGATACAAAAGGTAGTCATTTCTTCTTATTATTATTATTGTTATTATTATTATCTTATGACTTTTAAATTTAATTTTGCAGCTAATTCGACAGTAGTTTAAACCTTCATGAATTTATTATTCGCACAATAAGTCGTTATTTGTATTTATTTTATTTACCGAAAGAGAGCTCACCTAAAGTAACTTCTGTTATATTGGCAATGCGTTATTTTTATTTATTTATTTATTTTTATTTATGTAATTAAATACAGAAATAAAAATAAAAGGGAACTTTTCTTTCGATATACGAAAAATGCGTTATCATTTTTATTTATTGAAAAAAAAAGCTCTCAAACAAACAAAAAAAAAAAAAACCTACAAGTAAAGTCGAACTAGAAACTTCATTGCCTATATATGAAATAAATCCGTAAACTGGAAAATCATTCCGTTGTGTTTGAAAATGAGGATGCGATTTCCCAAATTATATGCGAAAAAATGCGAGATATTAGAATGCGAGCAAAAAAGTCATACGACAATAAAATAAATATTCTTGTCAATTTAAACTGCTCTGCCAAATACAAAATCAGATGGCAGAAAGCAATTAAGAAGAACTATCCCGCATTTGTGTATCGTATGGGAGAAATTCCCACCAGATAGTCCGACTCACGAGACAAGATGTTGCACTTCACAAACGCCATCGGGTCTCCTCGTTTTTTGAAACAGTGCCTACAATAAAGCCGCCAACGAGTGCCAAGTGTGCACAGGATGACCGTAGAGCGAAAAACCAAACCAAATCTGCTGTCAGATTTGAATGACATGTTGTTCTCATTAGTACAAAACACTAATTGCATGTGATATAACTACCCACAATAAAACTCGTCTGCTGTCAAATTCGAGTGATAGGTTGACATTATATACTTGTCAAAGAATATACATTCCTCTCTCTCCCGGAATGTAATACTAAAACTCTTCTCATGAGAAAAAAAAATGCTACACTGTCTTCAAATATATTCCCGCCAACTGTTGTCTTCTAATACAAATATGTCTTCGATATGCCTTTATAAATAATGCCTTTTCGATATTAAAAAGGCATGACTACGATGAAATCGACGCAAGTTTCGGCGAAAATCGCCACATAATCCATTTTATTCTCATGCATAAATCACCAAGCAAAGAAGAATCAGCAGGGTATGTTTGGTAATTTAACCACATTTATTAAATTCCTTCTATTAGCTCACACTCTCCCTATATATATCTTGCTCAAATTTTCAATCGTTTCCACTCAAGTTCAAATACATTTTTTTTTGAACTTGTAGTGGATGACACTGGATGTTAATACATTTTTTTCAAATATTAATTCACTAATTAAATTTAATTACATAATTTTAGGTTTTTTTAGATTTAAGTTGTATGTATCCAGCAATAGATGGTGCCAGATAATCTTAAAAAAATGAATGAAAATTATTTATAAAGACCTTTCTGCAATAGAGTGAAAAAAAAGTAGGAATTGACTTTAAAAAAATATTTTTATATTACTTGTGTTTTCAAAACATGAATCATTATTTTGCAAGTGCGTTTGCATTTGCGTTAACCGATAGCGAATGATATTAGATCATTACTATGTCTGCCCCATCTACGTCTTTGATGTTTCAGAAGGGAGGTTACTACCCTAATCAAAAATACTGATACAGCAAAAAAAAAATAAAGAGTATATTACCACTAAGTAGCAAGACATCCATTATCATTCTATGTCACTGCATTATCCTCTTTATCTCTTATCTCTACATACAAATAGAATTGAAATGGCTTTATTTATTTGGAAATGGATGTACAGCATTCACGCTGTGTTTTTTCGGCTAGGTTGCGATGATGTTGAGATCGTGTCCAGGGAGAGGTGGGGAGCCAGAACAAGCAAGTCGATCGAGCACATGCAGACTCCGGTGCCACACCTCTTCATTCACCACACGGCCATGAGGGAGTGCAACGACTTCGAGTCCTGCAGCAAGATGATGAGGGCTATACAGAACTTCCACATGGACGACAGAGGTGAGTGAAATAAGCTGGCTTTATAAGTTACAGAGTACGGGGCCTGATGGATAAGTGACTAGCGCTCTGTACTTCAGTTTTCGAGTTTGAGTCCATGGATGTTTGTAGTGATTCGGAATCCACTTTAAACCGTAGGTCCCGATCTAATAGGATCGTTTGTGAGGGTATTGTTACTCCGTGTCCGTATATCTTCAAACTACACGCACCCCTTGGTTAGTGCTAAGTGAGTCGAATACCATGCATGTTTGTAGTGGATCGAAATTCACTTTAAACCGTAGGTACTGGTCTAATATAACTGTAGAGCTTTGGGCTGATAACCCTATACCGTAAAAAGAAAACATATCATTTGAGTGAAATAACCTGACTTTATAAGTTAAAGATTAGGAGCTTGATGACCGAGTGATTAGCGCTCTGTACCACAGATTTCGGGTTCGAGTCCATGGATGTGTGTAGTGGTTCGGAATCCAATTTAAAATATGGTCCTGGTTTAATATGACTGTAGTGCTTAGGGCTGACAACCCTATATCTTAAAAAGAAAACATCTGATTTGAGTGAAATAACCTGGATTAAAGAGTACAGGCCTGATGGCAGAATTACTAGGTCTCGGTGCCACAGGTTTCGAGTTCGAAGCCCGACGGTGCCATTGATGTTTGTAGTGATTCGAAATCTATTTTAAACCGTAGGTCCCGGTCTAATAGGATCGTAGAGCGTTGAGGGGTTATTGTTACTCCGTCTACCGTATATCTTCAAACTACACTTCTTCGTTAGTGTTAAGTGAATAACGTCGGTGCAGCCCTTGCATGGCATAAAAGATAACTGCCTAAGTATTTGCCAGCTGCATTAAGAAAAAGTTAAGAGTATGGACCTGATAGCCGAGTGACGAGCGCTCGGTGCCCCAGATTTCGGGTGTCATGGATGTTTGTAGTAGATCATAATCAACTTTAAATCGTTGGACCTGATCTAATATGACTGTAGAGCGTAGTGCTGACAACTCCATTTCCTACAAAGAAATCAATTAGCTAGCGCTGTGGCCTTTGGTACCCCAGCTTCAGTTTCGGATCCGGGAGGTGGCATGGATGTTTGTGCGTGGTTCGGAATTCACATTAAAATATAAGTCCCATTCTAATTAGCTTAAAGTGTGCACAAAATGTAGTGTAGCGAGACAAACCAAACCAAATCGTGAAAAGGAAACATCTCAGTTGAGCGAAATAACTTGGCTTTATAAGTTAAAGAGTATTGGCTTGATGGCCGAGTGACTAGTGCTCGGTGCCACAGATTTCGGGTGCCTTGGATGTTTGTAATGGTTCGGAATCCCCTTTAATCAGTAGTTCCCGATGTAATATGACTGTAGAGTGCTGCTGGGCTGACAAACCTAGCCCATAAAAAGAAAACAACATCTCATGTTTCGAAATCTGGCAGTAGACAGGCAGCCTTAGCCCACCATGGAACTGTCGCGCCTTTGTAGAAGAATATAGATATATTAAGTTAGTTTTTGAAGACAAATATATAGTTTCTAACTATATATTTCTCTATATTTTGTTTCGGTGCCCCAGATTTCGGGTGCCATGGATGTTTGTAGTAGATCATAATCAACTTTAAATCGTTGGACCTGGTCTAATATGACTTTAGAGCGTCGGGCTGACAACCCATGACAAAAACCAAATGGTTAGCACTCTGGCCTTTGGTATCCCTGGCTTCAGGTTCGAATCCTGGCGGTGGCATGGATGTTTATGAGTGGTTCGGAATCCACGCTAAACTGTAGATCCGGGTCTAATTAGCCCAAAACGTGCACAAAATGACCGTAGAGTGACAAACCAAACCAAACGGTAAAAGGAAAACATCTCATTTGAATGAAATAACTTGTCTCTATAAGTTAAAGAGTAGGCGCCTGACGGCCGAGTGACTAGTTCTTGGTGACACAGATTTTGGTGCCACATGTTTTGGGTTAAACAGTAGGTCCCGATGTAATATGACTGTAGAGTACTGGGCTGACTGCCCTAGCCCATAAAAAGAAAACATCTCATGGAATCTTTGGGATCCTACTTTAAGCTGTTGCATCTGACGAAGAAGGAGAATAAGAGAGTATTCATAAGAATAGATGTTATTGAATGTTGGCGGAGCTCTTACTTTAAATATTTTATCGGATTAATGCCTGGATGCTTGTTGGACTAGTGGAAAATGCTAATGCATAATTCTAAATTTTTCGTCTTGATGCCCATGCTTATTGCTATATTATGGTGAAATTTAAGACCAGCTGTGTAGGTATCATTGAATAGTTTAAAAATTAATAATCTCGGTGACTTTACAAGTAAGTTGATGTGCATTTGATTGTTGATTTTACCTTTTTTACCTACTCCATCTACTATGCCGCACCAATGAAAAAGAAGAGAAGTATATAAAATTACCATCTTATTGTAATAATCAGCTACATTGAATAATAGCTTTCTGGCATCCGATAATTTTTAACCTTGAATTTCTATTTCATTTTGATCAATTGGAGTTGTTTGTTTTCAAATTAATGAAGCATTTGTGTCGTTTTAAATCAAGTATACAAAATAAAGCAACGTGTTTTTGTTGTTTCTTATCCCACTTGGTAGTCAGCCACATCTAGACCAAGTCCATGAACCCGTGTGGTCTCATGGAAGGAGGAAAAGGAGGGGACAACTTCTGCTGTGATGGAACACCCGTAGGTGGAAGTCTAACTTGGCTCCGTGACGCTGACTTTGTACGGGGTAGAGTTTCAGCCCTACGCGTAACGCTCTCTAGTCATATTAGATCGGGATCCCCGACTTAAAGTGCATTCCGAACCCCAACAAACATCCATGGCACCGCCGGGACTCAAACCCGAAACCTGTAGCACCGAGCGCTAGTCACTCGGCCATCGGGTCCATAAAGCAATGTTCACGCTTGAACCCAAAAGAATTGAGCGATGGATAAAAAAAGCAAATTCTCTTCAGTTTAGATTGAGTGATGACGCATGTTCTCTCGCATTGCGTGAGCTGCCTGATGGCCAATTGACTAGCCCTCTGGCCGTTGGTACCACAGATTTCAGATTCAAATCCTGGCGGTGGCATGGATGTTTGTTGGTGGATCAAAATTCACGTTACACTGTAGGTCCCGGTCTAATTAGCTTAAAGTGTGTACAAAATCATCGTAGAGCGACAAACCAAACCTCGCATTGCGTAAATCGGACGCAGAGGCTCTATATGGATAACGAAATTTATTTGTCAAATTTTCTTTTTTATTATTATTAATTATGAAAATTTCTTTAAGATCATCATCATTTCTTTAAGAAATTTCTTTAAGATCAATTTCTTTATTCATCAGTCTAGAGAAACTTCAAAAAAAATTTCCCTCACTAAAATTACAATAATTTCCCTGATTTACGACTAATAATTACATTAGTTCCCTTGATTACTCCTACTCAGGATCCTAGGTTTTAACACTTTATTATTAAAATTAATTAAAAGGATTAAAAACACTTTTATCAGTTATTTAAAATGAAAAATAATATATTTTTATGAAATTTAATTTTTTAAAAATTGGATTGAACATCGTAAAAAAATATTTTAAAAAAGTATATTACATTTCTTAAATGTAACAAAATAATGGAAATTTTAACAGAACAATGAACCTATCTTGATTCCAAAGAAAGCATACGTCATGAAATACGTCACTCGTGACGTTTCAAAAATAATAAACATTGATAAGAGGTGAGTGAATGAAAAGTAATAGATAGAGATTTTTCAATAGATAATTAAAATAAAATAGAAATAATAAAATAAAATTTATTAAAAATTTAAAAATTATTATTTTATTTTTAAAGAATAATAAATAAATAAAATAAAATTTTAATAGAAAGATAATTTTTCCGAAATTCCTAACGGTTGTCACATTCATCATCTTATCGCTCTTCTTACAGTAAGAACAAAACGTATAACAGCAATTTAAACAAGTAATATGAAAAAAAATAATTTTTAAAGTCAATTCCAATTTTTTTTTTTCTCACTATATTGCAGAAATAAATAATAATATAATATAATAATTTTCCTTCATTTTTTTAAGTTTATCTGGTGCCATGTATTGGTAGATACATGCAACTTAGATCTAAAAAAAACTAAAATTAATTAATTAAATTTAATTACTGAATTAATATTTGAAAAAAAATGTATTAACATCCAGTGTCATCCACTACAAGTTCAAAAAAAATGCGTTTGAACTCGAGTGGATGAATAAAAAGTATTTTATGAACGATTGAAAATTTGAACAAGATACAAATAGGGAGAGTGTGAGCTAATAGAAGGAAAAAAAAAAAACTATAGAATTCCAAACGATTTTCTTTTCTTGAAAAATCTAGTTTTCACTTTGAAATAAAATCGTGCTTTCACCAGACGATCTTTCAAAAACATTTTAATATTAATTTTTCTTCTGAATTTTTTTTTTTTTTTCTTTTGCTAAATTATTTAATAATTAATCAATTACTTTGAAAATAAATATTATGATCAAAAAAGCTCACGAAAGAAATGTAAACAAAATTGAAAGTGATCAAGGACACGAAAAACCCCATTCCCCAAAACAGTACACATATATTTTATGGAAAATAAGCAGCTTTGTAAGAAGAGAAGACTCGTTAAACTGAGCATTTGAATTAAAGCTTTTGTATCTTTTGCATTTTTATTATTCCTTAAAAATAAAATAATAATTTTTAAATTTTTAATAATAGATTTAATTTTTTTTTTTTTTTTTTTTTTTTATATTAACCAGAATATAATTTCACTTTTTACAAGGCAATGATGGTTTTATATTTAGGTGTTCCAATTGTTCTATATTAATTAAATAAATCTTTGACCTACTTCTGTAATGGCAGACGACTTTTTAAACGATTATTATTTATTTATTTGTAGAACATTTTAAACAATTGATTAAGAAATGAATGTGATAATTATCGTTTGTCTCTTGGGTTTATATCGTTATGAACTGAAATGAAAGCAAATTCAAATGGTAACTAGTTTAAATGAGTACAACAGTTTCTTTTTTTAGATTTCATATAGCTACATCGATTATATTGAATTTCGCAGCATAATAGATTCGATACATGAGAACCCATTCTTTCTTTATTAATATAACAGGCAATCGTTATTTTAGGTTTGGTTTGTCGCTCTACGGTCATTTTGTGCACACTTTGGGCTAAACAGACCGGGACCTACAGTTTAACGTGGATTCCGAACCACTGACAAACATCCATGTCACCGCCAGGATTCGAACCTTAAGCCTGGGATACCAAAGGCCAGAGCGCTAGCCGCTTCGTTATTTTAGGTGGGGAACAAAAACAAAGTTTTCGTATAATAAACAAATTATTTGTGACTATTCGGTTATTTAACATAACATGATCTCCATTTTTGCATCTGATTTAAGTTGTAAATTAGTACAACTTATTTTTAATTTTTTTAAATGTTTTGAAAACCATATCATGCTCAATCAACTTATGCATTTAAAGGAATAAAACCCCGAATAAAAAAATGCATATTTGAACAGTTTCATATATTAGCTATGCATTTTTCCGCGTACGGACTACTTATCTGTGTGAAAAAAATATTTTCTGTAGTCATTGAATACTGAAAAGTTTTGATCGGGTCCTCTGATCATTTTCCACTATTTCTCCTCGCTGAAATAGACTAAATTGCCTTATCAGACGGGCTTATGTCGTTATCTGCAACATTGGGTTAACTGATTTTGCCACTCAAATAATGAGTTCATCGCTGCGCGTTCATCCAACTTTTATCATCCGCTGCTGCATGAAATATTATGCAGCAGCGGATAATGCATGAAATATTAGAGAGTTTTTGCATACCGTATTTTGGACGTCCGTTAGCTTTTTCTCCCTAGCGCGCATGCTCATAGGAAACATTATTACAGACACGCATGCGCAATTTCCTATGAGCATGCGTGCTACGGAGAAAAAGCTAACGGACGTCTAAAATACGGTATGCAAAAACTCTCTATTATACCGCTCGTTTCGCGGTAACCAATAAGGGCAGCACTATTTGCGGTCACATGATTTTTTTCCCGCCAAACAAATTCGCAGAAAGTTGAGTACCAGTTAAATATGCGTAAGGTCTTCATTCAGTGTTGTTTTAAGGTAGACTTGAATTACTATTTTTTAAATAATATACGAAGCTTTTAGCTGTCATATTTATTTTAATTGTAAAGACAGTACTGCACAACTGCAACACATAACACACAGAACAAAATTATATAACAAATGTTTACAAAATCATCTTAAAAACATATTCGTTTAAGGGTTTTTGTACCCTCCGTACTGCCTGGAACTCACACTCCTTTTTCTCTTTCTCCCTTTCCCATTATCAATTTCAAAGTCTAACGGGCGAACAAAAACATGCAAAGTCTTCAACTCTTCCCTGTTGGCTATATTTTGTTTCGAGAAGACATGGTGGTTCCTTACTGTCATGCGCAGTGTAAACTTATTGTATAAGCGGCAAGGGAAGTTTGCATTACGTTGAAGGAAACGAAATAAGCCCTTGTATATGCGCTTATAACATGTCTATGCAATCAAGTTAATCAAGATCATCAGTGGCGCCCATTAAGCAACATAAGGCCGTCTGTATACTGGCAGATTTCGAGACAGATGTTTTCTTTTTACGGGGGTAGGGTTGTTAATCCTACGCCTAACGCTCTACAGGCTTATTGGACTGGGACGTATGGTTTAAAGTGGATTCCGAACCACTACAAACATCCATGCCACCGCCGAGACTTGAACCCGAAATCTATGACACAAAGAGTCAGAGCACTAGTCGCCCGACCATCATGCCCTAATAAAGCTAATAGAAGAGAAATATCAGAAAATAGAGAGTTTTTGCATACCGTATTTCGGACGTCCGTTAGCTGTTTCTCCCTAGCCCGCATGCTCATAGGAAATTGCACATGCGTATCTGTAATAATGTTTCCTATGAGCATGGGCGCTAGGGAGAAAAAGCTAATGGACATCCAAAATACGGTATGCAAAAACTCTCTAATATGTTTCATTAGATTCAAATATGGATTTAGTTTAATTTTGTTCGCATATTTTTTCATCATTCAAAACGTTGGAGTTTTGGCGGGGATGGGGGGAACTGCAACGAATTTTAAGGGCGAACATCGAGGTCGATCATGAAACGAATTAAACTCGTAAATCAAGATTACACGGTATTTAAACCACAATTTTTTTTTAGGATGGGATGACATCGGATATAACTATCTGATTGGAGGAGATGGCAGAGTCTACATGGGGCGAGGCTGGCAGCGCGTCGGTGCTCACACGTATGGATTCAATCGCAATGGAATTGCGTTCTCTCTGATGGGTGATTTCTCGAATAAGTTGCCATCGGAAGAAATGCTGAACACGACAAAGAAACTCATTAAATGTGCTGAAAACGGAGTAAGTAAAATCTAATTGATGTGTTGAATTTTAGATATAACAAGTAAAATAAAAAAAAGATTTCTTAAAGTCAATTAATTCCTTCTTTTTTTTCTCACTCTATTGCAGAAAGTCCTTTATAAATAATTTTCATTCATTTTTTTAAGTTTATCTGGTGCCATCTATTGGTAGATATATGCAACTTAAATCTAAAATAAACTAAAATTAATTAATTAAATTTAATTACTGAATTAATATTTGAAAAAACTGTATTAACATCCAGTGCCATCCACTACTAGAATGAAAAGTATTTTATTAATTATTGAAAATTTTAACAAGATATATATAGGGAGAGTGTGAGCTAATAGAAGGAATTGAAAAAAACTAAAATTAATTAATTAATATTTGAAAAAACTGTATTAACATCAAGTGTCATCCACTACAAGTTCAAAAAAAAATGTATTTGAACTGGAGTGGATGAATACAAAGTATTTTATGAACGATTGAAAATTTGAACAAGATATACATAGGGAGAGTGTGAGCTAATAGAAGGAATTGAAAAATGGATTGGAATGCAGTTAAACCGACATTATTGGCAGGAAGATTGGTAAAATTGTAGAATAGGGGCCGTTAGGATTTGGTGTCAAAAATTTTGTCGCCAAAGTGCGCCAAGTAACAGATTGAGATCGTAAGAGTAGTGAGTTGCAGACAGTACAAGAAACTCGAGTTACCACATTTGGCAACCATCGCTCATTTTGCGGCGCAGAAAGTTGTCAAATATCCAAACGGCGCATATTTTGCGATTTGGCAGAAAAAAAATATTTTTTTTGGGGGGAAGGTAAGGTACCACATATATTACCTTCAAGTCACGCCACATTTGACGACTTTTGAAATCGCATCAGAGATGTGAGTTAGACTGCAGTTTTACTGAAAACTGAAACAGATAGTTTTAATAGTCAATACCTTGTTCTTAAACTCAAACAATAATATGAAATTAGTGAAGTTTTCTTTTTTAGTAGGGTTAACGTATCCCTTAATTAAAAAAAAATTTACACACTAATTTTAAGTGAGAGATAAAAACTGAAAAAAAGGAACAACATAAATACTGAAAAATTTCATTGCAGTACTTTAATTATTACACATTTTTTAGTTGTTTGGAATAACTGTATATAATAATGCATTATACATTATTTATTGCTCAATTTATATGCATATATATTAAACTAAAACAAATTTTTTTTCGTCTTACCTCATAAATTGTTACGCTTAAGTTAAATAGATACATTAATTTTAGAAAAAATAGTAAACGAAAAAATTAAAGCAATTGTAACGATTAAAATAAAAATTAACATGGTATAACTAACTAAACATAACTAAATTAATAACATGGGAATTTTCATAATGTATTCAATAATCTGAATTATGTGCACATAAATCCTTAATACCACAGCTTATTCAGAGTGAATTTTAACATTTAAATAGGGAAAAAAAAAATTCAATTTTCTAAACATTTGGATCTTTTTTTTTTTTTTTTTTTTTATAATTCATCTAGTTGTTTTTATGTAATAAATTAAACAGTTCTATTTAAAAACAAATTGCCAAATTTTTAAATGGAACTTTTTAATTAAATACATAAAAACATTAAATTAGTTAAATAAAGTTGTAAAATAATTGAATCTCTCTCATATATATAAAAAAAGTTAAAGAAGGACTGTCTACCCCCGTATGACATGACATCTTAAATTTCCCTAAAACATTTTTAGGGAAAGTTTGTTGGTTTGAAGTTCTAGATGTATACAAAAATTGATAAAATGAGATATTTAAATAAGCTAAAGACTTATCCTTTCTAACTTCTGAGATATTTATTACTTCAGTGATTAAATTTCTTGACAGGATCATGATTTTTTAAAAAGTTTATATTATTATGCAGTAACATATTTCCTGATTTGTTATGGTGCCTTTATAATAGAAATCTCTAGTGAAAATAACAGAATATATTATATGCGGCCAAGATACCTTAATTATAAAAATGTGGCTCAAGACACCATCAGAAACATTTTTAATGCATCTGATGAAAAATACGCCATTATCTTCTATACACACGCACAAAATGGATGATTAGTAATATAAATTAACATATTCCACATATCTAAATAGAAAAAATTTTCTTTTTTTCAGAATTATGTGATGTCAGATTACAAATTACATGGCCATAGAGATGCTGGTTGTACTGCATGCCCAGGCAATACTTTATATGAACATATTAAAGAATGGCCATATTTTGAAGGTGGTCCACTACCTGGATATTCATGCAGAGGAAAAAAATGAACATAAAGAAAATTACAGCAGAATTTGAAGGAAAAAAAGTGTTATTTGCCTTAAAATTGTTTTATTTATAATACAATAAAAAGGCTAATTTTTCTAATTAACATATTACATGTCTATTTATTCCTACATTGTGATAGCTAAGAGTTTCTATAGGAACAAACCAAAAATTTCTGACAAATGTTTATAATACACTTAATATAATAGAAAAAAAATATTTTGTAATAATCTATTATACCATAGACTTATTTTTATAATTAAAAAAAAGAAATTTATAGCTTAATGGGACTTTTACAGTGATCAATTTGGAGGGGGGGAGATTTTATAATAATTATAAGACATTTACATAAAAACATAATTTTATTAAATCTAATATTTGGGGAAATAATTTAATTATTAAAAATACATTAATTTTTTTTCAAAACAAAAACATAATGAATGAATTATTTTGTATTTAAAATTTAATCAATTATAGAGAAGGTTGCATTATTAATTCAGCTTTCAATGACATGTCATTTAAAAAGTTTAATTTGAAACAAGACATTTTTATTAAATAACAAAAAAAGCTTATTTTCTTCTCAGTAAACTAAACTCCCTTACAAAGTTAACTTCAAAAAGTATTGCATTCAATTAAATATATATCCCTTGTAAATGAGTTAGCATAATACAGTAATATAATGCAGTTTTGATTATTAAACATAAAATTATTAACAATGTAAATTTCTGTACAAATTTATAGTTTATCAGGTAAAAATCTATATTCTCATATAGTATTAAATATGTTTCAAACCAATTTTTTTAATAAAAAAAAGCAGGTTGCTTCATGCTATTTTCTTACAAGCCATTGAACTAAAAGTATTATTTTAATAACTATTTTATTTACAATCATGAAGTAGGTGTATATTAAAAAACATTTTTTCAAAAGTAGAACTTTTTGCTTTATATTTTAGTAAAACATTTATCAATTCCAACAACAATATAATACAATTTATCAGTTTTTAAAAACATGCTTAGTACGTGTTATAAAAACTCCTAAATTAGTTATTTTTAAATATATTTATAGAAAAATAGAAAACAAATGAAAACATATTTTCTAGATGAATAAATATTTAATTACAGATAGAAGAGGTAACAAGGCCAAAAATCAAATAAAGTGAATACTGTTCTTTCATTTATTTACATATATTTTGATCACAGGGTTCAAAGACGAAAAGCTCTTCATTATAATTTCATTAACTCTAAAAGAAGTAAAAACGATCTGAAAAAAAAATATATCATTTATAAAATTTTTAGTACTTCTTCCTAAAAACAGATATTTAAAACAATTAAAAATTATCCCAAATGCAATAAAAAAGTATGAATACAGAAATAAAACTGAGAAAAGTAGGAAATCTTTCATCAAATAAATTATATCTACTTCATATAATAACAACAAGCTTTAAAAAAAGTAAATGTATTTACATTTTCTACCCTGGATGTAAGGTTTTTACCAATACAATTAAATTAATTAATTGTTCTTACTTTTTCATCTAAGAATTTCAATAATAAATTATTTTATATCAAAGTAAAATCATGACTTACAGTTGAAATATTTTAGAAAATTTTTGCCAATATTAAATCTGTTTCTAAATTGCAAAAATAATTGAAATGTGAATAAATGTATTTAAAATGTATGTTATAAAATTACTAAAAAAAATCACCTTAAAACAATAAACAACACCGATTCAATCCCATTCATCTCCATCATCATCATCACTACTGCTGCCACTCTCATCTAAAAATAAATTTTATCATTTGAAATTATCTTTAAATAGAACAAATTATTAATTTATACACATTTTTTTTTAATTTATAGAAGACGATACAAAAAAGTAATAATATCTAAATGACAATATTTTGATGTTAATATTGCTAATTCAATGTGCACGATTACAATAAAAAGAAAAACAGAAGGTAAAACCAACAAATCAGCTTTTGATTAAAATATTTAAACGTATACAAAAATATTTTTTAACAGTTATATTATATAATATTTACTTCAAATTAGTAATTGATTAAAATTTATAACAGTTGTGGAATAAAACATATCTCATCAAACAGCTTGAAGAATTGAGAGTGCTAAATGATTCATAAAATTCAGATGTGTTACTATTAAATTTATGTTAAATATTAACCACCATTTTTATTAAAATCTAAATGAGCAATATCAGTTTAAATATAACATTATTAGAGCTTGCTTTATTTATATTTACAAAATAAAAATTAATCATTTGCATCACTATTTTTGTTCTAGAAATAATCAATGTTTTTACAATACTTTTTTTACAGTTTACACAACCTATGCAACAATATTTTATTACAAAAGATACTAAAAGTAGTCAAACTACAAACATGAATTAATTTAAACACAACATATTCAAAATAAGATCCTTTTTCTCAAATACATGCATGAAAGTGTTTTTCCACATTAGAGGCCACTTTTCTCTCAACTTAGGAATGGCTATTTTTTTTAATCTCCTTTTACATGCTTGCAAAGTATGTGAGAATTCATAAAAGAATGTGAATTGTACTGAGATTAATAACAATGTGAGAAATGGCAATATTTCATTAGATGATTGGAAAAAATTACTGAAAATGCTCAGTGCTCACTTCCTTACACCAGCAAAAATGTTCAGTAATGCAATAAATTACTTCATAATATTAGTATACACAATTCCATCAATTGTCTAATTAAAAAAACAAATGGACCTACTATTCAAGAATATTCCTAAATACCAATTTTAATGACTATAAAGGATTCTGGTGAAATACACATGGCTTAACCTTGCTCCATATTTCTATGTTGTGGCTAGACATATTCACTTAAATGAAACTAAATTTCATCCAAATTAAGTTTTTCTACTTCAATATATGTCAATAAATTATCTGAGCCATCAACAATAGCACAACCACTTAGGCTGATCAGATGCTTTCAATATAAGATATATATATTCTTTCACAATAACAATTAAGATACAACTTCTATTGATTTTGAGCACTCCCATGTGATACACTTGATTGTAAAATTGTCATACTTTTTGGTGGTGATTGCAAAATCTTATTTTTGACTTAGTTCCTTTTGACAGGAGTAAGAACAGATGGATAGCTCCTTACCAATCAAATTACCAAATGAAAATTTATTGTCTCGTCCAATTTACGAATATTTGAGAAGGTCTTTTAAATATATCAACAACTTTTATGTAAGAATGCGTTATCAAGTAATACTCAAACACAAAAATTTGTTCTGCTTGGGAAAAACTCTTATCGATCTTGCACCAAATAAATGGCTTTTAAAACTAAGTGCATGAACTTGAACCAAAATTTCAAGTTATATACAACTTGGATATGTATAAGGTGCCACGAATTGAAACTATTTTCTGTTTATGTCTTATTTTAAAAATTATATAATTTTTTAAAGTTTGAGTTGTGGGACTTCTTTATGATTATTGTGTACTTGAAGTTCATATTTTCATAGAGTAAAAATATAAGTTTTTCTTTCTGTGTTTCTCTAATATTTATCATAACATTTAAATATTGATATTTCACTTAATAAATCAAAAACATTGTAAAACATTACTTCATGTGATATATTATGAATGTTAGCTGCAAAAATATCAACTAAATAATAAAACACATAAGCTAAACAGATTAAATTTTTTAAGTATTAGATTAAAATCATATGAAATTAAACTCCAGTAGCTTCTCAGTACATCACACATATTGAGAGACAAAGAAAAAGCATAATGTACAGAAGCTCATGACAAAAATAGCAATATAATAAATAATCTATATCATCTGAATTTCTTATCTAAATATCATAAATTTTTAAACCATGATGATAATGTGCTAAAAATTTAATAGAATCCTTTAAGTACTAAAAAAATTTAATTATTAATGAATATCTTCAATTGAAGAATTTTTCAATTGAAGAAATTTTCAATAAAATAATATACCTGTATTTTGAATAGCTTTGCTCCTTTCAAGTAAAGCTCTAGCAAGTGCTCCCGCTAAACCGTCTTTTTGCGGAGTAGAAGCAGGAGCAGGTCGTGAATCCTTTGAAACCTGTATAAAATGTTAACAATTAGAAATTTAAATATTAATTAGAAAATCACTCAAGATATTCATTGAAAAAAAAATTTAACTAGTTTAACAGAAAATTCACTTCAAAATAAAATTCATCATAACTAATTAATTGTATTTTATAAAATAAAGTACATTAAATTTTATAATATGTAATTTTGATCAATACTGCATAAATTACACAGGATAAGAATCGTAAGAGACGTAAAAATGAATTTAAAAAAACTATACTTATACAATACAAAAATTTTGAGAAAAATGCAAAAGAAAAAGTATCACATGAAGTGTTTTTTTCCCCACTTTCATGTTACGGTCATAGTACTTACATTTTTTTTTCCCTACAAATTATGGGAACTATTTTTTTTTTTTAATTTTCATGAAAATGAACAATTAATATGCATATGTGAAACAAAATGCATCAGAATAAAAAAATATTTACAAATAGATAAAATAATATCACTATAGAAAATTTAGTCCAAGAAAAATTAAATGATCAAATAATTTTTAATAGCCACTAAAATACTTTCTAACAATAATTATCAAACTACATGATACCATAAATTTTTAGGCAATGGTTTTTGGTTTTTCATGTTTGGCTGATTTTGACAGAAGTACAGCAGATGATAGTTAATATTTAAATACCATAACAAATACTGGAGACATAGGAATAAATAACTACAACATATCAGATTAACATTAAAAAAATTAATATTTTTAATTATAGAGTGAAAAACCCTCACAAACTTACAGCTTTTAATACTGTTCCTTGCCTAATTTGACTCAGCAAAGCATTACGTGGATCATCTCCTGCAGGTGCAGTGTGGTCTCCACCTTCATTACCATTAATTTCAACATGCTAAAAACATAGATTAATCCATAGATGCATCACTAATCTTCCATTAAAAATTACAAAGCTTAATTATATTTTACATTACTTTTATAATAATATTTCTAATAACTTGATATATCCATACCTTTTGGATTTATTTGAATAGCAAATAAATTTGAAGCGAAAAAATAGAAAAAAAAAAATTTAATTTGAAATTAAATTTGAAAAATAGCAAATAAATTTGAATAACTAATTCATTCGAATTTAACAGAAATAAATTGATTATAAATGTCAACAATTTTATTTCTAAAATATTCTTGATTTCAAACCACAAATTGTATTCTAACATTACTAGGCACATTAATTAGAATAATATATATGGTGGTAATCAATGAAAATTCATATTTGTAGATTTTTCTAAAAAATAATCCACTTTATATAGAAGTGATGGCATATTTTTCAAACTTAAACGATATTTCAAATATCATTTATCAAATTTCGATTATCAAATATCATGCATCATAATTCATAAATGTAAAGTTGAAAATTAATGAAATTTAACAAAGAATTAAATATAAATGAAAATTATTCCAAGTTCCATTATATTCCCTCTTATAATACTCAGCAAAAGAAAGAATAGTTTCAAAAAACTACTTCAATCACAGAGCACATTCTTGCTCTGTGCTTTGTAGCATCACCATATACTGTAATTATAGCAGTGAACTAAAAATTGATAGTTTAATGACAATAATTAAGTTTTTGAGATACCACATACGAATTAAAACATTCAACATCTCTTTGTGTGTGTGTTATGGCTTCTTGGCAATTACTTTCATCAGCAAAGATCAACCATCTTCAATAGCGTTACAAAAAATTTGATATATTTTAATTGGCTGCTGCTATATATATTTTGTTTATGTTTAGTGTAGCAATTCTATACCGTTTTTTTTCCTAATGACAACAGTTTTTTTAAATCATTTTATTCATAATTTGCTAAGTAAGCTAAGTTTTTGTATTTAAACATTCAAATTTATATTAATGTTTAACAGAAAAATAAATTAAAAATAATTTTTTATTAAAATATACCTATCTCATATTTTTGTGTGTAAGCCAAGAATTTTTAGAACTTTTCTTTGTTTATATATGGATCCACACATCTCACAAAAAATACAGATACTTTTCCATTAGGTGGGAACAAGTGATAAATTGCCTCATATTGCTACATAAAGCCCACTTTTATTCCTTTAATTTACATTTACTTAGTTTATAAAAAATTTAATTTTAAATGAAATGAACTAAGCATTTTATTAAAATGAGTTTTATTTTTTAAATGTCTGGCTGTTGCGTCACTGTAAAAACAAATCTGATGTTTGCAAAATTTGTGCCAGCTGATAGAAAACTACCAAAATGTACATTAGAAATAATACAATACCATATATAATGAACATTAAAAGATTTTTTTGTTTTTTAAGTTATTTTTTATGGAATCTCAGCTTGTTGTAATTGTTATTTCCAGATGAATACTTTCTGTATGTAATTACATGTAACTCCAAGAAGAAAAAAGTTTATACATTTACATGCCTTTTAAAAGAAAAAAAAAACTTTCTTTAATAAATTTTTTTTTAATTCCTTTATTTATTTATTTTTTTTTTAACTAATAAGATTCACTCTTCTGCTTATAAACTCATCAATAATTCCATAGGGTTTTACTTATTTTTTTTAACATGAAAAAAATTATTTCGTTCAGTTCCAAAATGCAACTTGTAATACTAGACTTCTAATATTTAATGAATTTCTGGTTTAAGTTAAATATGTAGTAACTTTTTTGGATTTCATTATCAGGAAGAATTTTTCAAATTTCATATTCATTTTTTTTATTTTTTATTTAAGTTAAATAAGTAGTAATAGTTTTGAATTTCAGATTCAGAAAGGAAATCATACATGGTAGAACATATTTCATAGTAAAAGTTCTAATAAAACTATATATGTAAGACGAAGTATCTAAAAAAATATGTAGGTTCCAGAACAAAATTCAATAGAATTACAAACTTTTACATTTTTAGGTATGTCACTCAAATTGAAGTAAAAGAAACTAAGTCCTTTTTTAAAGGTTTGTAATTTTTAAATCCTTTAATCAATCTGAGAATAATTCAATATTTTTAAATCAGTTTCAAAATTTTTATAAATGCACAGTTTTTAATCAAATCAGAGGTGTGAATGCTTTGACCTGGTGAATCGATGTGGAATTATCCAAAACCAGTTAGTAACAATTAAATCTGACCAATATATTGATATTGTGCAAACAAATAACTGCTAAGCTCAAGACAATTTATATAATGATAGAATTTTTTCACATATTCTGAGCTATGACATACCCTAAATAAATATATACTATAATTTATATGAAAAATAACCAAACAATTATACTAGAATAACCATCTTAGAATTTGTGGACAATCTGAAAAAATAGAAACATACGTATGGATCATGCAATAAAAATTAACATGATAAATGGAGTTATTGCATGGTTAAATTAAAAAAAAAAAAAAAAAAAAGAAAGAAATTTGTTACCATCTCATCAATTCTATACAACAGGTTTAAAAAGCAAGAAGAATTACATTAATCACTTAATTTGTATTTAGCTTTAATATATTTATGATTTCAACAAACTATAAACCCATTTATTTATGTCACTGATTATGTTCTAATTAATTTGCATATTACAGCAATGTTTATTACATGACTTTTTATTTACTTATTTTTTTGCTAACATCAATAAATGGATCATGACCTTTGCCTTTTTATTTTTAAATAAAAACTTATTGCAGAAAAATTACTGCAAATAGTAATAAGAGAAAAAATAAAATGTCAATGAATCAGTCAATTATCAATTATAAAAATAAAAAAATTTTAAATCACTTTCAAATAAGTAGTTCAATTGATTATATTTCAATTTTTACGATCAACTTGCTTGGTTTTGCAACTCAGAAATGAATTTCCTGATTCAATGAGAAATCAGGCTTCAAGATTCAAAGGAAGATTTAAGAAGATAAATCTGCAGAAATTTCATATGGTTATATGATGAAACTTTTTTTTTTTTTTTTTTAAATTAAATATATTCTTTTAATTTTCATTCATTTGTACCAATTTTCAAGCTTATAAAAAAAGTTATAATTATATTCTATATTTCTACAAATCAAACATATCATGTAGCAATAAATACTTACATGCAATTCTTTTCCTCTTTTTATTTGTTCTAAGAGAGCTGACCTGTTATCAACAGGTGGAGGAGGTGGAGGATTATTTTGTCTTCCAGGTGATGGCAATGGCTTTCCAAGAGGCATGCTGGGAGGTGGGGGAGGAGGAGGTGGCAGCGGTGGTGCAGCTGATGAGCCAAGAGATGGCATAGGAGGTGGAGGTGGGGGAGGAGGAGGGGGAGCATCATTAACTTTGGGAGGTGGCTGAGAAACAGGAGGCTGTGATGGGGGTGGTGGAGGAGGTGGAGGTGCAGCTGATCTTGCAGTTCCACGGGCAGCACTGCGAGGTGTCTGGGGAATGTCTCGTACTGGTACAGGCGGGGGAGCTGTTGAAAACAAATACAAATACATTTTTAATACATAAAAAAAAGTATCAATTTACATAACATTTTAATAAATTTTGCTGATTTTTTTAACTTCTTTTTTACAGCTGCCAATATTGTATTTACAAAATAAGCAATTTTACAGCCTCAGAGATGCCAACCTCAAATGAGACTTTTCAGTAATATTGCATGCCTGTATTTGAAGAGGTAGTACATGTAGGAAACATATAACACTACTTTCCAATTAAAATGACCATCAATTTAACCATAATATTCACATCAACAGAGATGAACATTCACAATTGCAACTGAAAATTAATTATAATATTATACAGCAATTTTTTTTTTTAATTGCATAAATTTTCTTTATAATGGATTTAGTTAAAAGATTATTTAAAACTTAATGTTACAAATTTGTGTGGTTCAAGTATGTTATGATTTTCTACAGATTGATTTTATTATAAAAGAAACAACAAATTTCTTAAATATGTTATGCTATGAAACATTTTAAAATATTTGAGTGCAAACAACATCACAAAAATAAATAAGTGCAAAAAACATCACAAAAATTTATATAAAAAAACTTATGAATATAAATATTACACTGAGCTAGTTAACTCTACCTCCCATTGAGAAAAAATTCAAAGAAATGTTTCTGTTTTATAAAAAACAAAAAAATGTATAATGACAGCAAACATATGTATCTACACAGATTATTGAATAAGACCAAATGTTACTTTCTTCGTTATTAGAAAAAAATTTCATTTTTCATTTTTTTCACAAAAATTGTATAAAATTTTCATTTTTCACTCTATTTTTGCACAATTGATATTTTATGTATGCAAAATTGGATTAAAACTTTTTTTATTTCCATAAAAGAATTAGTTTTTTGGTAGTCAGTAGTTAATTTAAATTTTTTGCAGTAGTAGTACATATTAACTACATAGTTGTTGATAACTCTAAGATCATTTTTAATGAAATATGACACAAAATGGAATTTAATTAATAAATGTAGTAATTATAAACCAATTAAATACATCGCATATTTCAGCTGAAGCAAAATATATTAACAGCATTTTTTCATATGAATTAAACTTCAAATTTATTTGCATATAAACAAGAGAAAAAGAAAAATTTCTGCTTGTGATAAGAAAAATATATGCATTTTTTCCCCCCCAAACATACAAGGTTATAAAAGCATAAGTAAAACATATTTCATTAATCTTTGTTATTTCTGAAAAAAAAATAATTTCACATTTTAGAAGCATATCAAGGAATAAACCAGCATAATTTAAAACAAATTTCATTAATCTTTGTTGGATTTATGCCCCATATTTTTTAAAAATTACTATAATTTCACATTTTAGAAGCATATCAAGGAATCAATGATGATAATTAGTTAATTAAATTTTACAATAAATGCTGTAAATATATACATAAATAATTATGAATATAAATTAATCTCTCTCAAAACATATCAAACAAATATAAAATTATGCTTCATTTTTTAAAAGTTAAAATAAAAATAAATGTTATTTAATTCTGAGACAATTATTTATAAAATTTTCTGTTGTTGCTGCCAGTCCCCCCTCCCTCTAAATTGACATAAAATAAATCTAACACAAAACTGGTAATTTCATATGCATATCAAATTGCTTTTTTATTTTTAAAGAAACAACTTGCAAGTATTTTGTATCTAAATAGTATTTTTTTTTTTATTAATATAAATGGTATTTAGAAAAATATATTATCTGGTTGGAAAACTTACACTTCAGTGCTATTTCTTCCTTAGCTTTTTCCACACCTCCATGATTGTTAATAAAATCATATATAAAATTTCTTGTTTCACAGTCATTTAAATCTTGTTCCGAAACACCAGCTAAATTAAAGAAGCCTTGCAATTCTTTATCAAGATTATTAATCTGTTAGGAATAAAAAAAAAAAAAACATTTTAAAATCACATTTAAATCATAAATTTTTCACAGCTTTTATTGTCATGCGAAATTTATACATTTTAAAGGTATAAAATATCTTATACTTACACTAAAACCTTTCTCATGGTCAAATCCAACATGCTGTAAATGTCTAAGAAAAAAGAAGTGTTTCATTATTAAAAGTAATAGAGAAAACATTACAAATAATAACATTGATATACACAGTCCAGTCACATTAATGTGACCACCTGTCAAAAGCCAGAATATACATTGTATATTCTGGCTTTAAGTGGAGTGTGGAATGTGGTATTAAGTGGAATTCTTTATATACACTCCACTGCAATGGGCTGCCACCTGCCTTTTGGGATTTCACGTTGACGTCGAAAGTAGGTGGAGGTCACATTAATGTGACTGAACTGTGTATGACATTAATAAAATATTACTTATTTCGTTTTTTATAATTTTACATAATTTTTAAATAACTACATTAGCACAACATGTTTACAAAATATTCAGTTAAAAAAAATTAACATTGAATTTAGCATTATAATATACTAGCAGTACTCAACTTATAATGAAAAAGATTAGTGGGAAGCTTTTCTGCTTAATACTGTTGTTGTGAAATTATTATATATTATTATTGTTGTGAAATTCAATATAGCACCCTGCCAATAATAATTAACACTGTAAATAAAAAAATATGAATAGGAAGCAAATAATACTTATTAAAGGATATACTAACGGCATTGGACAGAAAATCATAATTGCAAAAATAAAGCCACTACAATTTTATGATATTTCTTCTGTTTCAATAAATTTCAAACCAATTAAAAACGTCCTTAAATAATAGATGTTTGTAAACATAATAAAAACTGCATAATTTCCTTCAGAATAAATCTCAAACAAATCATTTAAAAAGCAGAATGATAAATAAAACACAAAAATATGAAGAATTAAAGACAAAACACTTTTATGAGGAAAACAAAAGAATTAATGTTAAAAATGAAAATGGATATGGAAATTAATAAATATGTAAAATGAAATGGGAAAATAATGTAATATATTTCTTAATAAATAGATCTAAAACCATAAAATTTTTAATAGAATTAAAATATAAAGCTACCCAAAAGTTACCATGCACCCATAGAATTTAAATATCCATTATATTAAAATTATCATAGCAACTAAAAGCTATCAAATAAAAACAATACAAATTAGTATTCTAAATTACTAAATCTGTGGAATAATTATGCAGCAACCAAATATTTTAAATGGCAATGTTTATTACAGATCATTGTTAAACTTATTATATTATTTTAATTATTAACTTACAAATTAATAATAAACATAAATAAGGTCAGCGATTCTTTTTTTTTTTAAGAATATCAACATTGCTTTTGGAACATTGCAATGGAAACATTAAAAATGTTTCCATCATTACATAAAATTTCTTTAAAATGGTTTTCAAATATTAAAACTTTTAAAATTATCATTTGTTCTTCAAACATCATTTTTTTTAACCTATAATTGAATATAACATTTTTTAACTTCATATTTTCATAAAATGTTTTAAGAAAAATACACTGGCAAGAAAAATTAAAGGAACAAACTATAAAAAGGTGATTTATGTTACTTCTATTAAACAAATTGCAATGAAAAGAGATTGGCTGGTAACTCAATGTCAATGTTATCACATAATCCACTAGGATTCACCTTCACAAGAGAAAAATCGGTAAATTTTTTAGCCTGTTTCTTTCGGCATGTATGAAAAGGGGTGTATTTGACAAGTTGAAGTCAAATTGCAAAGATTGTATGAGTAGTTGAATAAAATTTTTGCTTGTAATAAGTGGAATATGTCATCTAGAATACATTTGATGGTATGTGAGAAATTTCATGCAATAAGGAGAGTGGAAGCAGCACAGACACTGACAGGGTCTATAAACATTTAAATATAGCCAAAAGCTCTGTCAAGAATCTGGAAATGATTTATGGACATTGGTAATATGCACAGCCTTCAAGTCAAGGTCGAAAACATGCCACAATAAACCTTCAAAACCAATAATTGGCAGCAATTGCTAAAAGTCACTGAAATGATGATAAACTGATGTCACTTGCAATGTTCGCTGAAGAACACACACAATAAGTCTGCAAACATCAGTGAAGGGCATCAATATAAGGTAATAGAATGATGATATGGGCGAACATCTTTTTGAATGGCTACATTGACCTACACATTTTTGATAATGCAACTGTGAATTCCGAAATATGCAGAAATGAGTTTCTTGACCCTTATGTCCAGTTATTTTGGGATGCAATCAGTAATAACATTCTTCTAATGGATAATGTGCATCCTCATCGTGCTACTGGAATGATTATCTTGATGGCGAAGGAATGCAGTGAATGGAGTTGCCTCCATATTCTCTGGATTTAAATCCAATAGAACATGTGTAGGATGTATCTTTGTAACCCCCACCTAACCCTCCAGGAGATTCAAAATATTATTAATCTTAAATTCACTTTATTACTGCAGGTACTTTTGAATAATTTGATCCACAGTATGGAAAATTGCTGTAAAACTTGTATTTTGGTCAGTGGTGACCACATACTTTATTGATTTTTCCAGTGTAACTCTAAAAAGTAGTAACAGTAACATTTCTTTTCCTCCTTTATATCACATATACTACATTTTTATTTAAACTTATTTTAAGATTTTCCCTCTACAATCAGAACTGAAAGTTTATATATAAATAAATATTTCCCAAATAATTTTTCACTTTTACCATTGTCTTTGATTGCACTTTGAACATTTTTAAGAAAAATAACAAATTTTCAAATTTTTTCTAAACTTACATATAACACTTGAGTACATGAAATATAATTTATTTTAAAAGGTTGAAGATGGTATATCAAAAATTGTTGAGTACAAAGGCAGACATATTTTGTCTTAATTATTACTAATAGAGACTAAATGCTACCATGAACAATCCTTTTTGCAAATAACAAACAATATTTATTTGAATTATAAATTTTAAAACTATTTCACAGCTGTTATCAAATTTTTAATAAAAATATTTGATATTAATTTTTTAAAACTACACTAAAATTACAAGATACAGAAGTTAAAAAAAAACTATATATAAATTAAAAGAACTTTAATTTTATCATTTATAAATCACAGAATAAATATATACTTACGTAAAATCTGTTGGTATACCAATATCCTCTTTGGTAATTTTTTTCTTCTTTTTCTTTTTTTCTGATTTCAATTCCTTGCCATTAGAAAGAGACATTGAGGATATAGATTTAGCCTCTGTAAAATAAATCAGATATATAATCAGTGTTAAAGGTTCATCTTTCTTATAAACAAAGAAAATTTTTATTTTGAGGAAAAAAACTTACTAGCTGGCATAATTCCAATATTTGATGGCTGGACAGTCGCCTGTACACGACGTCTCTCTATAAATAAACACTTAAATTAATTTTTAAAAATATTAATGTTTAATATAGTACTGGAAAAACATTAACAGTTATTATAGCTATTTTCTACATATAATTTACAACAGCATATAGCTAATAGTTAAAGTTTTTTTACAGTAAAGAAAAAATTATGGAGTTTTAATGTGCAGACACCTCAAGCTTTGCATTCTTTGAATTTATTATGCAACCATAAAATTCCGATAACTGTAGTTGAGATCTTAATTTAATACAAGATTTTTTAAACTTTAAAAAACATGTTTAATGCCATAACAATGTAAAAATTAATATATTGTACATTTCAACTGTGAAAATCTGAAGAGTGACATTCATAAAAAAAAAACTAAAATAAAAACCAAAAAGTATTTATCACACATATTCTACAAAATCAAAGCAAGATAGATGAGAACTTTAAAAATAAAAAAAAAATTATTCAAATTGTATGAATCAATTTCAGTTATGTAAAAAGAAAAAAACTGAAAGCCTTAAAATTGATTTTTTTTTTTTTTTTTTTAATTATGTTTCCAATAATATATAAACCTCATATTTGCTTTAAAATCATTTAAAAGAGAAAATAATTGTAAGATAAAAACAGCTATTTTTTCCCCTAAAAAATGTTTTCTGTCTAATTCTATTTTATATACATTTTTCAAGCAATTTTTTAAAAAATGATTAAAAAATTAGAAAGCAATTAATAAAAATAATAATTTAATTTAAAAAAATTCATCTTCATATGATTATCAGCATTCTTAAACATACAATAAAAATTTGAATTTAATGTGTATATGAGAGAACGAATAATATTCATTTTTGAACTTACGTTTTTTCCTCTCATCTCGCAGTTGCAATTGCTTCTGAACTGCAGCTTTAAAATTTTCAGCTTCCTCAATATCAGCAAAATTTAATCCTGCCATACTAGTCTAAAATGTAATAAATTTCATTACTAAATGTGTTTTATATACAATGTATGCCTAAACTCAATATACTTAAATAAACACTATCTTTTCAGCCATGACTCTTTAGATTATAAACATTCATTTTTAAGGTATTTATTATATTCAAAAGGAAATAAAAATTATCATTAAAAATTAAAAATTTTAATCATTAATACTCAATAAAGAAATTTTAAATAAAACTTTTTGTCTATAGAATATGTTAATATTTTTAAAGGATAGTTAATTTTTAAGACAGCACAGAAAAATAAATCCAATAAAAATTGCTCATTACTTATTGAAATAATAAAATTTGAAAAAAAGAATTTTAAATACTTTAAAATAAATATTAATTTTTAAAAACATTTTAATTGATGCAAAGATATTTTACAAACAATGAAAACATCATGGATTCATTATCTTTCTAATTCGAAAAATGTATCTCAATCAAATACAAATTTATTATAAAACAAAGAAATAATCAATTAATTAAAAAAATCTAGCATTTACAATTCTAGATAAATAACTAAAAACAGATTTTTTTTTTTACTAAAAAATTTATAAAAATGTTAAAATCTTTTTTTATTCATATTTATAAGTACAATAAAAAATAGCAACAATAAATACAATACAATAAAAAATACTTGCATCAGCTTCAAAAACATGAAAAAAGGTGCATGATTGTTTATAGACAAATGGATTGTACAATTCTTGTTCCCAAACCCATGCACACTTCTAAAATCAAAATATTCCACATCAGATTTAAAAAATATATATATCACTAAAAAAATTAGTGCATAGTTTAAAAATTCTTTTTAAAAAAATTAAATTAATAATCACTAAAAAATGACAACTATTACAATTACAATTTTATTATTATTATTATTTTATTTTATTTATTTATTTATTTTTTTATTTATTATTTATTTTTTTTTTTTTTTTTTTGTTAAAAACAATTTTTTAATCAGTATGTTAATACTTTTAAATGAATGAAAAAATATTACATATTTATTGAAACTTACATCCATATCAAAAAGTTTTATGAAGTAAGAACGTCTATCACAGTCTTTCACAAAACAAATAACTCCACAATATTTCTTATTCCAAGATAAATGGTATGGCTCTTCTGTCAAATACAACTGTACAACAGTTGTAGCTAAAGTCTGCAAGGTATAAAACATAATTAATTTGGAATTAAAAAAATTCTTATCACATTTCATTTAATGCAACAGACTAATTTGTAAATTAATCCAATTTAATTAATTTACTAGATTTATTTTTTTGTAATGTACTTACTAACTTCAGATTTTGCAAATGCAAAAGTAAAATATTCTTTTACTAAAGAATATTACAGATAAATACAACAAAAAGCCAATTAATTTTTGGTATTCTTGATATAACAATTTGTTATTCTTCAATTATGGCAATATACTGATGGCTGAATGACTATGATGTTTAAATTGTTTGCTGATAAATGAAAACATTTTTAACAGATGATAGTTGATAAGTTGATAACAGTTGAAAACAAAAAAATCCCACTATTTCATTTAAAGTACTTGAAAATAGGAGTACACAATTATAAAAAACAGCTGTAAACATTTAAAATGTACAATTATCAATTGATACATCATCAATTGAAAATTGAAAAATACTGGTCTAAAGAATACAAAGTGGAACAAAATGATTAAAAGTAATTGAGAAGGTAAAAAGAAAAACTTTTTATTACTGCATCTCGATTGTAAAACAAAATGACCAAGACAGGCAAAATAAAGTCAATTGTATGAATTGAAAAAAAACAGCAAAATGATCTAATTATCCTTCGGTTCTTTCCCATGCTTAATGGTATTTTAATACAAATATATTTATAATTATTGAATTATTTTAGTGCATATTAATAAAGTGAAATTTAATTAAATCACTTTTAATAGCAGAATAAGAAGTTTTATTTTATTATGTAGACAATATTTAATTAAAATAATGAAAATTATAATTTATAACTTCAAATAATGATATAGCATTAAATATTACTATCAAATAATAAATATTACACACAAAAGAATTGAAAATTATCAAAATACTTAAAAAACATTGATACATTTTATTTTACATAAGAAGCATAATAAATATTTTAGTTTTAGTAAAAAGCTATTTTAGAATATAATACAATTTTTTTTTTATTCTCTAAGTAATAATTATTTATATTTATAATTATTGTTTAATTACATCCTTATTGAGTATTTTATAACTAATACAATATAAAAAAACATCATTTTATAGTACGAGGATCATAAAAAATTATTTTATTAATCATTTTAATTAAATAAAAATATTTTTTTATTAACATAGCTTAAGGAAAATAAAAAATACATCAAATTGGCTTATTTCAAAATACTCACTAAAACTGTTTTCAAGAAAAATTTTCTTAAAATTTAACAGTACCGTGCATGGTTTCCCCAGGGCACTGAAGACCTTTTGGTTTTCTTCCTGATTTAAAAGAGACGAAGGCACATTTTGTATTTTTTTGGACTCTGATGTCATCTTTGGTTTCATCAGTTCCTAAAAATAAAAAAATGAAGATTATTTTAAAATATAAAAATTATCGAAAATTTTCTATCATAAGTAAATCTCAACATTTATGATTCTTAATAAAAAGTTGGTTATTAAATTTTTGTAACATTGAATTTATTGTATAATTCTGAAACAATTTTTAAATAATTTATTAATAATGAATTTTTATGTGGTTAAATAATGATAAAAAAAAAATCAAAATTTTACATAGTTCAGCAAGATGCTCAAAAGCAACATTTTTAGATCATAGTAGAGATAAATAAAATATGTATGTTAATAAAGCAAACCATTAAATTTTTATTTAATCTTTTAACTGAATACTATGTAAAAAATAATTTTTAATCAGGAGGAGCTTTCACATTGTAAGTTCTTAATAATTTAAGACAACTTTATTGTTAAAAAAATTAGATTGAAAGAAAGTTGAAACAAAACTAAAAGCAAATTACAAAACAAAAATTAAATTTAACATTTTTTCAATTATTTAGGGATTTCTCCCAATGTGTACTATCAACAAATAATCTATGAATCATCTAAGTTAATAATATACAAGGTAGAAGAATCTGGGATTGGGTAGATCTGACGGATTGAAGAATTTGAAAAGATCATAACTTGTTTACTTTCAATCATTTTTATTTTGTTTTTTTAAAGATTATAAAAAAGATAGATAATAAAATAGCTACATATGAAATTTATCAAAATGTAAAACCTGTATAACTTTTTTCTATTAAAGTGAAAAACTAATTATTCAAAAAGAAAATACTAGCAAAATTTTAATGTCACAATAAGTCCAAGAGATTGCATGATTCAGAACCTAATCCTTTAGTATGAAAATTCCAGTTCTTTAGCAATGTGATGTTACACAATACCAACGTGTCTACACTGCCATCTAGAATGATATAAGGAGACATAACCTCACCAGCAATAACTTTCAAGGAATTCTATAAATGTTTATCATATTGCAGAAAGCTTGAAAAACTAATATGACACCCAAAGTTTTGAAGCAAGATTCTCGGTCACAATCACCACCAAGTCTAATCAATTTATTAAATAAAGATAAATACCTGACCAAGAGTATCTATATACTACTTTTTACACAACTAGCAAACACTACAATTGGACTATAAATTAGGCATTTTCTCCAATATATATATATAATCTTAAATAGTAAAATAGCATAGTTTTTAGCATGCCTATTTTTAAAACAATTACTTAACTGATTGTTTCCAGAACCAATGCATTAAGAGATTATTCATGAAAAAAAAAAAAAAAAAAAACTTTAATTTCCTTTTCAAGAATTCTGTAATTTTCTTTATAAATTCTGTTAACTGCTCATTAGCTGTCAATTCTTTTTTAATTTTAATTTAATAATAAAAAATATTCTTTAATTTGAAATTATTTATGAGTTAATCAAATAAAATTATTCAACCAAAATAAAAATTAACAAGTGTTTGCTAATCAGTTTGCTTCCAGGCATTGTTTTCACCCTAATATTAAAATCAATCAGAAATAAAAAAAAATCCATATCAATCAGAATAAAAACACAAATCAGAATAATTAAAGAGTAAAAATCAGAATAAGAGAATCAATAAATTGAAAATTGATTGGCTTTTTACAAAACAAAATTAAAAGATTTCAGATTTCAAAAAATTTTGCTTCAACATTTTAAACTAAATAAGAATGTCAAATAATGACAAAAAAACAATTAAAAAATAATAATAAATTTGAACATTTATAAAAGCTTGAAATAGAAGCTGATATAAATTTATTTTTAATGCAATGATATATGAATGATAAAAAAAATAATTATTATGATAAATATTCAATGATTTTTTTTAAGTTGAATTGCCTTACAAATGCTGTTTAGATCAATGCTTATTAGCTCAACACAAAATGTAAATAGTTTTAAACAATTTTATTATTAGCTAATACATTATTTCATGTTTCCCAATATTAACATTCTGGATTTTTATTTAATTTTTATGAATAAGTGTACAAATCTAGATTGAAAAATAAACTCATGTTTTATCATATTAGTTTAAAAATACTACTGATAAACCTCAGATGGCTCTTTTCACCTGACGAAAAAAGCTTGACGCGTTGCAATTTTAATCTTATCTAAAAGTGATATTATGATAGAATAAATATTAAGAGATGTGAAAATGAAATTAGGACTGCTTTCCATTTTGAAAGATTCTATATATTTCATATTCAGATACATACATAATAGCACATATTGTAAAAATATTCAAATTCAAACAAAGCATTTCAAAAGACAAAAAAAAAAAAATAAATAAACTATTTCATCAATATTCGGCAATTAATTGCATCTATGGAAATATATAATCCTTCATAAGTAAAGTGAACGATATTTTTAAAAATTCGATTTTTAATGTAAATTTACAAACACGTAAAAATCTGCATATGGGAGTACTACTTTAAGCGTTTTAAAATAATAAATAATTTAGTTTATAAAAATACATTTGCACTAATATAAAAAGGAAATTACAAGGTTAAAGTTTAAAAATGCCTAAAAAAGAAATATCTTTAAAATATTATGCCATTGTTTTAAATTCCAAACTTCAAATACAGTTTTTTAAACTTAGAATGCATTCACTACTTCATTTATGAGAAATCTAAATCACAAAAGAAATCAAGCAGAAATATTAACCACTTTCAAAAACTATGCTACCAAACCACAAACCAAAACATAAAAATTTACATTAAGAGTACTATGCAAATTTACTGAATATGAAGAATATATTATGCATATGAAGTTAATAAATTTTAAGCCAATTTTTACGCCCACAATTCAAGTTCAATGACAGTAGCATGATTTACTGACAATGAATTAGGTTTTAAATTTTTTCTATTAATAATAATGATTTACATTAACATTTTTAAAATTAAATAAAATTTAACTTACCTTTAAAGAAATATAAAATTTCCTTCGCTTAGGTCAGTCTCATTCAAAACTAAATAAACATAAACCAAATGTAAATATTATTTCATGCATTGCCAATCACTAAATGAAAAAAACTATTGACACTATTTATTATTAATGCGCTCAAAGAAGAAAATAATCAAATTTATGTAGCTATTTTATTTATATAATAATGTTAATTTTGTTAATTTGCCTCCATTAAAATAATTGATGCTGATAATTTCCTGGAAAAATTGCAATTACTTAGTCAATTAAAATTTAAACTCAAGCTGCATGGTGATTAGAGCATTACCCATTATTAACGGAATGAAATTAAGCATTATTATTTAAATCACAAGGAAATATGGAATGAAATGAGGAAAAAAGAAATTAAGATTAATTAAAAACTTGTGCATGTCTTAATTTATTGAATGATTAATTTCATGTTAACAGAAAGCTGAATCCTCAATTGGTTGAATTTCTAACTCATTGTCATTTAGTCTATATTATCTATTATATAGTATTTTAATTTACGAAAAGTACTTATTTATTTTTCTATTTAACTTATTTATCTTATTTAATTAAACTTATTTTCCTTGATTGGGATTTTCTTCAATGTAGATCAAACGGAAGATTCAATGTTTTTATTTATTTAATATTATTATTATACTGTTCCGTACACAATTCTAATAGATTTTAGATTTCAAATCTTAACTAGGTTTTATAATGATTCATACGATTACTATTATCTATATATCATGACTTTTCTTTCCTACTGCCTTCACATACCATTGAGTAGATGAACGCTTCGCGTTCAGGCACTCGACATCTTTATTCAACAATGATGATGAGGTTTTATAATTGAACTAAATATAGCACCTGAACGATCTTCTATATTTCAATGTTTGAGGTATCAAATGGTGCCAATATTTTAAAACATAACCTGTTATTTAAACTTGGAGTTTTAAACACCCATATAATACACAAGTTATTATGCAAGGAAACAAATACAACCAACTGATCATTATAATATCTCCTAGAACTAGCACATTTTAAAGCCGTAATTTAATTTCAGTCTAACATCTTTTAAGCACAAAAAATGTCCTTTCGAGATTCCTCTTACCAAACATAATACTCAAAATAATAGCCAATGAATTAGCTGATAAAGAGATTTTGCAAAGCAGAACACGGATTCTCAAGCCTTAGATATACACTACTGGCCATTAAAATTGCTATACCAGGAAGAAATACAAATAACAAAATTATATTTATTCGACAAATTTATTATACTAGAAATAACATCATGATTAAATTTTCAAGAAATTTGGGTGCCCAGATCCTGTGAAATCAGTACCCAGAACAACCACATCTGGCAGAAATAACAGCACTTATACGCCTGGGCATTAAGTCAAACAGAAATTGGATGGCATGTGCACTACAGATGCCCATGCAGCTTCAACACGATGCCACAACTCATCAACCGTAGTATCTGGCGTATGGTGACGAGCCAGTCGTTCGGTAACCATGGCCCAAGCGTTTTCTATTGGCGAGAGATCTGGTGAACGTGCTGGGTAGGGCAACAGCCGAACATTTTCCATATTAAGGAAAGTCCGTACAATACCGACAACATGCGGTAGTGCATTATCCTAATGTTAAATGGTAATTTTTTTTTTTTTTTTTTTTTTTTATTTTAAACATTGTTGATTAGCAATGTCCAAAGAAAAAAAGAAAAGGAAAAGAAAAGAAAAGTAAAAAAAAAAAAAACAGAATTACAAAAAGCAGGAATTGAAATTTCTGGATACTATCACTGGCTACGAGAAGTAAAAATTGATAAATTTTCTGCGCTGTGTACTTATTGCAATACTCTGTTCTCTCTAAGTAATATGGGTAAGCAAGTCCTCATCAGCCATATAAAATATTTAAAAAAAAAAACATCGAAATGTTATTATATGTAAAAATGAATTAAAAACTATGAATTCAATTTTTAAGCCCCCTGAGCAAAGTACTTTATTGAATAATAGTCCATCTACTTCAAAAGATGAAAATCAACTATTACAAATTTTTTAAATACTGAATATGTCACTGAGGCAGAAATTCTATCGACTAAAAACTGTGTAACAGAACAATCAACATTTAGATCAAATTTAAGAACTATACCCCTTTTAAAAATAGTTTTATTACAGCGATATTGCTGAAAACTGATTCTACATTTGAAAAAAAATTGCTTATTACAGCATTAATGGACTTGCTCCATATTTTTCTAACCAGTTTTGTGAAGAATAAAATATTGCCAGTATTTAGTAATAGGATTTGACGAGTCACTAAATAAAATTTCATATAAGCAACAGATGGATATAACGAATAGATTCTGTATTGACAAAAAACAATTCATTAGAAGATACTTGAAAACTCTATTTTTACAGCATTTCTTGTGCTAAAGATTTGTTAAAAATTTTAAGGATGCTTTGGCATCCCTATCGTTCTGAAAAAAAAAATAGCCTCATATATCTATGGATGGGTCCAATGTTAACTTAAAATTTTTAAAAGAGACCAGATAATTTAAGTTTTTAGACATGTGAACCTGTGGGCTACATACAATTTATTGTGCCTTTAATGCTGGGATTAAGGACTAGATAGACCGACACGTAGAATGAAAGTATATGTGGGTCTGATAAACAGAAAAAAAAAAAAAAAAAAAAACCAAAAATTGCAATAAAACAGAGGAACTTCCTTGTAAACATTTTTAAAAGATGAAAATGGGGTGTACATTGAAGAAATGCATAATTCACAGGTACAGGAAGATCAAACAACGTGAAAATGAAACTCCGCCGCGAGACATCTGCTAAAACGATCCTAATCATCATAAACCCAACTTCCATAATAATAAAGAGGAAAGCGATAATAAGAAAGCCGAACAATGGGAAGGTGATAATGAAACAGATGAAACCATACAAACGGAGGCTTTTCTGATGGCATTGAACAAAGAAAAGATGAATTATCCCGTGGCCCATAGACTGAAGAGAATTAATTAAGTGACGAAGACGATATCAATAACTTGGCATAAAATTATAACTGATAAGTTTAGAATAGCCGTCATACAAAATAGCGTGATACAAATGAAAAAAAATACGATTTTCCGTAAAATAAATATAATAAAAATTTACTTGAAAATTATTATTTAAGAAGGTTAACGAATGGGGTACGTCAAGAACGAAGTTAATTACTATATGAAAAGTAAAAAAAGGTGCTACATTGTATTACGTGCGTAAGCTATTCTATTCAAATGTCACTTCTCTATATACAACTGGACTTAACGATTAAGTGCTGTAATGTCTCGGCGGCCGTTACTAGACCTATAACGGCTTAAAGAAGCGGGCCACTTTCAGGTTCATGGGAACAATTTAATTTTTATTTACGAGCATTATATATTATAGTATATATACAGAACTTTATTTATAAAGAAATGAAAATTAAAAATATTCATTAGATTCACAAATGCAGTTTACTTCAAGGTCAGAGATTTTCCGAGTTCTCGAGTCTACGACGAATCTAATGCAAGCGGTCTGGGGCAGACCTTATTTATCACATGACATGTTACACTCCCAAAGAGCACACTTTGTAAATAGGCGGAATCTCTGGCCTGTTCTGTCACTTTACAGAAAAAGACAGCACTTCTTGTTGACTCGTCGCAGAACTCTTTCTCCAAAAACTCCCTTGAAAAAAATCCGTCAAGAAGGGAAGGGATCAGTTTCCTCGCTTCTCATTGAAGTGGACACTTCCTCAGCCCGTGGTTTATCACCAATCACGATGCAGCAACTCATGATATTCTCCATATCTCATTGTTCAAACTGCAGCTGTAATGGAGGTAAGTTTCCTGTGCTGGAGTGGCCCAGTTGTGTTCAATGTAAATGGCGAAAGAAATATCTTGTATTATGTTTATTTGTGATGTGCCTTAAAATCACGTATTGATGTTTTTCTTCAGGTTGTCCTCAATGAACAAAACTCCCTACATTTAATTCACAAACAATCTTTATAGAAACAACAGTAAGTGTTTAGACCTTTGATGGTCGAACAGATAATCGCTAGTTTCATGGTGTATCATTATGCATGACACAGATTATATGCTGTCTGAGTTGAGTGACAAGTTGTTCCCATTAGAACAAAACACTAATTGCATGCAGTATAAATATCCACGATACTGCTTATCTACTGTGAGATTTGAGTGATAGGTTGTTATTATGCAGTCATTAAAGAATATAAATTCCTTTTCCCTAGGAACGAAATGCTGTATCTGTTCTCGTGAGAAAAATGCTACAGTGCATATAAGTTCACAAAGTCATGAATGATTAGAGTAATCTACAAGCTATGTACAAAATGTTACAACTTGACAAGAAATTAAAATTGGACACAGAAGAAAAAAAAATAAGTAATAATAATAATTAAGAAGGAAAAACTGCATTTAAATTGTATTTGTAAACCAGTAATGACAGCAAATTTATATTTATCAGAACACATTTTGGTGTTCAGGAGTAGTGCAATGCATTTAATAAATCAAACAACGGTAATTTCTTAGATCTCGTAGAATTGTGTGAAATTTTACGTCAAAATATTCATAAGTGTTTGAGTTACGCCTGGTTTTGTGAGATTAAACCTAGATCAATCCACAGCCACCGTATTCACCACATTTAGCATCGTGCTACTTCTGGATATTCTCTAAACTCAAAAGAAGACTCCAGGGACACCGTTTTGAGTCGATTGAAGAGACATTTCAAAAATAGCCGGAATCAGTTTTAGCATCTCACAAAACCAGGCGTAACTGAAACACTTGTGAATATTTTGTCGTAAAATTTCACACAGATGTCAAAGACAGTGCCAACAACCTAAAAAAGAAAAAAAAATTGAAATACCATATGCCCGGGAAATTTAAATTGAAAATTGGTCTTACTTTTTGAACACAGCAGTATGTTTGAAGTGCAAGACAGGGTGATGTTAAAATATCTCCAAGGGCTAATGTCAAATTATGAATTCCACGTATCGTATAATGTTCTTTGGAATTATTTGGAAGGATAATTACCAGCATCGTACATTACTTTATATCAACATCGTATGATTAGCTTCGTTTTTGAAATATTATTTTTGGCAGTTCTTGAAATCTAGTTTCGGTTTTTCTAATAATCTTTCAATTTTGGCTAATAATTCTTTTTCTGTTTCAAAACAAATAAATCGTTCTTATATATTCACATTTTCAGACTATCTTAGAGTTACAGGCAGATCTATCTTAATATCTTCAAGTATTAGATCTTTACTCTCAATGTCTTACGTCTGGAGTGAAATTTCATAAAATTGTGAAATGTTTAGCGTTCTTAACTGTATTTATTTAATCCTTTCTCATTCAGGGCCGGATCATCACACAGACAAATGTCTAGGGCCCGGTCAAACTGTCTATTTTAAAAAGATTTATAAATTGTTAAGATAAGATTAAGATTTATAATTGATTGTTACTTTTCTGTTGGGCAACTGTATTTATTAAACAAAAATATTTTGCTGTAACATCCTACGAATTAAAAAAGATATTATTTTTAATATTTTTTTAATTTATATTATATAATAGATGAGCTGAAAAGTTCGTATGCTGACACATAGATGGAGCTACTAGTATTAAAACCATATGATTTTTAATTTGCCTTAACCTTCAAAAGACATATGTATAAATTTGACAGCTGTTGCACTATTAGTGTGTGAGTTATAGCATTTTTAGTGTTCATCACGTGCAGTCCACTCGGCTGACTGTCGATTGGACTCTGGTGTGAAATGATGGAACCCTGTTTAATCCATTGTCACATATCGACGCAAAATTTCGGGTTTATTACGATTGAACAGCTCCAAACACTGCTTAGAATCATCAATTCGTTATTATTTTTTTTTTTGGACGATTGTGACCTCGCGCGGCACCCACTTTGAACAGAGCTTTCGCATATCCAAATATTCATTCACGATATGTCCAACAAGTTCCTTTGATATCTTTAAAGTCTCAGCTATCTCACTCAACTTCACTTTACGGTTATCAGAAATTATTTTGTGGACTTTTTTGATATTTTCGCCTGTAACAGCCTCTTTGGGGCGCTCACTGCGTGCATCGTCCTCGGTGTTCATTGTGAATATCTGAAATCTAAAGGAAATGTGTTATAATGTTTCCTCTTATTGAAAGTATACCCCCAAAGTTAGAATTCTTTAAATATATAAAAATATTATATTGTTTAAATATTAATCAAAAAGATTAAATTAAGCAATTCATATTTTAAAGCAATATTTTCATTGTATGGCAACTTTTGCTATACATTAATTAAAATAATTTTCAATGTTATTATTATTATTATTTTTTTTATAAATTTATAAGCAAATTGTTCAAACCTTTTTATAAAAACTAAATCGTATTCTTGCATATTAAATATTTTTTATTAATTAAAAAATTTAAGATTTGTTTTAGTATTTCACTTTTTTTTTTTTCTCTATTTCTTGTGGGAGAGGGAGGTGTCCAGATAAGTAGAAATCAATTCATTTTGTATTCTGTGAGATAAATAGAAACGCAATGCTGATTGCACGCAATTATCCAAATGTTGTTTCATGATTGGATAAAATCTTGCAAATAATTCTACGAGATCTAAGAAATTACCGTTGTTTAATTTATTAAATGCATTGCACTACTTCTGAACTCCAAAATATGTTCTGATAAAATATAAATTTGCTGCCACTACTGGTTTACAATTACATTTTAAGCGCAGTTTTTCGTTCTTTCTATTATTATTATTTTTTTTTTTCCTTCTCTGTTCAACTCAGCGCTCGGTACCACAGGTTTCGCGTTCAAGTCCAGCGGCGCCATGGATGTGTAGCGATACCTATTGATGGAAAATGGAATACAAATTGAACGACTTCTACTTTCACTGTTAAAAAAGGGAATTTTCCAGCCAGAATAAAAACAGAACGTAGTTGGCGTTAGAAGTAGAATAAAGATGTCGTAAAAGTGAAAATTGATTATCGTCTTTTATTTTGCCGTCTGGATTTTAAAAACACTACGCAACCTTTACAATACCGCCACATACTCGGTGACCCGTGAATTGTTTGCAAACTGTGAATTCTTTACAACATGACTGAAACAAATGGATCGGCGAAAAAAGATGAAGTAGCGCGGGTAAGTGTCAAAATACCTCCTTTTTGGGCAGAAAAACCAGAAATATGGTTCTTTCAAGTTGAAGCACAGTTTTCAATTTGTGGAATAACAGCCGAGGATACAAAATTCAACTACTTAGTTTCGCAATTAGAACCGAAATTTGTTGAAAGTTTGTGGGACATTTGATGTAGCGACACCTATTGATGGAAAATGGAATACAAATTGAACGACTTCTACTTTCACTGTTAAAAAAGGGAATTTTCCCGCTAGAATAAAAACAGAACGTAGTTGGCGTTAAGGCTCGTGCTCACCAAGGCGACAAGATGCAAGCGAAAAAAATTTGACCAATCACTAGCCTCACCGCGGTCGCCTGAAACCGGTTTGCTGTCCGCCGCTTGGAGTTGCCCAACTTTCAACTCGAAGCGGTTTTTCACTAGGCGTAATGCTATTTCTGACGTTTCGCTGTGAAGGGGTCGAAAAAATTTTTTGTCGCATCTTTCGCCTCGGTGGGAACCAGCCTTTAGAAGTAGAATAAAGATGTTGTAAAAGTGAAAATTGATTATCGTCTTTTATTTTGCCGTCTGGATTTTAAAAACACTACGCAACCTTTACAATACCGCCACAGATGTTTGTAGTGGTTCGCAATCCACTTTAAACCGTTGGTCCCTGTATGTTTAGCCCTCGAGTGCACAAGATGACCGTAGAGCGACAAACCAAACCAAACCAATCTCTGTTCAACAGTATTTCCCGGTTTTAATTTCTTGTCAAGTTGTAACATTTTGTACATAGCTTGTAGGTTACTCTAATCATTCATAACTTTGTCAACTTATATGCACTGTAGCATTTTTCTCACGAGAACAAATATAGCATTTCGTTCCCAGGGAAAAGGAATGTATATTTTTTAACAAGTGCATAATAACAACCTGTCTCTTAAATCTCACAGTAGATAAGCAGTATCGTGGATATTTATACTGCATGCAATTAGTGTTTTGTTCTAATGGGAACAACTTGTCACTCAAATCAGACAGCAGATAATCTGTGTCATCCATAATGATACATCATGAAATTAGCGATTATCTGTTCGACCTTCAAAGGTCTAAACACTTACAGATGAGATATGGACAATATCATGAGTTGCTGCATCGCGATTGGTGATAAACCACGGGCTGAGGAAGTGTCCACTCCAACGAGAAGCGAGGAAGCTGAGCCCCTCCCTTCTTGAAGGATTTTCTTAAAGGGAGTCTCTGTAAAGTGACGGAACAGGCCAGAGATTCCGCATATTTACAAAGTGTCTACTTTGGGAGTGAACATGTCGTGTGATAAATAAGGTCTGCCGCAGACCGCGTGCATTAGATTCGTCGTAGACTCGAGAACTCTGAAAGTCTCCCACCTTGGAGTAAACTGTATTTGTGAATCTAATGTATATTTTTAATTTTCATTTCTTTATAAATAAAGTTCTGTATATATACTATAATATATAATGCTCGTAAATAAAAATTAAATTGTTCCCATGAACCTGAAAGTGGCCCTCTTCTTTAAGCCGTTATAGGTCTAGTAAAGGCCGAGACATTACAGCACTTAATCGTTAAGTCCAGTTGTATATAGAGAAGTGACATTTGAATAGAATAGCTTACGCACGTAATACAATGTAGCACCTTTTTTTTTTCAATTCCTTCTATCAGCTCACACTCTCCCTATATATATCTTGTTCAAATATTCAATAGTTCATAAAATACTTCTTATTCATCCACTCAAGTTCAAATACATTTTTTTTTGAACTTGTAATAGATGACACTTGATGTTAATTCGGTTTTTTCAAATATTAATTCAATAATTAAATTTAATGAATTAATTTTAGTCTTTTTTTAGATTTAAGTTGCATATATCTACCAATAGATGGCGCCAGATAAACTTAAAAAAAAAAAAAAATAATGAAAATTATTTATAAAGGACTTTCTGCAATATAGTGAAAAAAAAAAAAAAAGACGGAATTGACTTTAAAAATTTTGTTTTTATATTACTTGTTTTTACTTTTCATATAGTAATTAACTTCGTCCTTGACGTACCCTATTCGTTAACTTTCTTAAATACTAATTTTCAAATAAATTTTTATTATATTTAATGTTCGGAAAATCGTATTTCTTTTTTAATTTTTTATTTTCTTTTGTATCACGCCATTTTGTATGATGGCTATTCTAAACTTATCAGTTATTATAAGTTCATGCCAAATTATTGATATCGTCAGTTTCGTTTTCGTCACTTAATTAATTCGCTTCAATCTATGGTCCTCGGGATAATTAATCTCTTCTTTGTTCAATGCCTTTAGAAAAGCTTCCGTCTGTATGGTTTCATTATCACCTGTCACTACGACTATCGTGTTTCATTCGTTCGGTTGTTCAATTTTTCTTGTTAGCCGCAGCTTTCTGATGGTTCGAGAAGTATTGATCAATCCATTCAAACATTTATGGAATCTTCATTTATTTAAAAAAATATACAGGGTTGATGGTAACACCTCAAAGGCAAAAGCTAGAACTAAAGTATAAAAATTCCAACATCACCTTCCCATTGTTCGGTTTTTTTTATTATCGCTTTCCACTTCATTATTATGAGAGTTGGATTTATGATGATTAGCATCGTTTTCGCGGATGTCTTACGGCGGAGATTCATTTTCACGTTGTTTGATCTTCTGGTACCTGTGAATTATGCATTTCTTCAATTTATTCCACAATTTTATTTTTGAGAAATGATCTACAAGGAAGTTCCTCTGTTTCATCGCAATTTGTGCTTTTTTTTTTCTTTTCAGTTTATCAGACCCATATATACTTTTTTTCTATGTGTCGGTCTATTTAGTCCGTAATCCCAGCATTAAAGGCACAATAAATTGTAATAGGTGGCCTGAAAAGTTTGCAGGTTGACACATAGATGGCGCTACTAATATTAAATCCATGTAATTTTTAGTTAGCCCTAACCTTCAAAAGACACGTGTATAAATTTGACAGCTGTTGCACTATTAGTATGTGAGTTATAGCATTTTTAGTGAAGCAACTTTTGTTAGTTTGAAAAACTGGATAAAAAGGAATTTCTTGTGTTAATAAAGCTTTGCTTTTTAGCGAAAAAAAAATACTATTGTAGCCAAGGCTTGGCTTGATAAACATTATTCGGACTTTGCACCAGAAAAATCAACCGTCGAGAAGTAGTTTGCTAAATTTAAACGAGGCGAAATGAGCACCGAGGACGATGCACGCGGTGGACGCCCAAAGAGGCTGTTACCGACGAAAACATCAAAAAAGTCCACAAAATAATTTCTGATAACCGTAAAGTGAAGTTGATTGAGATAGCTGTGACCCTAAAGATATCAAAGAAACGTGTTGGGCATATCGTAAATGAATATTTGGATATGCGAAAGCTCTGTTCAAAGTGGGTGCCGCGCAAGCTCACAATCGACAAAAAAAAAAATAACGAATTGATGATTCTAAGCAGTGTTTGGAGCTGTTCAATCGTAATAAACCCGAAATTTTGCGTCGATATGTGAGAATGGATGAAACAGGACTCCATCATTTCACACCGGAGTCCAATCGACAGTCAGCCGAGTGGACTTCGCGTGATGAACACTAAAAATGCTATAACTTCACTAAAATTGCTATAACTCACATACTAATAGTGCAACAGCTGTCAAATTTATGCACGTGTCTTTTGAAGGTTAGGACTAACTAAAAATTATGTGGATTTAATACTAGTAGCGCCATCTATGTATCAGCCTATGAACTTTTCAGCCCACCTGTTACACAGGTTCATATGTCTAAAAACTTAACATTTTTAAAAGAGACCAGATAATTTAAGTTAACATTGGACCTATCCATAGATATATGTACTATTTCTTTCAGATCGATAGGGATGCCAAAGCATCCTTAAAATTTGTAGCAAATCTTTAGCACAAGCAATGCTGTAAAGATAGAGATTTCAAGTATCTTCTAACGAATTGTTTTTTGTCAATACAGAATCTATTCGTTATATCCATCTGATGCTTATGTAAAAATAAAGTACTTTGCTCATGTTCCTTAAAAATTGATTTTATAATTTTTGATTCATTTTTGCTTATAATAATTTTTTGATGAATTTTTCTTTTTTAATTTTATATGGCTGGTGAGGGTTTGCTTATCCATATTAGAGAGAAGTTATTACCATATTAGAATTTAAAGAGAACGCAGTATTTCAATAAGTGTTCTGGCGCTCGGGGCCACAGGTTTCAGGTTCGAATCCCGGCGGTGCCATGGATGTTTGTAGTGGTTCGGAATCCACTTTAAGCCGTAGGTCCTGGTCTCCTATGACTGTAAGAGCGTCACGGAGCCAAAGTCAGACTTCTACCTACGGGGTGCTCCATCACAACAGAAGCTGCTTCCTTCCCCTTCAATCATGAGCACGTATGGGCTCGGCCAGCCAAGTGGGATAAGAAACAACAATAACAACACAATGCAGAAAATTTAACAGTTTTTACTTCTTGTAGCCAATGACAGTATACAGTAACTTCAATCCATGCTTATTGAAATGCTGTTTTTTTTTTTGTTGTTTTTTTTTGATATTACTAATCAATGTTTAAAACCAAAAAATTTGAAAAATTATCACTTAACATTAACTTTTTAGCTATTACAAAACTTTAATCGCTATTTAAAATTTTCAATAGCTTTTACTATTTGCAACAATACTTAATAGCTTTAAAAATAGCAGCAAAATAATGTTAAATTTTATTTAATCTCTACATGAAAGGAAATTAATACATAATTATATAGCATAACACAGCTTTCACTTTTTAAGCATACACACACATTTTTCTTATAGATTTTCAAATGAAATGTTCAAATTTGACATGTTTTTTTTTTTCACAAGAAATAATGCAATTTTTTAAATTATTAGTTACTCATGCTGGAGCCTGATGACCGAGTGACTGCCGCTCAGTGCCACAGGTTTTGGGTTCGAATCCCGGAGGTGGCATGAATGTTTGTAGTGGTTCGGAATCCATTTTAAAACAGTAGGTCCCGGTCTAATATGACTGTAGAGCGTTGCGCATAGAACTGACAACCCTACCCCGTAAAGAAGAAAACATCTTGTGGCTCGAAATCAGCCAGTAGACAGATGGCCGTGGCCAATCATGGGGCTGTTGCGCTATTGAAGAATTACTCATGCTAATATTTACAATCACCCAAACAGTATAACAGAACTCTTTAAAATCAAAAAAGTTTTTAAGTAATTAAATGATCTTATTATAACAATATAGTTACTAATTGAACGTCCAAATAATGACAGAATTCCATAAAATATGTACTAATGCATATGACTGTTTCCTTTTAAATAAATAAACATGACATCAACATTTGGGCGTTTAGATCAGAAAAACGTAATTTCTGAGCTCGAATCCCATTCCGACTACAGACTGTCGAAAAAGTTTTTGTTCTTCCATTGCAAAAAGGAAGGGGGGTTCTGTTCTTCCGGACTTCGCCAAGTCCACCCCTTTTGGCCTAATGTTTCAAACGGTTTTTTATCAATTTTGCACCTCCCCCTCCCCCTTCTTTTCTCATTACTAAACCTGGGAAGTGGGGGAAAATAATAACTACATAAAACAAAATAAAAAGAACTGCAGCCGATCATAAAAAAAGCGTTGTTGTACATGTTACTGAAACCATTGCCACTTCTGCAATAGTCATCTTGGCATAATACTGAGGTTTGGCGACACCAGGTTTGCCATAATACTGAGGTTTGGTTTTTGTTATCAGGATTAATCATCAAAGGATCCTCACTTTTCTTCTGTGTGTCTCAGGAATTTTTCATTTTGAAATTCAATTTTTCCAAAAAAATTAAAAATAAAATAAATAAATAACTTTTTTTTCCCCTAAACAAATTTCCCGTTTAAGTGACTGTGGCTGAATGTGGCGAATTTAAGAGTTTGATAGTTTTCTAAATTATACTCATGTATATTGATACTATCACTATAGTTTATAATATATCAGAATAGTTTAAAAGCTACGAAAGAATGAAATGGAAATGAGTGTTACAGTACTATATGGAAATTGGCAACTGTCGTTATTGTGAGAATAAGAAATTAAGCTGAATTTTGATTTAAAAAATTATGATTAATTAGTGCCTAAAAAGATTTCTTTAAAAAATTTTAGGCACAACTAAAATAGAATATGTTATCAGATAAATGTGAATAATCTCATTTAATATAAATCATGGTGCATTGATCAGGATTCTGAAAGATTTTTTTTTCCTTCAAAATTTGGATAACAAAGTTTATATTAAAAACTAAGTTTTCTGAGGGTGCGCAGTAGATCTACCTCCCCGTGGTGCACTTCGTAACACTTTTTAGTGGCTAAAAGATCTGCAACTTGGCATTATGTCTTCCTCCCCTCACTTTGATACTCTTCGAGTCCTACAGTGGAATGCCAGTGGACTGTCTCAATCCAAGCGCGCAGAGCTTTTGCTGACTCTGTGCGAGAAGGATATTGATGTCTTTACTGTTATGTAGGCTAATTTGACAACTGACTGCCTGCGAAACCATCTTTACAGACTCAAAATTGTTCCTTCCCTGATATGCACCTGTGGAGAGGCCATGGACTCCATGCATCTACTTCACTGTCCTGCTCTGAGCAAGACTTTTCTCGCCGAGCGATATTGGGAAGCTAGTGATATGTTAGATTAATGAACTCTGTTTCAGCATGTTTTGTTGTATTCTCTGTTCTTTTTTTTTTCGTTGTTCTTTTTATTGCTGTAATTGATCATAATCTGCCATTGGAAATAAAAAAAAAATTTTTAAAGTTTTCTGACTGTAAAAATTTAGATTTTCTTTTGGATAGAGACACACTTTTGACATTCCCATGTAGTTAGTTATACATGGGAAATTTTAATAAGTTTTGGCATGCAGGACATCAAACAGAGGATGGATTTTAATTGACAGTCTTTTTAGATCTTGAGCTGTTAGTGTCTGTGAATCCAGGCTTACTATTACGTATCTTAAATGTAATGAATTTAAGATTTGCAAACCACCAAAATATTAAATTTTAATTAAAAATTTTTTTTTTAATCTAAAAAGATATTCTTAAATAAGTAATTTAAAACTGTATATTAACTTATTTAATTAAAAACTTTTTTTAATTTTTTACATGCATCAGTACAAAAGTTAGTTATGTTTTTTTTAAACAGTTGACTTTATAATGCCAACAATATTAAGAAAAATATACACTAATAATATAAATATAAAAATATTTAAATTTTATTTTCCATCAATTAACAATAATATTCATATGAAAATATCAATTGCATAAAAAAATTTTCCTGTATTATATGAAATATATCTCTTTAATATTTTGCTTATACAATTCCATGATTGATTAAAGGGATAAACATTTTAAAAATATCATAGGAACTGCACTTTGATAGGAATGATTTTAAAAGTTCAAGATGTTTCTTATTTAATGATGAAACAATCTTAAATTTGTGTGAATCAACACCATTCCATATTCATCGCAAGAAGAAATGATGGAAGCATCATTTGTCGAACCACCAGGGCTTACAACATATGAAACACCACTCTAAAATAACAGAAAACAATTTTAATATATCTTCTTTAAAAAATATTTGATTTATTTTTTATCTAGAAATAAATTTAATTATCCATTTTCACTTTAATATAAAAACAGATTTAAAAAACTTATAATTTTAATTATCAATTTTGAATTTATCTAAATTAAAACCCTTAAATGCTCCTAATTCATGAAAAGTATCTATAATGTAAATGAAAAAATTTACAGAAGAAAATAGGCAATGTTTATTTTTTGTTCCATTATTAATTAATTATTCATTTAAATTTTATGATAAACTTTGATTTTATTAAATTTTATATTAAAACAATTTAAAATATTTGTTTTTTTTAAAACAAAATAAACCATTTATTCTTTATAGAATTTGTTTCATAAAAGTAGTTAATGAAAAAACTTATAATTTAATATTATGAACATTAAAATTAAAAATAGTTAATAAATTCTCTTAATCAAAGAAAATAATTAAAGTTTATTATAAAAAGAAGTTACTACTAACTTGGCGAGCTCGATCGATGTTATCTCTGAATGGAAAGAATGCATCAGAACTTAAAACTACTCCACTCAATTTTGTAATCCATTCAGTTTTCTCATCCTGAAATAATTACATATATTATTATTGTTGTTACTATTACATTAATTAAACTTAATTGATATATATATATATATATGAATTAAAAGAAATGTTATTACTGATCTCAATACATGATTAACAATTAACTTACCTCAGTCAAAGGAGTTGGTGGGTTTACTAGAGAATTTTGGTACTGTTCTACAGGCATATCCTACAAATAATTAAAATGTCAAATGATTAACTTAATACTCCATCCCATGACAAATAAAAATTATATAGTGTTTTAAGATCATAATATAGTGGTCTCTCTTTAGCCACACATGTTCGAGACTATAAGTGTGCAGATTATTGAGTGTGAATATAGTTTTAAGGGAAATATCAAAGACAAAAGCACTGTCAATAAAAATTTAAATTATACACATACTTAATTTAAATGATACCATATAAAAGATATAAATATCTGCCAAATGGAAGCATCATTGTGTCATGCCATCTTACAGTCGAGGCCAACAAAAGCTAAAATCCATTTGAGAAAATTATGAAAATGAAGGCTCAATCAGAGCTGGATTATAGAAAGTGTTGAATTATCAAATGCCAGGTTAAAAAGAGATTACTATAGAATGATTCACTGTTACTATCAAAGATGTGCTAAAACAATTTTTCTTTGAAGCAATTAAATTTCAATAACAATACATTTTTATATTTACTTTTATTGCACTTGGTTTCAATTTAATTGAAAAATATAAAAAATGATATAATTGAAAAATCAACTGACTTAATTATACAGATACATTGAAGCAAATAGTAATCAATAAAACTGATTGATTGAAAAATATAAAAAATGATATAATTGAAAAATCAACTGACTTAATTATACAGATATATGTGAAGCAAATAGTAATCAATAAAACTGATATCTTAGATTCATAGAATAATATTACTGCATAATAATTTTTCAGAATTTTTTTTTTCAATTTCATGCGTCTTTTTAGTATAGCAACAACATCAATGATGATATATTTAAAAAAAAATAAATACAAAATTAATGAGTGAAATAATCTTGCAATCAATTTTTACTTTAGATTAATGATTTTTCAATGATTTTTAAAGCAAAACATTGATTTTATAATTTTTCCAAATAAAAAAAAAAACCTTTCTTTGAAATCATTTGCTTTATAAAACAGGTTTTTTGCTTTGGCATTTATAAACACATCATTTTAAGGAAGCAAAAAATACTACTTTTAGAATACTAAAATTGCATTAACACTTCTTGTAAAGTTAGTAGCATAATATGTTACACGTAATTTTGTTGCCCTTACAATTTTTCAAAATCCAAACAAAAAATGCTAATATTGTGTTCTTATTGTAGAATAATAAATGGCTATTTTAGTTTTACAATTTGTAATTGTTTGTTCATTACAAAATAACGAATTTTGAACTCTAGTATATGAATACAATGCAAAAGTTTATGGACTACAAATATCGATGACAATGCAGTTAAAACTAAAATATTTGAAATATATTCCACTCTCCTTTCCCTTCATTGTTATAATTTTTTGTCCATAGAACATGATAGAACAGCACACGCAGATATATTGTGTTTCTTAGTTTCGTGAATTAGAAATATAAATTTTTAATAATAAACACATCATAAATATGAATAATTACCTTTCCAATGGTGCCACCAACAAAGACATCTATGACATTAGAAATTTCTGCTCGTTTCACACCTTTTTGAAATTCCATGCCAAGTACTTTAGGGTGATGGCGCAGCCACCTATAAAACAATCCTTAGTCATCATTCTAAACATCCATTTGTCACGAACTTTTTCATGAATATTCTATTTTTAATTCAAACTATTTCGTGAATATTTTATTGTAAATTTTTAAATTATCTGTTGATTTTAATGAAAGAGAGCCATAATTCCAATACTCAACATGGAATTCAAGAATTTAGACAACCAAAAATGTAAGACCAAGGAATAGTATTCCTCCTAACAGGTAATTAAATTAATTAATTAATATAATTTAATAAAATTTAGTAATAAAAAAACTAATTATTTAATGATATGTGTTTTGCTTAAAAATAGTTTTCTTTTACACATGCTAAATGCCACACAACCATTTCTTACTGAAATTATCACATATTAAAAATAAAATATAGATATCGAAGAAAGAAAAATGAATTGTTGCATTTTTAAATGTACTTTAATAATACTTTATATTTAAGTCTTGAAAATATAATGACAAACTAAATTTTTATAGAATATTTTCAACACATATAGTGATAAATATATAAACCTGAAGTAATGCTGATATAGACTATAAATGAAATTTTTTTCAAGGTTTATTTACACAAAAACAACTTAAAGTAAAAAAAAAAAAAAAAAAAAAAAAAAAAAACCTACAAATTTTATTGGAATTTGATTTAACTATCAATGTAGTTAAATACTTACCAAAGATTTGCTTTATCACCAGCCAATCTGGTGCAGTGAATACGAGATTGCTGACCAGCCCCAGTTCCAATAACCTGCATAAAGTATATAAATAAATTATGTATCTGCAAAATTATATCATCAGAATATTAAAAAAAAGCAATTATAAAATAATAAAAAAGAATTTTATATAGCATTCAAATAAACTTACCTGACCATTTTTGGCATAACAGACTGAATTCGATTGAGTATATTTTACAGCTATGGTTGCAACAATCAAATCTCGAATACCATCAGCAGAAATCTGTGTAACAAAAATTTGAATGAGTATTTAATGATTTTAATTATTTTTCTTCTAAAGATTCCTTTTTAAAATTTCAAAAGAAAAAAATTAACTTAATGACATGCTCTAAAGGGTTTGCAGACAAAAGCATCAACATTAACTAATTAAATCTTATAAAATGGCAATCATATTTAGTTACCAATGTTTGTTTGCTTGCTTTTCCAAAAATTCCACAGAGAGAAAATATAATTCTAAATCAACTGCCCATTTGATAGTACAAATTTTTAAAATCAAACTCACTGTCTTATTTTTAGAGATGACATTGGAGAATGTATTCTTGTCAATAACAGCATCATTCCTTTTCTGAGAAAGTGTAAGGCCAAAAAGTGTTCTCATTTCAAGGTCAGATGGTTTATAAGCTGGATCCATCTAGAATAGAAATTTAATAAATACATTGCATAACAAAATTAAAAGCAAATTTTATTTGCCTTTAAATACACTCACCTGCAATACACAATAGCCACCATTTTTCTTTTTTTTTAATATCTCCAAAGCTGCAGGTTCATAACCTGGAGCAATTATTCCATCAGAGACCTAAAAAAATATATATTTATACATAAAGGTTTTAAAAACAAATCAGAAAATAATATATACCCTGTTCCAAAAATATAGATAGAAACAAAAAACAAAAAAAAAAAAATAATAATAATAATATGTCACTCCAAATTAAAATGTGATTCATGCATTTGTAGAAATGATTCAATTCAGTTTTAATCATTGATTTATTCAAATTTGTTATAAAAAAAGCCAATAATTAAAAATGGCATAAAAAAATCAATAAACATTCACTTAAAGTTTAAAAAATATTTATAATTATAGTTTGCTTTTTTATAATCAATATTTTTCAAGGATAATTGTTTAGCTACATTTCTTCTAAATCAGTATTGTTCAATTCTTGCTGCCTTTATAGCTTTTGAATATGTTTTTATGACTTTATTGAAATGTTCAGAGCCAAAAGGATTTCAAAGAAGACTTATCAAAATCTGAAAGACATTTCTAAGATTTTAAAGTGATCACTGAGGAGTATTTATAGAATTTTACAAAAAAGTGAAAAATGGTCTAATATAATAAGAGAAGATCTGGTAGACAAAAGAAAATTTCTTGGTAAGATGGCAGAGTAATATTAAATATTACATTCAGAATAAATATGTCATTACAAGAAATTGCCTCCACATTTGAAGATTCCAAAAAATAATTTTAAAAAGAACACTTTCAAGAAAATGTTGAAAAATCATTATAAAACAGCAAAGTAGAATTGTCAAAGGAGATGTCTTATGGTAAAATAAATGATATTCAATCAAATTTAGTGTACAAGAAAGAACGGTATTTAAATTATCCTAATAGACATAAAAATTTTACTGGCATGTTTTATGACTACAAAACAACAAGTTTTTTTAATAGTCAACAAGGTGAAGGATCAGTAACTTGGAGAGGTTTTTTTTCTTATTTGATGGGCAAATGTTCTTGGACTTTTGCAATAAAAAACTCAAGTACTAGCAAAATGTAATAAGAATATAATTTAACTTCACTATTTGATTTTGTGGAAGACCCGATTGTGTTTGTAAACAAGATAGAGCATTTGACAAATACTTATTTCAAATCTTTATCCTATGAAGAACATGTAGACAAAACTATAATGAAAATTATATAAAAATGGACAGTAATGCTTTTAGATCAATTGAAATCAAATAAGCTTTTTATAAGCTATTGAATATAGTATGAAAATTTACAATCCTAAATAACAAATTATATGACATAATTCATCAGTGGATTATGTTTTGGGAGTATTCAATGAAATCATGTATTTACATTTTAAGATTGTATTGGAAAAAAAAATTTTTTTTTTTTCTTTTAAAACAATTTAAGGTGTTTAAAAGAAGATTGTCAAAAAAAAATTGTCATTTTTAAATAATACTGTGCAAAAATTTATGAAAACAAAACTTGTGTAATTAGATTAAAGAAATTTTGATACAAAATACTTACTTCTCTTGAAACTATTTTAGCAGTAATGACATCACATGTATCAGACAAAGCAATAAGATCTCCGAATGAGGACATTCTATCAGCTCCTAAAATTTAAAGAATTTTCACTAGTTAACAAATTTAATATTATAAAAATATAAATAAATGAACAATGTATATCCTACACCACCAGGTTTCGCATTTGAAATTAATTTTACTTTATATAAAAAATGAAAAAATAATAAAAATAAAGATTAAATTTAAATAAAGAATTGAAATTATGTTAAAAAAATTCCATAACTACAATACAACAAAATATTTAATAAATGTACAATAAAATAATTTATGGCCTTTTAATAAACTATTTAATTTTAAAAATAATTTTGTCTCTAAATGTATGAGAATATTTGATTTTGACACTAAGAACATGAAAAATTTTACCTGGCTGCAAGGGAAAAAAAACACCATAACTATATTTAAGGAGTCAGAAAGTAGAACAGTTTCACTAATGATTTTCTGAGTGATTTTTCTATTATATTGGATTATTCAGTAGGAAATGAACTTTGAACTTGTACAAAATTAAAAAAAAAAAAAACACACAAATTGTTTGAACATATTTAATCAAAATATGCTCCATCTACATCAATGCAATTCTGCCAATGATTACAAAGCATTTTTGTGCCAGTTTCAAAAAACATCTTTGAGTTAAAAATTCAGTAAATGCTGATTTGAGAATTTCATTATTGACGAAGTGTTTATTCTTTTAAAAGCTTTTAAATATTTTTAAGTATTAGTAGTCAGTAGGAGATAAGTGTGACTAATGTGATGGATGGGTAAAACTCCAAATTTCAGCTAGTTCAGTTTTTGGGGTGTGACTTGCAAGACATGAGGTCTTGCATTATCATCATCATGAGTGGTGCAACAACCCCATGGTGGGTCAAAGCCGTCTGCCTACTGACAGATTTCAAGACAGGAGATGCTTTGGGGTTTCTATTTTACGGCATACAGTTGTCAGCCCTACCCAATATTCTACAGTCATATTTGACTGGAACCTACGGTTTAAAGTAGATTCCGAGCTACTACAAACATCCATGGCATCACTGGAACTCAAACCTGAAAATTGTAATAATCGAGCACTAGTTTACAAATAATTTTGTTAATCAAGCACTAGTGTACTAATAATATTGTTAATCGAGTTCTAGTCACTTGGCTATCAGGCCCCCTTGCATTATCATGAGGAAGAATGCCTTTTTGATTTAAAAATACTGGCTATGATTATTATAATTTCTGATGTGCGACATCAATTGCTGACAATAACACTGTGTATTAATTGTTTGATCTACTTCTAGGAAGCTGTAATGTATAACTCCCCTTTGATTTCAACAAACTATCATGACATCGATGCTTCTTTCTTCTCCAAGGTAGCTACAAATATTTTCATAAATCAAACATTCTCATTATTCTTCAGAGGAAAGAATAATTGCACAATTTATTCTTCTTTTTCTAGAGAAATTTCATACAATCAGGAATAGTTGGAACATCTGGTTGTCTCACAATGGCCATGGTATAGCAGACAGGTACTGTATTATTAGTTTTTAAAACTAAAAAGAAAATAATGATAAATTGGAAACAATTACCTCTTGCTCTAGCATATGCTGTAGCCAAGGGTGTAAGATTTTCATACAAGTCATCAACCATGCACACTTTGGCTTCTTCATAGCTCAGTGGCTCCTGCAACAGCTGCACCTGCAGGACTAACATGTTTAAATGAAGCAGCAGCTGGGAGACCCAAACCGTCTTTCAATTCAGTAACCAGTTGCCAAGCATTCAGTGCATCACAAAAATTAATGAAACCAGGTGATCCATTGATTACTTTGAATGGTAACTTGTCTCCTGATGTGTAAATCTGAGCAGGTTTCTGATGAGGATTCATTCCATATCTAAGTGGCATTTGAGATATTCCTTGGCTGAATTCATTTCGGAAATAATTTGAAATTGCTGTGTCATATTCAGCAGTATGATTAAAAGCCTAAAAAACAAAACAAAAAAAGATTCAATTCAAAATTCTGATATTAAAATCAAATTTTACATATAACTAGAATTTTTTAAAACCATCTTTTACTTTTAAAGCCAGTTTTCTTCTTAAACCTAATGATTCCTCATTTAAAAGGACATCAAAAGAATTTTTATTTCCATTCTTATCCAGAACATCAGTTACCCTAGAAACAAATTACATAATTTTTATACATATTTATACATGCATCAAATAAATTGCCATATGTAAATTGGTGAATTTTGCAACAGATATATAATGGAGATTTATATATATATATATATATATATATATATATAATGAGCAAAAATGTACCACAAACTCTGTATAATTAAAATGGAAAACAGTATTTTTTCTGTTAAATATTTGAAATTTCAATTCATAAAAGAACAAATTCTATAGTAATATAAGTTTTATAAGAATTATTAAAGTAAATCACATAAATGCAAAAATGGTGAGTGTTTATTTTTAACTTTCTTAATTAGATGAGTGTTTTAAAACAACCATTATTATTACAACATTTTTAACTTATGGAGAATTATCTGATCTACCAAAATATGATATAAAAATGCAAAATGAGTATAAGCCTTTATACATACATAAAACAAATAAATAAAAAAGTATTGAGTATATATAGGGGTGATAATAAAAAAGCATCTAAAATTGATAATTATAAATAATGAACAGAAAAATTAAGATTGTAGTTAAGAATATGCACCACAAATTGATGGAAATGCATTGATGCTTACTCAACATCCAACATAAAATTTGCAAGAAAGAGTAAACAAATATGCCTTAAGATATTACAGAAAATTTATTAATGAAATAAAAGCAAGTTTACATATGTTAAGTGATGCACACCATATTAACAATAAAGTTTGATTTCATGTGCAATACAATTTCACATATTGAAAGGGAAACAAACTACCAAGGCACATAAAACTTACAATGTATAGTCTGAGGGATCACAAATTATAAGAACACGATCATGATTTTTTGCAGCTGCTCGAAGTAATGTTACTCCACCTAAAAATTAAAAATAATTTAAACATATATTCTTTTAAAAAAGAAAATAATAATTAACTCCCTTTAATAGTTATATAATTGTTAATTCTAATAAGTTGTTGAAATAAAAAGGTAACGAACCAATATCAATATTTTCAACAGCATCAGCAACAGTTACATTTGGTTTTGATATTGTTTGAACAAAAGGATATAAATTGCAGACCACAATGCTGAAAAATTACAAATTATAAGAATAAAAATCAAATAGAAAAATGTTTCAATACTTAAAAGTACCAAAGAATATTACAAAGTACTTAAAAGTTTTAAGTCAAACTTTAAAGTAAGTTGAATAAAAAAATTTTAATACAGGAAAAAAATTTTCCCTTTTCAGCTAAATGTTCAGCTAGAACATTTTATTAAGGATTTTATATTAATTAACCAGAAAGTATTCAAAATATAGATAAATCTTCCTTACAAAACATTTTATTACATTGAATATTTTATTAATAAAAATTTAAAACTTTCATAAAAGTGCAATTAATAAAAAATGAACATTACCTTACAAAATCATAACCTCGCTTTTTCATGTCACCAATATCTTGCTCCGATTTGGTTGATAATATACCTTAAAAAAGCCAATTTTTTAAGTAACAATAAAAGTGTATAAAATAAAAATACCATGAGAACAAAGTTAAATAATTACTTATATAAAATGTTTAAAATTTTCAAAATGTTATTATTAATTACGAATTTTAAAGCTAAAATGCCTAAAGTTCCCCTATTCTTAAATAAAAGTAAAATATTTAGGTTTTAAAAGTTTTTTTTCTTCATAATATTCAAATTTTTCACAACTAACTTTTGAGTTATTTTCAAGTTAAAAAAAAAAAAAAAAATCCAAACTTTCTATATTAATGTCAAAAAATTTTTCATATTTTTTAAAAATAAAATTCAAATTCAAAAGTTTTGACTAAACTTAAAAAAATATATTACAAATAATTTAATCAAAAGCATAAACAGAAAAAAAAATATATATATATACCAGCATGAACAGCAGGATGCAAAGTTTTGACTCTTCCACCCAGCATTTCAGGCGCTCCAGTCAAATCCGAAACATCTCTAAAAGAAACAGGAAGAAATATTGTTACTTTTTACATTTAAAATTAAACATGAATAATGCTTAACATGTTGGCATTTAAAACTTAGCATTTCTTAAAAATAAGAATTTTTTTTTATTTTTAATTCTTAAAGATGGAGATACACAAAAAATAAGACATGAAATTGATTGATATATTCAAATGCATGATTGATTAATTTTTTGACAAATAATGTACATTCAGTTTAAAATGCATGAAAAACATTGAGATCACTTAAAAAAAAGTTCTTTTGGCAAGAGGAAAGAAATTTATAGATTGAATTTAAAATTTATAATTTTCAGCGATACTGATTTAATTTTACTTTTCAGTTGAATAATTAAAACAAGAGTATTTCAAAAATTTACTAGTCTTAAGTTTTGTAAAAAAAAAAAAAAAAAAAAAAAAAAAAATGTACTATCCTTTGTTTATACTGCAAAATAAATAGTATAGGGCAAGAATGCACAAGTCATGGTTTGCCACAAGCAGCCTGCCTTTGTGCACTTTTTTTTACAATTTTGTTGTAAAAAAAAAATTACAAAATTAAATAGGTAATTTCGTAAGAAACTTTCATATTTTGATGGATTAAAGCATGAAACATGATCCAATTTTTATTAATTAAGAAAATAAACATTTAAGTGTTAGAAAGTTATCTTATTTTAAATTAAATGATTAGAACTTTTGTCACTAATGCACATATCTGAATGCAGTATCCTTATTTACTTATTGTGGATGAAAAATAAATAATAAATAGGGACAAACACAAGAATCCCAATTATGTTGGCTACTAAAAATCTTTGTCATCAGCAAATGTGATAGATAATGCATTAAAACGAGTAAATCTATTTTGGATCAAACCTATTTATGATTTAATATTTCCAGGCATAAATATTAAAAAATTGATAAATATAAATTATTTGACAGATAATTATTGCATTTTGTAATTATAAAAATCAAAACAAACAAAAACACATTAAAACATTGAAATATTAATGAAATCCTTTATTTATTATATATATAATATATAAATAATTCTCAAGGTTCTTTTTAACAAGGATTAATTCAATTATATATAAATATATATTTCAGTTCATAAGACAAAAGAACTTATAAGAAGTTTCATAAGAATAAAAAATAGATCAGATTAAACACTTCTTAGGAGGAGTATGAACATAATTTGTTCATTGTACCCATTAAAATATCCCCATTTTTATCAAAGAACACTTACTTTAGTCTTTCCTTTAAATCTTGAATTTTATGCTTGGTTATAGATATTCTTTTAAATTGCTTATTTCTTGCTTAAGTTGGCATGATTATAACTTTTAAATTCCTAAGCAGAGTTTTGCTATACTTTCACAGACATGCAAGAAAAGAAGTTTCTATTTATTTTCAGCTTTCCTTTGATGATTAATAGAATTTTAAAATTTCACAAAAAATGATGTATTAAATAAAATGCTCTATGATTATTAATACAAAAATGGTTGTTGCTTTTTTCTTTTTAGTTTATTGGACATTTTATTTTTCTTAATAGTTTATCACTCAACCGTAACCATTTAATTTAGTCACCTTTTGTGCTGATGGGATGTTATACGTCTATTGCAAATGTGACTCTTACATTGATTTACATTAGCTTGTACACATAAGTGTATTCAGTGGGAATTAACTTCAAGACAATATCAACACTTTGTTTTACCTTTACCAATAAATTTCAAGTCGTCTTTGGTCTCTCATTCAAATTGTCATCACCAATTCAAGTTATTGAAATCTACTACAATTTTTATGGAGTTGGTGTTAATAATATGTTACATTTTTTATAATTATATTCTATAAAAAAGTTTTATTTAGCATTTTAATACTGGATTATTTTTCTTAATAGTTTATCACTCAACCGTAAGCATTTAATTTAGAGTCACCTTTTGTGCTGATGGGATGTTATATGTCCATTGCAAATGTGACTCTTACACTAATTTACTAATCAACTTTCGATAAACATTTGAATGATATTTGCTGTGATGGTTTAAAATAACAATACTTAGGAACAATTTTGTGTAATATTCAATATGAGTTTCTAAAATATTTTAAACAGATGTTTTATAGATACAAATGATTTTATTTGTAATATATATAGATAGATATAATTTACAAGTACTTTTGTAAATTTGAAAATATAAAAAAAATTTCAAGCTTTGCTGAATTTGCAGGAAATGAAACATATTTCAGCTATCACTCAAATATTAGAAAATACTTTCATTAATTACAATATATCGTAATATTTATAGTTAATGTTTTTTCATATGCTAGTTTGTACACAGAAGTATATTCAGTGGGAATTAGCTCCAGGACAATATCAACACTTTGTTTTACCTTTACCATTAAATTTCAAGTCGTCTTTGGTCTCTTATTCAAGTTATTGAAATTTGGTACAATTTTTATGGAGTTGGTGTTAATAATATGTTACATTTTTTATAATTATATTCTATAAAAAAGTTTTATTTAGCATTTTAATACTGGATTATATAATTCATATGCCTTAGAAAGTTAAAATAAGTCATGCAATTATTGAGGAGTTAACCGTAGGCTTGAACACAACAACAGTTTATACAAATATTTCGAAAATTTTTTAATGAATATGTAGCGACTGTTCTTGCCCATAGAAGTTTTTATTTAAATTTTACCAATATAACTACATGCAAAAAATAAATTTGTAATGATCATGTTACAATTTCAAAATAACTTATTTAAGCTTGGTTATTATGTTTATTATGTCATTAAATCTATTGAAGTCCCATTAAAAAACATAATAAATAAAAGCAGAAATACAATTCAACTTGCAGTAATTTTCTTCTTATACTTCACTCATTATATGATAAAAAAAAACTTTAGAATAACTTAGTATAAATTATAGGCTGTTTTCCTTTTTTCTCCTGAAATATCAGTAACTATAAATTTCTGAAAATTCATCATCTAAGAATGCTTTTCCAAAGATAGTAGTGGTATTTTGATTTCAGTGAAACCTCAGTAAATGCCATTAATCTATTCCAGATCCTTGGTATTTATTTCATTTTAGGAAAAATTTGTTTGGTAAAGGACAAATGATTAGTCCATTTTCCATGAAGAATATCCTATTATTATTGGCATATTATATATTGCTGTTGCATAAAATAATTTAAACATTGCTTAGTATTAAAATACATACATAAATGAAAATTTATCATATTCAATGTACTCTTTTCCCCATTTGGACCTGTTTGAGGTCATCAGATTTGATTTTCACGAAAACTTCGCTTCTGCATTTGACTTGGAATGTTTTGGAAATGTGACAATGTTTGATTATTCTAGATAATGTTATTACACTATGTTTGGGCTATATTCAGGTAGTTCTTCTCAGAAATGTTTTTGATATTCATCCATTTAGAAAAGATTTTGATGAATGCAAGTTATATTCTAAACAAAAATTTTTATTTCTTAAGAAGACATATATCAAGTTGGATTTATTCTAAATTGGATGTATATTGAAGCACTAATGAAGATGGTAAAATTTTGGATTTGCAATACTAGTAAAGAGTTTAATTTGTCTAACAAAAAAAGAATTGTTAATTCACTAAGTTTTTTAAATTTCTACAAATTAGTATTAGGTAATTCAAAATTACTGTTTCTTAAATTTAATCTTACACTGCTCAATGAAATGATAATTTTACATTTACTTGCTTATATTTCAATCAAATACAGTAGAACCTCTTTAAGTCAAATCTCGATAAGTCGAAAACCTCCAAAACTTGAAAATATTTTTGTTCCCTTCCCTTCAAGCCCCAAAACCTCCATTACTCGAAATTTCAACCCTCTATATGTCGAAATAATTATTCAATCCCCACAAGCCATTTTGGTATATATTTCCCTCCCTAACTCGAAAGAAAAAATTGGACCTCTGTATCTTGAACATTAGCAATGTTTGATTTTACGACCTTTGCAACTCGATGATTTGAAATTATTTTGATTTTTTATTGTAGTACATAATATAGTTTTTTAATTGCAAATAAATAGATTTATTACCTCTAACTTAAATTTTTGTTATTTTACCTCTCTAACCCAAAATAAGTTATAAAGAATCTAAACCTCTACAAGTCGAATATTTCCTTACAAAATCAGCTTAAATCGAAATCCTCCATAAGACGAAAACTCTATAACTCGAATTATTTAGCGTCTCCCTTGAAGTTCGACTTACAGAGGTTCTACTGTATATGCAATATATTTATCATGGTGCTTTCATCCATATTTCATACAATTTTTGCCCTCTTTGACATATAACAAGTTAGCATTAAAATAATTTTAGCATCAAAAATCCCTTTTGAACTTTGAAAAATTTATATTATGCTAGTTTGCAATAAATGCAAAGCAAATCTTTACAGCTACAAGAAAATTCTAAGACAGCAATTATGTAATGCAAATCGTTCACAGACTACACATGACTGCAAAATGGTGTCATTTTAATTCCAAAAATTATCTGTAAATTATAGGCTAGATATTAGGAAATACATTTCACAAAATTTTTGTTCCAAATTATAGATTGAATAATTTTAAAATTATTAACATGAATAGAAATAAATACCTTATTTTTAAACCAGCATCTCTCAGGGCTTTAGCAGTTCCACCTGAAGCAACCAAATCAAAACCAACAGATGCCAATTTTTTTGCAAAAGGAAGAAGTCCAGTTTTATCAGATACACTGAGAATAGCTGTAATAAGCAACAAAAATTTTATTTTAAAAAGTGAATATTATAATTCATAAAAAAAATTCAATGGAATGCCAAAGTATATCAACAGAAATTACTGAATTAGCAGTAGAATAAATGAACTATAATTAAGTACTCCTAACAAATATTTTGAGCAGTTTATATAAGGGCCTGTTATCTTATAATCCAACCGTTATAAAATTACAGGGCCTGTTATCCTGTAATCTTATAACTGTTGGCCATTTTTTATAAAGGGCCAACAGTTATAAGAATTCTATTTTAAAACAACTTTGTAATATACATATATATTTAAATCTTGAAAATATGCTCAGAACCATTTGCCCCTTTTTACATTGACCTGGATTTCAATGTTATATTTAATCACGTAAAAGCTTGGTTATTTAAAACGTTATCATACACATGATTGAATTTTTAAAACGGAAATACATGCAGAGAAAATCATAACAAGTCCCTCTTCTCAGAAATAAATCATTACATTAAGAGCAATATTTCCACAATTTTCAATAATTCCTATATATTTGTGCCCTAGCAACTCTATTCAAATTTGTAACACAAAATTCAATTGCATGATCATAGATTTACAGCCAATAAAGTGAATATTTTTTGCTACAATGTAAACAAATGAACAATTACATGCCATGGGTTTTATCAAGAATAACTGGAAACTTTATTTTGATGAATCATCGAGCCCTATTTGATTTACAATTATAAAGAAATTTCATGCATCTTATCAATTAATCAAATGAATTTTTAAAAATTAAATTTAATAAATGCCAATTTGAATTCCAATTATTTTACATTTCAAATTTAATTTATTATCCAAATTAAATGAAAAATGTGATAAAAATACTTTAAGACCACATTGGTAACTGTCCAACCCAAATAATTTGTAATATCCTATTTAATCCATAACAAGAGATTTGCTGTCTCAGAGAGCGCACATCGTAAAAATTTTTAAAAATCGGTAAATTAAAACATTTTCACTTAGATGTTCTTTGAATTTTTAACTGACAGAAAAATATATATTCTTACATTTTAAAATGAAATAATTTTGTTAAAAATCATGAGCTGCAGTAAATTTCATAAAATTAATAATAAAAAAAAAGATCTATTATGTATTAATTATTTTGATTTGTTTTAATATATAAAACAAATTTCAATAGGAGAAAATTCAATACATCACTATACAGAAAAATGTTGACACTATCTGAAATATCAGTATCTCGCACATTTCCAGGAAGCAAACAATTAAGTCTTCGTCTTGTTTAGCGCATTCATTGAAATATTTTGCTTGCATTTCAGAGAAACAGGGTTTAGGCAAAATTAAGTTAAATATGCTGTTCTTTTCTTGCTTAGGCAGACATATTAACCTTAATTTTAATTTTTTTTTCTTCTGTGTACTGCTCCACATTCTGAGACTCTGCTTCTTTTCCTAAAATCAGTTTTATCATCAGGCCCAATTCTTGATTTATTCTCGAATTTTTAATTCTTATATGTAGTTGTGGTAGGACTAAATCTCTCGCTAGTCTTTTCAAAATATCACCCTGGTCATAACAGGATTTTGGGAATAACCTTGGCACAAAATGTATGAGTTTGAAGTCCTCATATCTACTAAGCCAGCAGAAAAGATTCGTAAACTAATGTGTTGCCCTCCTGCTACATGAATGAAGAGCATTTTTCATCTATTCTATCAACAGTACCTTTGATTCGGTTGTAAAATGCTATAGATGTTTCAGAGTCTCAGAAATCATTGTCGTCTGAAGAAATTTCAGAAACAGTCGAGTTTCACAGACAAAATTTTCTTCACAGTCATCTTCTCCACTAAAATTATTTCCAACTTCATCCAGAATCTTTTACAAGTCTACAGCATAACAAGAATCTGATGCATGAATAAATTTCCTCGGGCCTAATTTCTGAGACAGCATGTCAAATTGTAGCCCAAAATTGTAATACTGAAAGAGAGGTGCGGTCTCACAGACCGCTCTTAAAGAATGCAATGGAATTTCAACAGTATGCACAAGTCAAAACATTGTGATAAGAGGGTGTTATATTCAAGGTCATAAAACGGGAAGTTAAACGAAAAATCCGTTCAATTGGACTAAGCATATATTATGGGTGATGGGAGGAACATTTCAAGTGGTCTGCGAGACTACATATCCCCTGTTACATTAATAATTCAATGCAACATAGAGAATTTTTTTTTTTAAGGAAGAATGAAATAGATTGAAATTATCCAACAAATAAATTTTTTAATAGGAAATAAATTATAAAAGTACTTTATACATCATATCACATTAAAAAGATCAACACAAAACATTAAAAAAAGATCTATTAATTTTTAATAATTCTTTTTGTTACACATTCATCTTTACAACATCTTTTTAAAATGGTTTCCGATTACTTCAATAAATGTATTTATGCAGAGGGTTAAAAATTATTTTTATAACACAAAATCTTTTGATTAAATTGAATTGTAATATTAACCCTTTTAATATATGCATACATATATTACAAAAGTGCACTTACCAATATGATTTGAAGAAGCCATGTTTTTAGTACAAGTTAACCATGAACTTCAGAAAGCAAAGTGAACCTGTAACAGCGATTTGAAGAAGTCTGGAAAGTTTAGCAAGAGATATGGCCGATAACACCGATAAGAAATAATCTCAAGAGGTTATATATCTATAATTGAAAGATAAAAGCAGATAAGAAATAATCCTAAGTGGTAAAATATGATTAGTCGGAAGATAGGAAAATTTTTCAAGAGATGATCAACGTCTGCAATCTAACCTTGCAAAGATAAAATTCTTTCTTAACCACTTGCGCTCATAGATAAAAAGATTATCAATTACAGTTGAATTTTCTAAATTTGTGTCAACACAGAAACAAAACTTACCGCCGATACAAAAGATATTGCCACTCATACGTTGTTTTAATGACAAAATTAATTTTAGACTTTAAAATCAAACAAAAAAAAAAAGTTTAAAATTTAATTATTTTTTTGTATAAATTTATTTTTGATGCGCTTGTTTCGTTTCAGACAATAATAAAACAATGACAAAAAATTTTCTGAAGCAACATCCTTACTAATTTTAGCAACAAATTATTTAAATATTTACTAAACGGTATACTATGTATCGTTAGTATATTTATGAATGAATATTTCTATAAGTAATAGTACTTTTGTTATTCGAAAATGTTTCCAATGTTTAATCTCCTTATGTGTAAAATTTATAAAAGATTTCTCAAATCCTCAAAAAGTATTTCCAAGATCCAAAAAACTCTGAGAATTTGGTCCATCAATTTATGTTTTATTAATAAGAAGTGAAAATTATTATTATTATTGTTATTTTTCATTCTATGCAGTAAAAATTATTGATTCCTTTTACTCATATTTTAAAGGTTTTATAGGATATTCTATGTCAAACACTTTTGTAGAGCTTTATAAGTGTAGTACACACTGTGCCATGTTTTGCATTTCAACTTTTTTGAAATAAATAAAATGATTCTGTATCAAAATCCATAATTTTTAAAAACAAATTCCTGTTGTAGTTGTGAGCTCAAATCCAATTTATTATCAATATTTTTTTTCATAATTATTTCAAATAATTTTTTAAGCAGAAGATATTGCCGACTAAATATTATGAAAACACTTTATTAATTTCAAAATTATACTAAGAAAAGAATGTTAAACAAGAAAAATTGAAAAAGAAAGTTATACTAGAATTATGATTATTGAATCTGTTGCTTTTAATTTAATAACCTCATTTTTGCTAAACGATGCTAAAATAGAATGATGTAGACTAAACGTGTCTAAACGCAATTCAGAGGTCTTGCCTCTAAATTAAGCAGTTCAGAAAAATTATATATTCCTATTTTTCCTTTACAAGTTCCTTAGCGCAATTTTTATTTTTCCTTTTTCTCTTTTATTCTCAAATTTCTATTATCTTTAACTCTACAAATCCAGAACCTTTTCCGAAAATTGACTTGATTATATCTTGATTATGATTAGTTAAATTAGTTTCTGACTTCTGGAATCAGATCAGAAAAAAATATTCGGAAGAAAGTGCTTATGAAAAGCATCCGAACTGCTAATTCATTAAATTTGTCTATTGATTAGAGTAGAGAGTTTTTTAATTTTTCAAGAGTCATTCAAATTAATAAGCAAAGATTGCATCAAATAATTATTCGACTTACTCAAAAACGAGACCTCTAGTCAGGGCCGGATTTAGAAGAAAAGAGGCCCTAGGCTGTTCCACTTATGAGGCCCTTAAAAAAGTTTGTAAATTACATGAGAGATAATAAAATACATCATTACTGTGATATATATCAATATGTTAAATGAAACATGTTGTGATTGGTACTAATCTTTATAAAAATGTAGCGCAGATAATAAATAAAAAAAAAGAGTCGAGAACACTTATTTTGACATTTATTCTCAGCACTATATATAGTACTAGTAAAAAAAATTTCAATAGTCTATAAACACTTGACTAAAGTATTGAACCTACTGAACTCAAAAGGCGATAATCAAATGATCGTGTACGCAATCCTAAAATAAGAATCTTTTTTAATAACATTAACACGTATTTCATATTATTGAAGTAATACGAATATAACCGAATGTTGGGATATCAATAGGTCTGTTCGTTTGTCTGTTCCAATCTGCACTTTATTTATGCAAGAACAAACCAGAGCTTAGTAGCATAAGGCACGTCATTATTTGCCATAGCAATCAGTGAACGTGTGAACTATACTTTGGTACAATCTAGTATATACAAACGAACAAACCCAATGAGCCGAACGCGTTGATCTAAACCAATACATTTTTATGTTTGTTTATCAGTCATATGTGTAGAATTTTTCCTTATTTTCGGTTCAGTGCTTTAGTGTTTACTGTTTTTAGAATAGTGTAATTCTAATTTTGCTAACAATTTGAATGTAAGCCTCTTTTGATCTTGAGGCCCTAGGCTGAAGCCTAGATAGCCTATAGGAAAATCCGACTCTGCCTTTAGTAGAAAATAACTCTTGACATCTCATTCAACAGATCCTAAGTTATCTAAAGAGACATGATTGAAACTTAATACTATAGGCACAGTTTCTTGAATCTATCGAACTTGAATATTTCCATCATTTTTTTTTTTAAATGATGGAAAAAATTAACAGAAATTTAATCATTCTTATCTCTCTCTCTATATATATATTTATATATCAGAAAAATATTAAAACCTAAAATTAAAAAAAATCTCGCAATTAAACTTTTTTTTATTTATTAATTTTTTCTTTTAGTTTAGCTTCATGTACCACTTATGTGGCCCACTAACAGCTCACCGATGAGTACTGTGAATGGGATACCGGTAGGACTTCTAAGGATTACTACCTCGTGTATGCGTGTTGTATCTCACTCTTCCATGACTACTGACTGCCTTACACATATTGTCATCGATCTCCTCGTTTCTGTAGCACTAACAGACTCAATCTTCAGCCCTCCTGTAAGCTATATACATACGTTGCTACAGGGTCACCTTTTTAATTGTTAATATATATTTTAAGAATGAAATAAGTCACTATTTAATGGTTTAGAGGGTCTCATTTAAGAAAAGAACTAATAACGTAATCGTAATCGTACGAATACAAAAAATGCATGACCAAATATATATAATTTCTTCTATTGCATTGCTAGGACTCCTGTAAAAAAATAACAACAGATAAAAAAATAATTGCGTAAAAAATAATTGTGTGTGAGGGAGTAGTCTGAATTGAGTTACAATATTTGCTTTGTATATTAAACTTGGGCTTACGTGCCACGAGCATTTCCCAAATTCCATGTCTGTTCATCCGCCCGAGAGCATCATCTGCATCACGAACATGGAACACTACTTTTCTCTTTGCTCGCCACATATTCACATGTGAATCCCTCTCGGACTGCGAGCGGCAATTTCTCAGACCTTCCCAAGGACAACATGTGCAACAAGTGCACGTACGTGGCCCCTAATACAAACTCCTCACACACACAGCACAGTCCTTGAAGCCAGATTATTTATAGGTGCATTTTGACAGATTATAAATAAAGTGGTAGTAGAATATTTTCTGAACAATTTAATAAAAATATATATATATTTACCATCAGAATTTTTAATTTCATAAAACAAAATTAACAATGAAGAAAATGACGAATTATTATACAAGAAATGAAACTATAAATAAAAAATTTATTACATATTTATAAAGAAAAAACATGAATTAATTAACTGAAAAAATTTGTAAACAAAATTATCGAAATAAAAACAATATTTTATTCCTTTAACCAAAATATTAAATAAACGTTAAAAGCAGCGAAAGATCTAGAGGTAGTTTTGCACAAAATAAACTGTTTAAATTTATATTGGAATTCAGAAATCTCTTATTGGAGATTAATACGGAGATCCTTTGCCGCGTAGCGGCCTCTATCTAGTTCACTGTAAAATGTTGAAACATAGCGGTGGTCTCCTGCCCTTTGAGTTAATAAGAAAAATAGATAATTAAATGCCCTTTTTTTTAAGAAAGAATTATTTATTTAATAAAATTATAAAATGAAAAATAACAAAAATTTCTAAAGTGTAGATGTTGATGAAATCAGTTGCATGTAATCTACAAAATAAAACAGAATGAGCGACAGTCAAATTAGGAGAAAAGCAAACTTTTTTCATCTAGGCAGTTGTAGGTAATAAGTCAGCCAGAGCAGGAGAAAATCGTCAGGATAAGGATTTAAGTTAAAATATTTAGAACAGTGCAACGTTTGCAGGAAGAAATAATTTTTAACATTTTATTAGTAATTTCATCTATGCCAGGAGTTTTGTTAATTTTCAGTGAGGAAATACAATTAATAATGAAAGATGCTTTAGTGATTAGAATTTCAGAGACTTGATAAGTATTAATAAAATTAGTGACAGTGGACTCAACGAGATTTTCTGTATCAAGATTATGAATGGGATCAACGGGCGTACCGGTTACGAAGTTCCAAGGTCGTTTTAAGAACCACAATACCTCCACATCTTAAAATCGTTAGAAAATTTGCACAAAAATGAAGTTGCTTAAATTATAGAATATTAATAAATAAGATAAAACAATTTAAAATTTAAGAAAGTGAAATTCAAAAATCTTTAGACCGCTAATTTAATCTTTGGAATTTTGGTGGCGCGACGATCGCTGATAACAATATTAATGCTTGAAGATTTTAATTTCCATTACAAATATTTTTATATCCAAGTAATTGATTGAAATAATTTACAAAAGTAATTATAGATATTTATAAAATTTATAATTTTAACGAATTGAAAATGTAATTTGTAAAAAAATATCAAAATGAGAACAACATTTTATTCCATCCACCTATAGTCATATAACCTCAGAATGCTGCGTTTACGTCTAATTTAATAGTTAAAAATTAAATTGTTATTTAACATTAAACACTGAAAGAATCTGTTTAAATTTATATAATGTTCAGAAGTCCTTGATCTGTAAATTTAGTTACTGGTGGCGTGACGATCGTTAATACAGAATAAGAAACCAGAGGAATTTAATTACCATTAATAACATATTTTTGATCTTTTCCAAGTAATCTTATAAAATGTTTACTGAACAATACACAAAAATAATTTTACATATTTAGAAAATGTATGATTTAACGGAGCTTAATAATAATATAATATAATAAATTACATATTTCAGATAAGGAAAAAAAAAAAAATTATAAGAAATAAAATCATGAAAATTAAAATATTATATTCCGTCGAACAATATATTTATTTTTTTAAAAAGTTGGATTTGATTCATGTTTAATTGCATAATTCAGGAAATGAAAATACTTAAATAATAATAAATGTAAATAAGTAACTAATTGTTAATTGACAATCAAAATTGAAAGAAGTTATTTCTGTAAATATAGTATTACACCGCTATAATACGGATACATATGTACTGCCAGTAAAAAGACATCCTCTAAGAAATTATAGTTTAAAAAAAAACTTTAAAACAAGCTTTTAGAATTAATCAAACTAAAAAGTAAAAAATAATTGTTAACATAAGAAAAAAATTACTGACGAGAAAATGAATGTCACTGTTCTAAAAGCGTGGGGTACTTTGTATGACATTTTTAAACTAACTGCATTTCGGAATGAAACTAGTGAAAAGGTATAACGATTGATATCGAGCACCCCACGATTTACTGTTCTAAAAGCGTGGGGTACTTTGTATGACATTTTTAAACTAACTGCATTTCGGAATGAAACTAGTGAAAAGGTATAACGATTGATATCGAGCACCCCACGATTTAAGAACAGTAACGTTAATTTTATTCTAATGTTAACAATTATTTTTTACTTTTTAGTTTGATTAATTGTAAAAGATTGTTTTTTTTAACTATAATTTCCTAATTGTACCGATAGTTTTAGCTTTTTCGATCTTCTGCTTTAATTGTTCTCAAGCAGGAGATGTTTTTCCTAAATTTTAAATTGTTTTTTATTTATTTTATTCATTTCTATTCATTAAAGCAAGAAACTTCAATTTATGCAAGTGTTTTAATTACTTTAAGATATGGAGGTATTGTGGTTCTTAAAACCACCAAGGAACTCCGTAACTGGTACGCCCGTTGCCCTTAAACTATAAATTTTTTTTAACTTTTTAGTTTGATTTACTCTAAAAGCGTGTTTTTTAGTGTTTTTATACTATATTATTCCCGGTACGGAGGAGTGGAACTATAATTCTTACAATAATTTAATTGTGAGTAAAACAAAGGCTAAATGCGAATATGTCGAACCAGCCAGGATTTGAACAGGGAATCTCCTGATCCCCAGTCAGTCGCGTTATCCGTTGTGCCACTGTCCCACGTAGGTTTGTATGTCTTAGGTACTTTCATTCTACATCGATTAAATTGCTCTTCATAAGTTAAAATAAAATCACTAATCCTGACGATCCTAATCATGATGAGATAATAAACTTATTAAAATATTTTATCGTCGTCGGTCCTTGATAAGACTACGACGTTTAAATGAAATCTGATCGCTTAAAGTAGGGCAAAATCGAGCCCATGCCCATCAAAATCGAGCCCATCGAGTCAGTTACAAACAAACAAACAAACATACAGGTGAAACTAATAAAAGCGTATTAAAAAAAAAAAAAAATGACATCAGATTTTCTTTTCAGTAAATATCAGGAAGCGTGTTGTAACTACAAAAGCAATTTAATAATAACTTGAACAGAATAAATGCTCACAATAATTCTATCTCTGTGGAATTGCACATAGCTGAATCGTATAAACAGGAATAAAAAAATAAATAAATTAACGATATCCAAAATTTATGCTTTCGACAATAGTTTTAAACCACGCAACCGTGGTACATTACTCATCATTCTCTTATTTGAAAATTATATTACTTTGAATTTAAATCATTACTATATTTGCAATTAACCTATAAGGAGAATGCTGAAATAGTTGTACCATAATTATTGGTGATTACCATTACGGAAACAAGAAAAAAACGTGAAAAAGAAATTAAGCTAAAAAAAAATAATAATAATTAATTACAATACAAACTCATTATACTACTTTTATTTTATGCTTTGATATCCTCATTTAAAAGATCATTTTTATCTTCGAAAACTTCATCAAGATGAAAACCTTCTTTGAAACCATTTCCCTAATTCATAATATGCAGATGTCGTCAGCCAATTTTTGTTGAAACAAGTAGAATTTTGATCAAACATCAATAACTGTGGTTACTTCAAATAAACTGTAAGAAAAAAAGGAAGTAATAAATTCAGAGTTGAAATATTTAGTGCATGAACAATATATGTGTCATTTCTTTTTTAAATAACGCACAATTAATTAGAAAAATGAATTTTAACTATCATTTTATAACTAAACATACTAAAATTCAGATTAAATATCAAAGAATAATTTCTCAGAAAAAAAAAATTCTTTAAATACATAATTGATTTATGTAATATATTATTGAATTGCTATTTTTTTTAAAACAATTTTTAAAATAAGTCACTTAGTACATGAACATGGCTAACAACGTTTAATTATTTTTGTAAATTTAGTTATGTAAGCATTTTAATAATATGTTCTTATTTATTTTTCCCTAGTAACAGAAATCTGCAATCCATTATTGCTAATACAAAATATTATAAAATTAAGTCTCAAAATAACATGAAATATAATGATTAAAAGGTTGGGAATTTTTTTTTTTTTTTTTTTAATGAATGTTTAAAGAAAAGTCTTACCTAATGTTGTAGCATAACAGCAGGTAGTTTCTCATAAACGCTTTTATAGATGCATAAAGCAGTTATTTCAGGCTCTCCTTTACCAGTCAGTGATTTCATTTTTATGATTGATTTGAAGAAGGCATGATGGAGTCCCCTATTATTGTGTTAATAAATTTTATTTATCTCATTAGATATTATTTAATGTAAATAATATGAAAAAAACTATTCAAAATGGATAAGATTTTCACGATACATTTTAATTATTATCATAAAATCAACTGATTGAAAAATGATACAAAGAACATACAGAAGAAAATTCACTAATTGCAATGGTAGCCAATTGTACTTTTGGCATAAAAAATTAATAAAGACTTTCACATATTTTTGCAAAATAATTACTTATAAAATCGACATGATCTTGTGGCGTTTTTGTATTTGATACCAATAATAATTTTAAAAAAGTTCCCTACAATTTGTGTAAACATTATGCTTATCTCTTGACAGAATTTAATTTCGGTATTACTTAGTTTCTGAACCAGTAAACTATTCAACTCTTAGTTAGCACCACGCTTTACATTTTTAATACATTAAATTCTCTCAAATGTGATAAAAAAAAACATAATTCACATTAAATTAATGTTAGCAAACTCAAGAATTTAACCAGCATACGTAAATACGTTTAATGCTACCGATACAAGTTCTACTCTTTTAAATAGGAACCACTCAGATCGAGTTTCTTCCATCTCCATACCGAAAAGGTAAAAGAGTGCGATCATCAATGGCTGCGGACACTAAAAAAGTACCCAAACAGCCAACTTCACGCTCAGGAGGAAACCCCAGATCACATCATCGTGGTTGGGTTTTCTGCGAGGTTCGGTGAGTGAACCTCTAATCATACTATAGAAATGATCCTATGAAGTATGATCTTAACTATACCACGGCAATGATTGATATATATATAGTAATAGTTATTTACTAAAGTGGTAGATGAAATGAACTGTTAAAATTTCCCAAGTTCAAGTTATTTTCATTTTTTTTTTCATTATTATTAAATCCAATCCATCAAGACCTTTTTAACTAAAGGAAACAATTAAATAAAACTATTCAAAACTATAGACTTTGAATAGTTTTATGATGACGAATTTTAGTTCCTACAGAACCAAGTCAGGGTCAAATCTACAACCTCGCGGTTGCAAGAACGACGCACATTACATCAGAACCAGTTCGAACGAAACCTACGAATCAAAATTAATTCTGAATGAAAAAAAATGCGCGATATGGGGGCTTTTTCAATTAATACATTAATGTAATCACAAAATGTAGAAAAATGGCACAAAGTGATTTGGGGGCGCTACGATCGTCACATCATCAAAATTTAATTAGAATAATATACATTTTTTAAAAAATTTTATTTGAATTTAGGGCTGATAACAATAATTTCAGTCTCTCAAAAGTTAGTACGCCACACAAAAATAATTGTTACCTTCCTAAGATTAAATATCAATGAGTTCTATCGTACTAAGCGTTTTCAAGTCATTATATTTTCCTTGCTGATTACGAGTAGTTACTGGCTGTTTAATTTTCTTTAGAGCTTATTATGATGTTCAGAAAAAAAATCATTTTATTAAGAAAAAATATCACAAATTATAAAATTCAGGGGTATTAAATTAAATGTAATTCATGCAAAATTAAATTATAATTTTTGCGAGGTATTTTAACATTTCTAAATCAGAATTACAGTGTCCAAAATTATTGATATATAATTCTTAAACTTTCTATAATATTTATTATTTTCATGAATAAATATTATTTTGCAAGAATAAATATTAACATAGTTTTATTATCCCTATTAAACAAAGTGTTCTGTGTTAAATTTTTAAGTCTACTTTAACATTAGAAAGGCATTAAGTAATGTAAGCAATCTTTATTGAATGTTAATTTGTTGTTTAATTTTTTCGGCTATTGCAATTTTTTTTTTTTTTTTTTTTTCACAATAAGTGGAAATTACCCTTTAATCCATTTCGGATCAGAAAGCCTTTTTCTTTGAATTAACTTTGATTAATCAGAAATACCAACATATTAGTACTATCAAAGTATTTCCACTTTATTAATTTTAAGAATTAAGCACTGCAAACAAAGTTATCACCAGATTAGTTTTTAACATAAATTAATTGACTTAATTGTTATCTTTATAAAATGTAACATTAAATGAATTGCTTTTTCTATAAAATCATACAATAAATTAATGCTTTTAATTGTTTCAAAACATGTCAAAAGAAATGTCTAAAACTTTTAAATGATATAAACAAATAAGATAAAAAAATAATTCATTCATTGAAATTGCATTAATTATAAAAATTTATATTTGACTATTTCATATAAAAAAATATAAAAAAAGGTAAAACTCAAATTATTTTAATTTACCACTTTTTAAAATATTTCCCTGAAACAATCTATATATACCCTAAATTGCACATTCCTTAGTGCCCAGATGAGCATCGGTGGTCCGGTGTGCGGGCTTCAAACCCGTAGCTGATGAGAGTCAGAGTGGTTCAATTCCACCTTCTGGGCGTTTCTTATTTATTTTATTTTAAATGAGTTATAAGAAAACTTTAATCTTTATTTTTTATGCAAACATGAAATTTGGTAAATACTGTATGTTTAATTTTAGCGTAATTACTTTTATAAAAACCGATTGAATATCTTTTTTTCAGTTATTATTTTTACAAGAATCGAATTACTCAGAAATAAATCTCCAAACATTGGAAGGGGGGCGGGGGATGCGATCTGAAATTTGCTCCTGGAAATAAATTGACTTGTAAATACAAAGGGAAATAAAAAAAAAAAAATTTTCTCACTCCTGAACAATATATCTTATGGACTTTGTTCTATATCATTTCTGGGTAAAATCGCAGTTTATGAGGGTTTTTTTTATGCCAATTTTTAATTAGCGCCATTTTTACGCCAAAGTACGATTCGGATTTCTAATTGAGGTGTAACCTAACCACGAGAGTAGCTCGATTTCGAGATGCTGAGTTTAAATTAAAATAGAAAGGACTGGTAACAGAAAAAAAAAAGCATTGTTTTTATGAAAGAAAAAATGCTGCAATGAATGACTACGATAGTGTACTAAATTTTACGGAAAATGAAGTAATTTTGACTTTCGATCATATGAGCCATCGACTTTGGCTCTGATCGCATATCTTCCGATATACCGATCAGATTTATCATTCATAACAAACAGAATCATATCATTTAACTTTAATTTTGACTCCAAACATTCTTAGAAATTAATTCTTCAAACATGAACCATTCAATGACTTTCAACTTATCTTGATATTCAAAATCTCAAGAATTTCCTATTGCAGCACACAGCCTGGATCCGTAAATAATGCGTGGAATCCTTGTCCCCAAAGTGAAAATCATCTTGACCAAACTTTGCATAGAAGATTTTCGATATCACACTAGAAAGACAGTGATAAGGATTAAGGTTACTAATTTTTTAAATTTCAGCTTTTTTAAAACAAATTCATGGAATTAAAATTGTACCGACAATCGCGTGAAATGTTTAGTTCAAAAATTGCGACTGATATGTGTTACCATGGAAATAAGCTCTTTTAAAAAAAATTTTTAATAAAATATAATTCAAGCTACAAATGGATTTTTTATAAGAAATAAAAACGTTTTGTTACTGATAGGGAAAAAGATAAATTAATCATATTAAATAAGTCAATATAATTAATATTTAAATGAACAATTACTAATTATAAAACACAATTAATATTCATCGAGATAAAGGCAAAGGTTGTGTATTTTTGGAATGCCTGAGGACAGGATCCCCCTATCTCCTTTTGCATAATTAGTAAAACAAAATACTTAACATTAAGAAAGAAAACATAAGAGAAAATTTAAAGACATGTGACATCGAGACCTGATGCTCCAGAAATTTTCCAGTGGAGAAAACCTGGATCACTATATTTCGCAAGTTTTCACCCATTTGGCGACAAGAAAATAATTTTCAAAAAATCTTGTGTTCTAAACTGCGATTTGGTTCATTACTGCATTACTAACTAGATAACCGAACAACTTAATTCTAAAAAGAGAGTTTGCTTATATTATTATTTTTAACTATTAATCGTTATCGAATTCTTAATGATTATTGAATTAAACTTGTTTCAAATTCATAATTTCAGAGGAAATTATATATACATTGAATAATCTCTATAGTTTTTTATGTTGGAAAATTATGTGTAATTGATATCTACTTTGTAAATAAAATAATTTAATATTTTAGAATTATACAAAAACTTTTTGGCGTTTTTTTTTTTGTAAACTGCTATAAGTTATTAAACTGCTATTTTTTTTGTAAACTGCTATGGCAACCCATGTTTTCTCAGCTAGAAACTCGTTTCACTTTTCGACTTTGATGGGTATCATGAATCTATAATAATATTATAAAATTTATAATTATTAATAACTATTGTGCGTTTATCTATTCATTTATTTAATTATTGTTTTCATTATCAATAACATAATTTTATTTTCTATAAAAAATTTAATTGCGGTATGATTTCAATTTTTTTAATAATTTTTTTCTGAGACGTATCCATAGTAACATATATCAAATACGTTTTTAAAATCATAGCACACAAAACTTGATCATAGCACACAGAAGTAGATAAAATTCTAAAAATTTATCTTAAGTGCTTAAAATTTTAAAAGTCAGCAGGTTTGTAATTCCTGCTATTTCCCTACTTGTATCCTGATCAAGTTTCTCCACCATATGTCTGGTCAAGATGAGTTTTACTTTTGAGGCAAGAATTTCAGTCATTACCTACTGTTATAAGTAATTAATTTTTTCCGTACTATTACTACAATAGGGATTTCTTCCGAGATTTGTAATACCAAGGTAAAATGCTTGATTGATGCCCACAAATAATCGATGAATTTGATAGCTATCTGGAGGAGATTATGTGATAAAAGTTATAAGGAAAGGTTTCCTCAAAAGATTTTTTTATACAATTTTATGGGACATAAAAGACGTATACAAGGCCGGGGTGATACTCATAAACCTATGTCACTCCATTCATATTTTCAAAGTGCATCAAATTTCTTGTATCAGCTACTTTTTTGTGTTTCTAAATATTTCATTTTAGCAATTTGTAATCCATAAAAAAACTTCTCTTCCAGAGGTTTATTATTATTATTATTATTTTTTTCCAAATTCTTTTCATGAAATCTAACTTCGTTGGTGTTAAGTTCAGTTAGTAATGTCAGCTTTGCTTTGGTGACAGAAACGTCTCCAAAAAAACTCCTCTTCCCTAAACTGGGATTTTATATTATTTGATTTGATTGTTTTTAAAAATATTTCCAAGATATTTTAGTTTACAGCAAAAAAAAAAAAAATTTGTCAGGCAGAAACACTGCTTTGCTTGATAAGTCAAAATAAGCTGACAAAGACAGGCTAAATATTAGTTAAAATTGATGTATTATTTGTATAGATATATCGAGTTTCTGGAATCAAAGATTTAAAATCCAATTTTTCTGAAAGCTAATAGGTTTTTAATTTTTACACTCAGCCATAAGCAAGTATATTTTTTAAATGTGTTTAAAAAATATTACCCAAGTGTCAACAATGACGTCAACAAATTGTGTAGGCGATTTAAATTATCTTAATAATACTCTTATTTAAAACTAACACCTTGCAATATAATTTGCAGTTGATTTTCTTACAAACTTGACTTTCTAAAAATCCCCCCAAGAAAATTAAAACTGCTTATATTTACTTCAGTATCCTCACATGCATTAAATGTTTCATGTAAAATATCTAGAATAGATTGTCCAGAAAATTTATTCAATTTAAAAGACTCTTAAAGATTTTAACTTGAATTCATCATTTCTGTAAGAATACAGTTGTTTTATTATTTTTAATTCACCTTCAGTTTCAAAAATTAATTCACCTTGAGACAAACTACATAGTAATTCCTCCCCATACATCCATGGATATTGTCAAATCATGCCTCTAATGGATCTGTTTGAAATGTATCAAAATGTAACTTATTGATTCTTTTAAAGAATCAATTGTAAAACGAAAAGAAAAATAAATAATCTTACATTTCTACCAAAAGTCCCAACTCTTTTTGCTCTAACAATTTTAAATAATTTAAAGATGAGAAAAGCTATCTTTAAAAACAACACATTTTTATTGATTTACAGCAGTCTTTATTTAATTTTTAAACCTTTTTAAAAATATTGAACATTTTTTTCATCTTTAAGCAATAATTTTGAAAAAATAATTTTAAATGAAAATCATTACATTATCAAAGCATTATAATTATTTACACTAACTTAAACCTAACAATTTGTAACAATGTTTAATGATATTTAAACGATTTTTACAATAATTTAAATACACTGAACTATGTTTTGGTAATTCCTATTATAGTTTCATATTTAAAAAATTCATAACAAAAGAAAATATTACATTCAATTAATTTTTTTGTATTAAAATTGAAATCATGATAAATTTGATTCAGTCTATTATCAATATATATTATGTATGATGTTTTTCAAATACTAGGCACTTTGAAATGTAATCATTTGGAATGGAAAATATATAGTATATACATCATTACTCAAGGTGTCAGGCCTTTTAAATTTCAAATGAACATACCCTAGGTGTTAGGATTTTCTTCTCATATTCTCGAGCCTAATGAAAGACTTTGTGCCCATACTTTTTAAGCAAACTCATTTATTAATCTGAAAATGCAACACCCTATCCACTACTCCATTCCAAATCCTTAATTTATATTAACAATTGACTAAGAATCCTTTTACTTGGGATATTAAGAAAAAATTGTTTTATTATTTACAATTAATTAATTGAAAAGATTATTAACAAAAAATATTAAATTTATCCTTGCAAAAATGTCAAAAATCAATGAATAAGCCAATTTGTGGAGTAAGCATTCAGAAAAGTGAGATAACCCCATATATGAAAAGAAAATGCAATGGTTGTTTTTTCTTTTGAAAATAATAATTTTCAAAATGTCGTTTCAGAAGTGATATTTCTGTGTTTGTTTAAACATTTATGTGTGAATTGGATGTACTCAGCTAGTCTTTTGTCTTCAACTACAAGACAAAGGGATCATTAAAATTGCAAATTGTTTTTAAATAATTCATGTTTCATCAAAATGACGTTTTGTTTAAAAACTGATTTTTCTTTTTTTGCCAAAATGTATCTAAACGGTGATAAAAACAATTTCAAATATGAATCTCTTTCAAATATGAAATCACTCAATCATTTTTATTTATGAATAACATCAGTGTTATTGCAGATGCACAATGAAAATTATTTATGGTATTTAATTTTTATACTAATTTAAAAGAGTAATTATTAAAAATTTTAAAATTCAATATAGTTACAAATCTTATCTCTTTATAAATTTATACCTTAAGGGTTTACTCCTAGATTAAGATATTAAATCTATATTCTTTTTATTAATTTCTTGTATACATATTATCTCATTCTATTTTGTACATATTTCTTTTCTTCTTTTTTTAAATTTATATTTGCAGATTTCGTGATTTTTCTTTTTAACAATATTTTATGAAATTTAATTACATTGTTGCTATTATTTCATGATTTTAAATCAATTCCTCTAAAACTGTTCTATTTTTTTGTTCACTTATACACTGTTTGTTGACACATATACTATGAATATTCTTTTATAACTTGGTTTTACATAATAATAATCGTTTTTTAATACATCTCGCATTATAGATAATATATATATAATTGAAATAATTATTATGTATGATTTTTTTTTCATTTTATTCACAAAAAAGTAACAAAGGTGTGTTTTTTTGTGGCAAGTTATAATAAATATTATTTTGTGGCAAAGTATATTTAGCATACATTTTATAATGTAACTTTTGTGCATTATTGATTTCTTTTTTTTTTGGGGGGGTTGAACTAAATATTTGATACTATATAATTTTCATTTCATTGAAATAGTTGGCAAATAAAATATAAACATTTAAAAACATATATTATCATAAAAAATTAAATAGTTGAATGTATATCTTTTTTCCCTTACTACCACAATCAAAAATATGATGAATAAACTTATATATCATATATCATCTAATATATATCTCTCTCTGTGTGTGTATATGTCACAATCTTAAATTTGCTCTTTTAAATGATAATTTCACTAACAAATGCTAGATGGCAAACTGAATAAAGAATGTATATAATACAATTTTAGTATTATAATTATATATATACATATAAAAACAGGAACAGGATATTACCAAAAATTCAATTCAGATTTGCAGTAAAAATAGATATATTTTACCATATAGGATTCAATAAACTCTAAAATGAATAAAAAGTCTAAATTTGAACTATTAATTGCATTTATTTGTTAATTCATTTAAACAGAAAATGAAGATATAATTTAAACATAAAATTATTTTTAATTTAAGGACATAATTTTTTGTATTTAAAAATAAATTGGATTTAATGATAAAATTTCTTAAATTTCAAAACAAATATCAATTTAAGATTAAACTTCTTCATTTCAAGGTAAATTTCATTTTTTGGATAAAACTAATTATTATTTTTTTTTTTTTACTCTGATATGGTATTTAATACACATTAATTTTAATCTCAAATATATTATTTTACAATGATTTATTTGATTTTAATATTTATATGTGTGGTTATTTTAATTTGGATTCTATTTATTAATTCATACTTATATTTAAAAATGCAATGCAAATTTAAACATATTGTAACCATGCCTTCATAATAAATATAATTCAAAAAGATCTTAAAGTTTGCCATACAATGGAAAATAAAAAACTATAAAGCAGCTAAAATATTACATATCTTAATACTCCATGTTGTACAAAATGTTAGTAAAATCAACTTTGTAAATTTTAATCAAGAAAATATGCACAGACACAATCACATCACATGAAGCAATAGTGAAATTAAAAGAAAATGTGGTTTTACCATATTAAAAGAAAGGAACAGAGAAAAAAAACATCCGCTTTGATTGAGAAAAGTTGTGCTAAAATTAAATAAAATATTTTTCTCAGTGATTATCAGCACATAAATTGATTTCATGACAGAGAAAATTTATTATTATTCAGAAATGACCATGGTTTCTTATAATTCATAATAATTTCTTCATAATTTTATTATCATAGTGATAAATATGATCAATCTGAAGAAACATAAATAATAATAATACATTTTTTGATTAATATGTAAAACTGGAATGTTAATCATAATAACTATATGTTATTATGATTAACATAGAACAAATAAAATTAAAAAAAAATATTCCATTTTCAATTTCATATAATTTAATAATGCACAGTAAAATCAGTTCTTAAATATAAGTGATCTTTAGCTCTAGAGCATAAGAAATTTTACACAAAATAAAGATAAAAAGGATTAACATTAGCATATTAAAAAATTACGGCTTTTAACAAACAAATACTTTATTTTAAAAAAATAAGCATGTAGCATAATTTCTTTTTAATTTATTATTTATTTTAAAATATATTATTTTAACTACAAGCATTCAAAAATTTATGAATTCCAAAATTCTACTTATTTAAGAATCATAAAAGGAATCTTGCATATCCTTTTCAGAATACATCAATTTTTTTTTTAATTACTGTCTTTTGCTATATTGAAAGTTAATCTCTGTCAACAGGTTTTAATTTTGAAATATTGCTCTGTTTAATTAAAAATATTGCTACTACATATCAAAGTCAGTTGGCTTGCTGTCTTAATTTATTTCCTTGTAGCCAAGTCTTGCATCCATTTGATGGTGGAGTTGTAGATGGCCACACTCACACTGCCATTTTATTTTAGCAATAGGTCAAGGGATGCAAATGCTCCACTAGCTGAAGATGTAAAGTCTGGTTCAATAGCAATAGCGTCATCATCTTACAGGCACTAATGAATTCTCTCCTTCTTTGAATGAGTTAATCGTTATTTAGAATTTGGAATCCAGGATTTAAAGAATCACACACCAGCCACTCCCTTATGTTCTTTGCACCACTCTTGGGTTCTTTATAGCATTTTGTCCCCTTCTTCTATCTCTTCCTCTTTCTTTATTCTTTATGTACTTCCTCCTTGGTTGAAATGCCTTTTGATTTATTCCAAGATCTTAATGTAGTCGATATCACCAAAATCCCTGCTTCCAACATTATGTGTATGAAGTTTTTTTTTTACATCAATTTTTCTGTGATCAGTTACAATATCTTCTTCATCTTGATATCAAAAGTTTCCTTAACAATTGCCTTTTGTAATGGTGCTTCATATACATAGTCCATCGATGACTACAAACTCAATACATTTGAAAGCAAGAGTATTCCATTTTTTTCCAGGTTATCTGTAGGGTGGTTGGGTGCATTATCCATGATTAACAATATATTGCTGTCTTCTTTTCCATATGAAAATTTCTTCATGCCATTCAGTAAACAAAATAGCAGTCATCCAGGCCTTTGATTGATGCTTGTAACACAAGAAAATCTTTATCACATTTCTTAAGGTATTAGAGTTTTTGATTTGCTTATAAACAGAAGGAGTATTTTGTGCTTTCCCACAGAGTTAAAACGATTTAGAATGGTTACACGGTTTATACTAACTTTATTGCCAGGAGTGCTCAATTCAATTTTACAAGGTAGTTGTTTTAAGCAAAACCTTCTAAATAAAATCTGTTTTATGAGTTATATAAAAATTCAGCTTCATATTTTGTCCGGATTTTAAATTTTTTGATAATTTTTTTTTATATTAGGTGTGCTGGTAATTTCTCATCACTTAAAATCTAATTCCCAGATGCTGTGTTTTGCCTTACAATTCCGTAGCCACTCATTATTCGTCTTCAAGCAAGATGAACCATACATGATTTTTTGACAAAAAATTTAGTCTTTTTGCAAGTGATTGAAACAGAAAGAAGGCTTCTCAGTGCTTGTTGGTGCAAAAATCATTTTAAAACAACCTCTTCCAGTTTTTTGTTTTCTGGCACTTTCATAGCTTTTCATGGCAAACTTCCATCTTTACTATCTAGGCCAGACATCTAGGTTTAAAATTGAATAATTATTTTTAAATGCATTAAATTTTTTGATGTTTTTATGCTATATGTATCAGCTAATTGCTTACCAGTCTCTCCATTTTCTAAATATTGAATAATTTCTATTTTGTTAGCCAACAATAAAACATTACATTTCCTTTTAGAAGCCCTACAACAAATTATGAAGGTATGTAATAGCAACAAATTAACACACACTGATCACAGCAGACAAGTTGTGGCTGGGACTGGAGACTTATCATCTTCATATGAGTAATATCAGCACATGGCTCTCAATAGAATCCATGGAGGGCCAAAGAAATACTTTTAAATAATCATTGTTCACAGGAATAAATTGTTTGCAGTTTTCCCCCTCAAAGTGATATGAATAATTGGTAAACAAGATAGCTGAAGTTTGGATAATTGTAATTTTATTGTACATTATATCAGATCTCTGCAGAAAACAACTGATACGAACTTTTATAAAATATTCAATTTGCAAAATTCAACATCAAAGCACTGTAAAATAAATTCAAAATAAACAAAAAATTTTACCTTCCATTCTGGTTTTGCCTTTGAAAAGGCAAATTAAAGTACTGTTTTACATATTCAGCACTTTTAGAGAGTACAATATATTTCTCATGAAAATATAGAAAAAGTTACTTGTAATATGCCTCACAAAGTTATTATAGAGTTTACAAATATAGAATAATGAGCCAAAATCTATTTTACTAATAGAAATTTTAATGGGAAACGTAATTTTCATTATTGCTGTTTGGAAAAATTTCATGTACACTTTAGATAACTTTATCTAAAAATATATTTTAAAAATATCTTTTATTAATACTTTTTTAGTATAAAATACTTTTTTTAAAAGTATTAAAAAAGTATCTTTTAAAATATTTGGTTAAAAAATTTTCATAATTCCAGGTTTTGAATTTTTGATAAAATTCTCATTCTTCATTCTTCTAAAACTAATTTATATATAATTCCTGATATTTTAAAATTTTCTCATTTTTCTAAATGGGTAAAACACCCAACCCAAGTTTATAAGAAACACTAACACTTACAAAGTTCCATTTAAATAATTTTTATTGCACATTATACATTAATTCTCTTTTAAATTTGCAATAATACAGTTTTCGTAATTTTCAAAAATAAATTATATTAAATTCATTAAATATATGTTATGAAATAATGTATATAATTATAAAGATGATCAATACTTTATGATAAGTAATGTACTTAATATATATGAAAATGTTTTTATTAAGTAAATAAGAGCATCTTATTTATACATTAATAGTTCAATGTTACAATTTGAATCAAGTTTTTAAATTCAACAATTACATTTTTTTTCAAGAATCCTTTTCTTTCTAAAAATAAAAATAAAAAGTATCAATTGAAAATCTATTCCAAATTAAAAAGTTGAAATATTACATGTTAATTTGGAATTTTTACATAATAAAAGTAAATAAATAACAAGTATATCAAGATAAAATGATATTTTATTGAATTGACACTTAGTCAAATAAATTTTACTTATGTCCAACTAGTTTGAATTGCTTTAAGCTTTCTATTTTAATAATGAAAACATATTTGTTACTCATGATTGAAATTAAATTATTTTATTTTAGTATTCCGAAATTATATTGAATCCCTTATTTTTATTAATTTTACATTATTTTGTAAAAATAAAATTTAGTGTTTTTATGGTTTAATTATTAAAGTTTAAAACAATACAATTTCATTAATCATTAATTTAATACAATTTTGATTTGCAAATTTATACCTACCATATTTTGCTGAAAAAATTCATTTTCTTTTAATATTTCTTTGAAGATGTAAAACCCTGTAAAAATAAAATAAGAAAAAAAAAATATTTTATTAAGAAAATTTTCACAAACACAAGAAAATTTAATAACTATTAATTTTTATACTAAATGTAAGATATTTTATTCCTTTGTATTTTTCCTCTTAATCATGAAAAATGACATTGGAATTTCAAATAATTATGAATATTTTTATTTAATGAGTAATTAATTTTTACAGATATTAGTATTAGGGATTGTTTTATATATATATATAATTTAATTACCATGATTCAGAAGCATTTTCAGAAATGTATATCAATTGCAATGGCATAGATCTCTAAAAACTTAATTTTTTCAATAGTATGTAATAAATAGGTACAGTAAATCTATCAATAGGTTAGTCCTAATTTTAGGCAACATATCTCATTGTCCTGTAAGGTCAGAAGCTTGTAAACTTGTAAGGATTTAATTTTTTTTTAAGCTCACTCAAAGTTGTAAGGATGTTAACAAAGAATGTATGAAAATTACAACTGCTGAGTCTTATAAAATAAATAAAAAATATTTGGAGTGCTGTACTTTGCTCATTGAAGAATCAGAAATATTTGAAAGGGCAAATTTAACCAAAATACCTATGTGGGGAGAAATTCATTGTGCAATGGATGTTGTTGATTAAAATATTTATTAATCATAATCTAGATACAGAAGTATTTTTGAGTATTTACTTATTTCTAAACTCCATTACATTGCAAAAAGTGATTAAATGGAAAGGTGAAATTGTTCAAACACTTTCAATAATTTGAATCATAAGGCCTTTCATATAATAAATATATTTATGTCTACATTAATGCTCTAATAGAAAGATATTTTTCTCTTACGAATACATTATGGATAAGCAAAGGTGCACAGTTGACAAACAGTACCGCAGTTCTTAAAACAATGTTATTTATTAAAATAAATTTTAAGAAATCCAGTCAAGAATTATATCTTATTTGAAATCAACCCTAAAGATACCTGAGCCAATTTGTTTTACAAACTATATTGCCACAAATTTCAGGGTTCAAGCAGTGGTATGGATGTTTGTAGTGGTTTGGAATCCACTTTAAACCGTACTTCCGGTCTAAAATCACTGTAGAGCATTGAGTGCAGGGTTGACAACCCTACCCAGTAGAAAGAAAACATCCAATGTCTATCTACAGTAGGCAGATGATATTGGGGCTGCTGTACCAATGATGATGATGATAATTATTTCAATAATATTATTATATCTATCTATATATATATATATATATATATATATAATAAGTCATGTTATTTTTATTAATAAACTAGAACTATTAAAAATAATAATTTTTTCACCTATTATTACTTAAAATTAGCCCATTTTAAGGAAATGAATAATTTAAATTAGGAATAATTAAATTTTGGAAACAAATATCTAAGTTTAACTTTTTATAATAAAAAATAAACATAAAAACTAGAATTAATTGAAGTAACATTGCATACATTTTGAAAACACTTTAGCAATATTCATTACTCTTTTTATGTTGCATAATAATAATTTATTAAACATTTTTTAACAATTGGAACTATTTTGCTGAAACTTCTGAAATTTTGTTTAATGAGAGAAAGTTGATGTAGATCTATGTGAAAATTATTCCTTTTCTTTCTGAAATTATTAAATATATCATATATAATGACTCACCAAAACCACAGAAAAAAAGAACTCCGAATAAAATTGGTACTCCTAGAAATAGTTCAGTAGATGGAAAATATTCATGAAGAAAATAATCTTCGGGAATAAATGGCTAAAGGTAATTACAACAAAACATTAAATTTTAACAATTTATGATTAATACTGTTCTTTAAATTAACTTCAAATTAAAACAGCACTTATAATAATTAGTAATAGTTTGGATTAAAGGAAAAACATAAACATTATATTTTCATTATATATTAAAATTTTATCCACATCATATATTAAAACTTTATATAATAAAATTATATCATCATTCAGTCATAGAGCTATATCTAGTTCTTGCTCTTATGAGTAAGAAAAATGAATGTAAGGCTATTATTTAATAAAAATGGGATCTTTACTTTTGGCTTAATTTTTATCTCTTTCAGAATATTGCTTCATTTTACAGAAATACATAATTTAATTTTTTCCCCCGAAAAATACATAGTTAAATGTTTATAAATTGCTTTTTAGCAAGCCCAAATATATATGCTTTAACTTTTTGTATTCACAGATTTACTTGCTTTAAACTAATATTACAAAACAATAAAATGATTTAAAAATTAGACGTATCAGATTTAAACTGCACAAAAATATATTATATTGTTTTACATATTTTCTATATCTATTATTTTCTACATGTTTTTGTTACTATAGGAAATATTACAAAAAACATGAATACCTGAATAAGTAATTTTGTCGATAAAATTACAAATAAGACAACGCCGGTTGTAACCATTAAGCAGCCAACTTTAGATGACATGTTAAATAAAATAAATACATGAAACCTTGAATTTTAAGAAAACTTTAAAATCATCTGTAATTTATTCCATTTAAAATTAAATTAATTACAAACAACTTTTTGGCTTTACTAAATTCAAAATTAAATTCCAGTGAAATAAAATAAGCTTATTTGAAATAAATATAAAAACAATTAAATTTTATATATGCATATAAATAAGCATGAAATCGTATAAAATCGAAAACGGAGGAAAAAAAAGAAAAGTACATCTTCTTAGGTCGACCTCAGACTCATGATTTTCTGGCTCTATGATTGGTCAAATCTTGCGGGCCAAATTTTTGGACGAATTCGAATATCGAACGCATGAACTGATTCATAATACGAGTTTTAACGCTGTCGTCTACAGGAGAACAGTAGAACTAATCTTATCATGTTGGTTCAACGCCTCCTACATACAAGGACCAGCAAAATTCTTTTCGGGTTTTTCTTTACACCTTAAGGCTCGTTCCCACCGAAACAATTAAGCGTGAAGAGTTGACCAATCACTAGCCTCACGGAGTTCGCCTGAAACTGGTTTGAAATCCACAGCTTCGAGTTCACTAGGTGTATTGCTATTTCTGACGTTTCGCTGTGAACGGTCGAAAAAATTTTCTTCAATGCCGCATGTCGCGTCGCCGCCTCTTGCCTCGGTGGGAATGAGCCTTAAATGTTGTTAAAGTCCACCATGAAGGTTCTTTATGTTTAAGGATGATGGCTTTTAGAAATAGTATTTAGAATTCAAGATTAAACCCACTAAACATATTACGAAGCTGTCTGAAATTCTTTCATACACAAAAGTTTTTAAACACAAATAAAAAATAAATATCACCTCATCTTAAATATTTCTGATAAAATACGAATTCAAAATGATAAAATGGCCTAGTGTCAATCACTTGACATTAAGTGATGAAAAGTTGGATATCGTCTAGAAAGTTGGTGATATTAGAAAGTAATCATTATAGTATGAATTGAATGTATTACGAAAAGTTAGTTTGGTCTTGAAAAGGTAAGAAAAATGCGAGAAGGAAGAATGAATAATTTAAGCAATGAGTAATTTAAGCAAGATTATACGATTTAACAATGCTTGAATTATTTCAAGAATACAATTGGTGAGTATTGATACTCTATTAGAAACAGGGAATCTATATCAGGATGTCTGATATCGCCTAGGATAATGAAGAGAGGAAATGAAATGTGATTTAAAGTGGCATTAAAACATTTAATGATGAAACAGACTTTCAGAGCATAAATATTAATGACAGAAATCGTTTAGTGAGGAAAGTGTAAAATAACTGCTTTGAATTTTGTTGTCAGATTGATGAAATGAAAGGATTTCACTGCAAATATTAGGGATCGTCTTTTGTTATTTGCTGTCTTTTCGGTTTATCGTTTTGCTGGGAAAATGAAAAAGGTCATCTTTATTTAGGAAGATTCTTGAATAATAAAAATACGCATAGTTACGAGAACGTCTGGATCGAATGCTACATAGTGAAATAATACCGCATATTTTCGAATGTAAGTTGATCAATGTATTAGCCGAGAGTGTCTTTTTTCTTCAAAAAATTTATTATTAGCTGAAATGGAAAAAGGAAAATTCCTGTAAATCCTGTTTGGATAAATTGAGATAAAGCAGCTAAGGCGATCATAAATCTCAAAGCAGCCATTTTTTCCTCCTAAAGAGATTAACAGAAGAAGAAAAGAAAGAAATTATATTGAAAGAATAATGTTAAATAACTGTTTTTTAATACATGCCTACTTATGAAAAACGTTAATCTACCACTTTTATCTTAAAATGTTCGTTTATATGTACTATTTCTTCATAAATTGGCTTATTCCTTCCCAGGAAAGTTAAGAGAGAGATATCCAGAATTGTACGAAACGAGTTTATGAATTTTCATGAACTCGTTAATATGGTCTGATATTGGAGAGTTTTTGCATAGCGTTCGCCATCACTTCCGACAAATTAAAATATGCCAATACGAAGTCTCGCATGCGAGGAGCTGAGTGATGTTTAAGTGGAAATACCCAGTTTTCGATAAGAAAGATTTAACAAATGTAGATTTTAATCGTTTTTGTAATAGAACATTTATTATTTTTTTAGTTATATGTTTTTAATACAAAAAATTGCAAAATGTATCACATATATGCTTATGCTATATTTGATAATTGCTATTCATCTTTATGTGACAATCAGGCAGCTCCATATTTTTCAATAAATATGCATAGAATATTAAGAATTGTACTATTTTTTAAATCTTTCTTCTTGTCCAATTGTAATAAATGTTTAATTTAAATTGTTTCGCAATTCGGTTCTTAAAGTTATATAGATTGTATGTATATCATTTCTACTATTTTTTTTATTCTTACAAGATTTTTTTTTTCCTTCTAAGAATTTTCAATAGTATCATTTAAGAACAAATATATTATTTATTCTTTTGAGAATAAGAAGGAAATGAAGTATACAAACATGCAAGGAATAAAAAAAGAACATTTCTATTTGCAGCTGCTTTGTTATGACTAGCATTGTTGTTTTTATCTCAATTTTTTTTTTCTTTCTATCTCCAATGGCAGATTATGAACAGTTACAGCAAAAAAAGAACAACGAAAAAAAAAAAAACACGCTGAAACAGAGTTCATTAATCTAACAATAATGCCAAGTTGCAGATCTTTTAGCCACTAAAAAGTGTTATCAGGTGCACCACGGGGAGGTAGATCTGCGCACCCATTTGTCTCAATTTAAACATCTGCTTTTCTCTCCGTCTAAAACTTCGATCCAATCCAGTTAGTGTGGAAATAAAAGCTTGATTAAAGTTAATCCCAGTTAAGTTATTCCCTGAAAATATATAGTTTTACGTTTAGACGTAAGTAATAATTTAAATAGCGTAATTAAATGTATATACAAGCTTACTTAATTCTAATAATTGCTTATTTTTAATTTTGAAAAAGTTCTCTGCCAAGTTTATGCTAATGAAAGATATATTAAGCAGATATTTTCAAATTAACAGTCTGTTTTTATTGATATTTCAGTTATTTTTCATTTCTATTTTTTGTAATTTAAAATTGATAACCTGTACCTGTAATTTGTACTTGTTAAAATGCTGCATGATTTTAGATTCAGATATATATTTAGTAATGTTTATGTTTGTTTTAATTATTAAAATATTGCAATTGTAATTGTTTTTAAATGCAATTTTTTAATTACAATATAGTATTAAAATAAAATTGCTTTTATGTTTTTATGAAACAAGACTATTATATACAGATATTTAGTGGTTTCATTTGTAGTAAGCTGTTACAGGATAATTTTACAAAAACTAAACTACCTTAAAATACATCATTAAGAAATGTGAATTAAAAATTCATTCTTTCTAAATTTCTTATAAAGCACTTGCTCATTAAATATTATACATATAACAAGTAAAAAACAATAATAATAAATGTAAATTTAAAATTTTATTTAAAAATTGGTGAAGATAATTTGTTTTGATGATTAGAAACAAATGTGTTATAAGTAAACATGACTAATTTTAATGTTAATTTATTTTCCATATGTCCAGTTTAAAGAAAGTATATTATAAACTTATATTAATTGAAAACAAACAAAAAAAATAATTTTTAATTTAAAAGTATATTAAAAAGCTACTTGCTATAAATAATTTGCTTTAATTATTAAAATTCTAATATTAAACTATTTTTTATTTTGATAACTCTTTTATTTTTATACTAATTAAAAGAACTACAGAAATATTTTCCATTTATTAACTTCCGTTGGTATTTTAATTTTCTATTCCTAAACTCATGTTTGTGAAAATTGCAACACCATGACGGACTTACGCGAGTGAGCTGAAATTTTCAGGAAATGCAAATTAGCGCATGATATGCAACAGATTAGAATTTCAAATCCGTAGCGCATGCGTATGCTGAGCAGCGCTCTCTGAACGGCGGGTGGATCCGATTAAATAGACGGCTGTAGCGAGGCGTGTATGGTTATCTGCCAGTGGTAAACGTTAGCTCAATCGTTACTTATGCCTCCTCGACGAAAGAGAGCGAGATTTGAACAACTTACAGAGTTTGAACGGGGGGAGAATCATCGGCCTTCGTGAAGCTGGATTGTCTTATCATGCAGTAGCCGCTCGTGTGCAGCGTAACAGCAGCACAGTGATGCGTCTTTGGAAGCAGTGGACGGACGAGTGAAGAGGGAAAAAAAGTAAGATTCATTATTTTTCAAATGCATATTTTGAAGCATTTGAAAGCAGCCTGTTTTCTTTTGAAAATAAAACAAAAAAGTCTTTTACAATCTTGAAATGATAGACCTACATATTGAATTGTTCTTTAAAAGTTAATAAAAACCATGACTTGTGGCTATAACATTAATTTCAAAAAAAATTTCGAATGTAAGTAATGAATGGATTTTGAATTTATTATTAATTTGGCATAACTAGGATTTAGAATTCTGTGCATGGAGATTTTTCATAACTTTGCATTTTTAAAAAATTTTTTTTTATTGTTTTTAGGTATTATAACTAGTTGATAAAATAAATTTGATAATTAGTTAAATTTGTTCATATTTAAGTCTTTTAGAGAACACTCGACTTTTAAACGACACAATAAGAATTTTTTATTTTGGCAAGGGAGTGCAGTATCCTCAGCATAGAGAGTAATTTTGGCAGCAGGACATGTAGAAATATTTATAAAGGCCCTAAAAGAGTCCTGCTTTAATATCTCTAACTTTAGAGTCAGCTTATTAACCATAACAACAAATTTTCTGTTAGTACGATAGGAGTCTTGATAATAAACGGGGGGGGGGGGGAATTAAAAGAGATAAGCTTATGGATTATACCAGGGGTCTCCAAAACTACGGCCCGCGGGCCAAATCTGGCCCGCCAGTGTCATCAATCCGGCCCGCGACAGCGAATAGCTCATTGTTGCCGTAATAAGTTGGATAAAAAAAAAAGAATGATAATAACTCGGTTTTATTGACTTGCTAGGTAAAGCTTAATGACAAGCATAATACGCGGAAAAGTTAACTTAAACACAACAACTAACTGAAATGAATCCCACTAACATTATAAACTACTGAACATCTCGCGGTTACCCTCGGTAGTTATACCTACATATTTCCGCTTTTAACCACTAGATGTCGTCAAGTGTCACGGTCGTATTGATACACACAATAGTAATTGTAGGAATTGAACCAGCGAATTTAGCAAGCGTATGCTCGCTCAGAGCTCGTACTTGGCGACTAGTCTTGAAATTATAGATAATAGCAGAAAAATTAAAATGGTTTTGGCCCTTGGTACTTACTGGAGTAAACAGTATGGCCCGAAGGCTGGAAAGTTTGGAGACCCCTGGATTATACCATCAATCTATACTTTATCAAATGCTTTTGTTATTAATTTATGCTCGATAAATGGAATCCGAATGTATATTTCTATCCGTATACGAATGCTTTAGTATACAATTCTCTTTCAGATTGAAACTGAATTTAAAAAATTAAAGACAATGCAATAATATATTTACAAGAAAATATGTCTATAATAAAATTATTTTGCATTTCTATAATTTGCAGATAGATTCAACCGAATAATAATAAATTAAAAAAATTTATCCATGTCATTATGATTTAAAATTCATGTGCTGTTTAAGGAATGTTATTTTAAGCAAAAAAAAAAAAACCCAGTTATACTACATTTCGAATCAAAAACCCATCCATTCAAAACTTGTAAGCCATCGAAATGGTTGAATTGCACATGAATTCAATTCTGCTCATGATTGGAGATATGGCTGAAATCTCCACGCAGCGGAATATCACAAATAATAATCAAACGTTTACACGTCCGATTCTAAGTAACAAAAAACCAACAAAAGTACCGCGCCTCTGAATTGCCATTATAGCATACATATTTAAAGCAAATCACTTTATTATTTTAGTGGTAGAACTGTACAGCAGCATACACCTGTACTGAAATATATTCGTTATTGCATTAAATAATGTTAACTATTACATATCTTTAAAAAAAATTTTAAGTTAATTGAAATGAGAATTAATTCTCTCTATGTAAAAAAGAGATTTAGTGTATGTATGGTATACACACTTGTATATGTGAATCCAATCAGACTGGAATTCCTCCAGGTGTTTCTATTAAAATAACTGCAAAACCTTATTCATTTAGTACAAAGATCCGTAATTCAATTTTATGACGTAAGTTTATAAAGGTTCTTGTCAATATGAATCATCTCTGACCTGAAAGGTTCATTGAATTTGTGAAACCTATCTGAACAGCGGAGCTGGAATCGGAAGAAGAGAGATAGGTCGACAGCTGGTGGAGTTAGTGGGGTCTTTGGGGTTTTAGGATTGGGAGAATGCGGGCAGTTTTCCATTTAGTAGGGAAGTGAGCAAGGCGGAAAATTGCATTAATAATATGAGTTAGCAAAAAGATAGTGGAGGTTGGGAGATTTTTGAGCATTTTGTTAGTAATATTGTCTATACCACAAATCGGGGTAAGTACACGGAGTTCCTTGGTCGCGCAGCGACCACACCTCCTACCCGGTAAATGGGATTACGTAACGTGAGGTCTTGCCCTTTGCCAGTTATAAAAAATATAGAAAATTTAATAAGAAAAACAATAATATCAATTAAGTTACTAAAAGTAACAAATAAAATTTAAAAGAGAAACAAAAAAGAATTTAACAACAACAAGAAAACAAAAAACAAGAGGAAAAATTAAAAATCTTAGCAAAAACGAGCACAGACGGAGTAACTAAATAAAATCACGCGAGATGCGAGAGAGAGAAGATCCATTAAGAAACCAAAACCATCGTTTCAGTCCACCAGAGAGAAGGCGAAAATAACCTTTGATCTTGAGAAGCAACCATCTGTTGTCTGGGAAGAAACTAAAAGTGAGCGCATTATTTATTAATATTAAGTACGTATCGTGGGCGTTTGCGGCTTGGGAAGAGATATATCATAATCAAAATTTTGAAGATCTTTAGGACCTGGTTATTGGAATGAGAAACAGAATCGTAGAAATTAACAGCAATTTTTTGTACGTAGTCTTTAAAGCTGGGAACAGAGAGCGAATATCTAATCTCTTTATTACTAAAGAACCAGGGTGAATGCGTAATCATTCTCAAGATCTTGTTTTCAAGCCTTTCCAGAATCAGGAAGTTACTGTTCGCAGTGGAGCCCCATACAGGACTCGCATATGCTATGATAGGTCTGAGATAGGAGAGATAGATTAGTTTTTTAAGTTCCAGTGTTAAAGAAGAATTTCTGCAAATTAAAGGATAGAGTTTTCGCAATTGGTTATTGAATTTAGTGCGAAGATATTGGATATGAGAATTATAATTAAGTCTGCGATCAAGAATTACTCCAAGGTATTTAGTTTCTGTAGACCTGGAAATGTTAGTATTTATTGTCTATACCAGGAGCTTTTTTAATTTTAGTAGATTTAATGTATTTGATGATATCAGAAGGGGAAGTGGCGTAAAAAAAAATAGTGGGGTAAGTGTGAAGAAAGAAGTTCATGAGAGAGTCGGAGACCATGTTTTCAGTGTTAGTATCAGAGATGTTTTCAGAGAATTGTTCCTGGTAGCTATCAGCAAGAAGTTTGGCTTTGTGAGAGTCAGTGAGGGCGGTAGAGGGTGAGAGATCGTTAGAGGTTAGTGCGGGGATGCTAGAACGTTTCTTTTTGAATCTTTTAGCTGTAAACCAAAGGGAGGAATCCTCCGTATTAAGCGCGGTGAGTTCTAAGATAACAACTCCACCAGCTATTTGTATTATAGCTCCTAAAATCTCTTCCTACGACGACGATTTGTAGGTTGACGGAGCTGCTTGGTATGGGTAACCGCTAACTCCTTCTTTGCTTATGAGAGGGAAGTTACTTTAGCTTTAAGCACATTGCATTAAAAATAAAACAATTAAAATAGAGATAATAGGATATAGAGAGGAGAAGTTTTTTTTTCTTCTTTTCAATAAAGTTTTTAATAATTATTAATTATAATTTAATAATTAAAATAATAAAGTAAAAAGAGGATTTTGAAGAATTACAAACTGAACGTAGTTTGAAAGAGAACTTGAAAAAAAATTTCAATAGGTTAATCTAATTCAAAAAGGAGTACAAGTTAAAAATAACAAAAACGTTTAAGAGCAGTTTGTTAAGAGAGGATGAACTGGTAATGAAGGGGGAAATCTGCGAATCGTACAAGGTCAGTTGCAAGTGAATGATAGAAAGGTAGAGCCTGAGGGAGGGGAAACGAAAACGTTTCGACTACCAAGTCCTTAAAATCTATTCCTAAAATAAGAATTCTGTTCATATTAAAGAATAATGTTTGATGTAGAGCGATAAAAATAGTTGCATTTTTCAATCGAAAGAGGGCGTTGCTATATGATAACATTTGCATAAAATGTACTGCTGAACTCTATCGATAAATAAAATTTACAAAGAATTTTTATATACGTAGTTATGTAGGTATATTGAAACAGAAATAAAATCTTTGATCTTATCCTATTTTATTATCTTTGCAGAAATTAAATCTTGGATTATCAAAAATGGAAGTAGTAAATTTCTATTTATTGTACCTATGTCTAAATTCGTTTTCAGTTGGGTTTTTTTCCACCAATTTAATTATTATTTCAAAAACTCTATGATTGCTAAAATTCTACATCAGACCAAGCTCAGACATACTCTTTCCCTCCCAAGTTTTAAACAATTTGTGTATAAAATTGCAAAAAAAAATTTATAATTCCATTCCAAATATTAATAATTCCGTTTTGAATGATCTAAGCAACTTTGTTTACGACCTTTCTGATTTTAAAAATCGCAAAAGACCTCGCGCTGTTCTGAATAGTATTCATTAACGTTCCGATATCCTCCTTTCCGAATTACCATGCAGTTTTTCCACTGAGTCACAATTTCCCCTCCAATCGTTTTTGTTTGTTGCCATTATTTATCTATTTTTTTTTTTTATTACCTTTTTGAAATCATAATAATGATATAAAAAATTATATATGCATAATTTTTTTTTCTTAATTAATAAAAAAATTCTAATAATTAATTTTTAAATAAATTAATAATATACTTATATTACTCTTTTTCTATCTAATCAATGGGCTTAAAGCTTGAGAAACTTCCCTCACTCACAAAGCAGGAGATAAAGGTTGCTAAGCAACCAAGGTTCTCCGTCAATCTGGCAAATCGTCGTCATCAAATCAAGTTGTGACAAAACTATACATTGATAATCCTATACATAACTACCTATTCATACAATAAGAATTCTATTCTTATTAAAGAATAATTTATGACGTAGAGAGAAAAAATAGTTGCATTATAAAATCGAAAGATTGCGTTGCTATATAGTGCCATCTACACGAGATATTTGCACAAAATGAACTGCTAAACTCTATTAATAAATAAAATTTGCAAATAAATTTCTGTAGTTCTTAAGATAACAGGTGGGCAGAAAAGTTCATAGGCTGACACATAGATGGCGCTACTAGTATTAAATCCGTATGATTTTTAGTTAGCCCTAACCTTCAAAAGACACATGTATAAATTTGACAGCTGTTGCACTATTAGTAAGTGAATTATAGCATTTTTAGTGTTCATCACGTGCAGTCCACTCGGCTGACTGTCGATTGGAGAAATGATGGAGCCATGTTTCATCCATTGTCACATATCGACGCAAAAATTCGGGTTTATTACGATTGAACAGCTCCAAACGCTGCTTAGAATAATCAGTTGTTGTTGTTTTGGGTCGATTGTGAGCTCGCGCGGCATCCATTTTAGTGTCACCCACTTTGAACAGAGCTAATACTAGTAGCGCCATCTATGTATCAGCCTATGAACTTTTCTAACCACCTGTCATATTAAAACAGAAATAAAACCTTTGATTATCTTATCATCTTTGCAGAAATTAAACTTTGATAATCCAAAAAGAAAACAGTAAATTCTTATGGATTGCACTTTTTTCTAACTTCGTTTTCATTTTTTTTTCGTTTTACCAATTAAATCATTATTTAAAATAGCAAATTGAGCAAAAACATTACACTGAGTATAATTAATATGTATAATAGAATCATTGAAAATAAGCGCACGTTTACTAATTTAAGTAAATGAAATTTTTTTCTATTCGACATTATGTGAAGTGATACACGTATAATGTGATTAGTGATTGCAATATCGGACCAAAAATTCAATACCGGTATTCAGTATTTTTTAGTTCTTAATACCGGGATACCGGTTTTAATACCGGTAGTAGAAATTTTAGAAAAAGAAAGAAAACACAGGTGCACAGGTTTAGCAACGAGAATATTCTTGTGTTCACGAAGATGAGAATAGTACTATAAGAAAAAAACATCCCGTTTCTCATCTGTTGTACAAACCTCCACTGATAAAATCCAGTTTGCAAAAAAATTTACATTTTCTTAAACTGACAGATCTTAAAGTCCCATTTATTTTTTTATGTATACATTATTAGTTAAACTAATTCTCACATTAATTTTGATTGTTCTTATAGATTTGCAGATATATGGTGAAAAAGACAGCGACGGCTATTTCTATGGAGAAATCAACGGTAGAGTTGGTTATGTTCCACACAAGATGGTGAGTGAATTACCTATGGATGAAGAAGTAGCCAATAGACACTTGTGGAATGAAACTGTACCTCCACGACACCACCATTCTGGTAAGAATGCGATGAGTATTTCTTGCAAAAAATTAAGTATTAATTTCAACAAAATGCATAATTACAAGCTGTGAATATCACCAAACCAAGGCCATTTCAATGAAATAACTATATACACAGTGCAGTTACATTAATGTGACCACCTGTCAAAAGCCAGAATATACACTTTTGTATATTTTGGCTTTAAGGGGAGTGTGGAATGTGGTATTTAATTGGTAATTAAGTGGAATTCTTTATAAACACTCCACTGCAATGTGCTGCCACCTGCCTTTTGTGATTGGTTATTTCACGTTGACGTCGAAAGTACGTGGTGGTTACATTAATGTCACTGGACTGTGTATATCACAGTAATGAAGTATTTTATTATCTTCCATGTAATTTACAAACTTAAAAATGGGAGGTGAAAGGGCCTCATAAGTGGAATAGCCTAGGGCCTCTTTTCATCTAAATCCAGCCCTGGTTGGGACATTTTGTCAAAGTTCTCATATGATTTTACGATGTAAGCAGTGAACATAATCATGCAAAACTAAAATGAGCAATTCGTTGGACTGTTTTATGCACATTCAGCTTATTATTTAAAGAAATATTAAAATTGTTATTTAAATGGAAAAATTAAAATGTTTATTATAGAATTTAACTCTTCTAAATGTATAAAAAAAAATTGTGTTTGCATTCATTTACATGCATTTAATACAAATATAATTTTATCATAAATAAATGATTGAACCTTGAATTACTATGCTTTTAAAATTCAACTACAAAAGTATATTCCATATACAAAATTATTTTCTATGTAAATTTAAAACCTCATAAAATACTCTCAATATTCTAGTCAGAAAATTACCAAGTTAAATATTGTGATGAAAAATTGCCTGCGTTATAATATAGAAACATTCCTTTGTAGTCTTTCATTTTATTTTCTAAAAGCAGGAATATTCAGAATATTTTTTTAGCAAAATGTGCAGCAATTCAAAGACTTAATTTAATGATGCATGGTGTAACTTTAATGACTTTGTGAGAATTTTTGGAATTTTTAAAAATTAATGTTTTCACAGAATATATTTATGATATTGGAAACTTTAAAATTATTTTAATATATAAGAATTTATTTTAACATATTTCACGTTATTTCCAAAGATAGATTTCCTGTTTACATACATTCGATGTTTTAAAGGTTTTCTTAATGTTTACAGTCATTTCTTTATTTAAAAGGATAATTTTTTTGCATGAGTAAAAAGTAGTAATATAATTTCAACAAGTAATATATAAAAACAAATTTTTAAGTCAATTCCTTTTTTTTTTTTTTTTTTTTTTGAACTTGTAGTGGATGACACTGGATATTAATACAGTTTTTTCAAATATTAATTTAGTAATTAAATTAAATTAATTAATTTTAGGTTTTTTTAGCCTCGAACCTCTCTCATAATTGATTCCACTTCCCACCCTGACTTGTTCCCGCCTTATTTTACCCTATGCGTTTTCACACTCATTTCTCCTTACGTTGTACTTCCTTTTATTTTCTAGATTAATTCCATCTGTTTACTGGTATATATCTCGAACCGTTTTCTTCAACTCTGCTTATTAATTATTTTTCTTTGTTTTTCTATGTTTATATATTAAATATAAATGAAAGAATAAAAAATGAATAAATAAAATCCTTCCTCGGTTTGGTTAGATTACTTCAAAACTTTATGTGTCTCTTTCTTTTAATTCTTTATATATATGTATATTATATATCTGGGCAAGTCACCTATTAGTCTTTACCTGCTTTGTTTTTTAATGTATTATCTCAAAACATCAAAGGACTAAAACCCAAGATAGAAGCTAGCGGCTGCTTTGCAGCCAAGGTGCTTCGCACCAACCCAAATCACAATTCCTACTTTTTTTCCACTATAATGCAGAAAGTCCTTTAAAAATATTTTTCATTCATTTTTTTAAGTTTATCTGTCGCCATCTATTGATAGATATATGCAACTTAAATCTAAAAAAACCTAAAATTAATTAATTTAATTTAATTACTGAATTAATATTTGAAAAAACTGTATTAACATCCAGTGTCATCCACTACAAGTTCAAAAAAAATGTATTTGAACTTGAGTGGATGAATAAAAAGTATTTTATTAACGATTGAATATTTGAACAAGAGTGTGAGCTAATAGAAGGAATTGAAAAAAGCAAATAGAAAAAGTAATATTTCTATATTTGGCTATTGTTAAGTAAAAAGAAATTGAAATTTGCCTGAATATTAACTCTGTTGTATTTATCATATACAGCCATGTGTAACTAAAGTATATTAGAGATAGTAATACTTATAATGAACATTGATAATTTGCTTCTCAGCGTTATATTTTGAGAATGTATACAAAATATTAAATGCCTTCAATTACAATTTATTTTATAATTAAATAATGGTTTGCTAATAATTTATTTTTTAGCAGAGGAAGGTTTACTATTCAATAAAATAAAACAAATAATCTTTTGATGCATTGTAGATTTTCGGAGTGCATTGGTCGCACAGAGACCATTAAACCTCCGTCTTGGAAAAAATTAGGTTAACTTGTCAATTGATCTAAGCCCATTGCCAGTGTGAAAATTTTTTAAATTTATAGAAAAATTAGATAATTAATCGAATAAAAATTATAAATAAATAAACTAATTAAAAATATTAAGAGAGATAAAAAAATTATAGAAGGAAAGGAATTAAAGTTACAAAATGAAAGCATACTGTAGTAAAAAAGAAAAGTTAATAAAAAATTGAGCACCGCCGTAATGAAAACCAGACATCCATTGCAGCACAGAAGAAAGCATTGGTTCTTCAGAAAGAGGAAATAGTGATTTTAACTATTGATATTTAAAACAGATCGCGGTCTTTTGGGGAGAGAAATATCATAGCTGTAATTTTGAAGATCTTGTAATACAAGATTGTTAGAGTTGGAGAGATTATTATAAAAATTAATCGCTAGTTTTTCAACATATTCAACAAAACTGGGGATAGAGATGGCATATCGTATTTCTGCATTTATGAAGTACCAAGGCGAATCCGTAATCATTCGGATAATTTTGTTTTGCAGTCTTTCGAGAATTGTGATGTTTGCTTTAGAAGTAGAGCCCCAAACTGGACTCGCATATCCTATAATGGGTCTGAGGTATGAAAGGTAGATTAACCTTTTAAGTTCAATCGTTAGTGAGGAGTTTCTATGTATTAAAGGAAAGGAATTTCTTAATTGGTTATTAAATTTATTGCAAAGGTATTTAATGTGAGAGCAATAGTTAAAATTCTTATCTAATATCACACCTAAGTATTTTGCTCCTTTAGACCAGGAAATGTAAGTATTATAAATGCTTATGTTAGGAGTATTAAATTTATTTTTCCTGGTAAATAGTACTGCTTCAGTCTTCGCGACGTTAATTTTAATCTTCCAATTGTTAAGCCAATTTTCAAGTTTATAGATATAATTTTGTAGATTTTTCTGTATAATGTGTGTGCGCCGCCCCTGAGTAATTAAAGCTGTATCATCTGCGTAGAGAGTTAAAATAATTTTGTGATTTTGAGGAATGTCATTAATATAAATGCTATAAAGAAAGGGTCCCAAGATCGAGCCCTGGGGTATCCCAGCAAGAATATTACAGACTTTGGAGTCAGTATTTCCAACAGATACAACAAAATTTCTTTTCGTTAGATAGTTTCTGATAGTAAGAATTAAAAAAAAAGGATAATTAAATTTAATCATTTTATAAATCAACCCGTCGATCCACACTCTGTCGAATGCTTTAGCGACATCCAGAAAAATAGCAGCAGTATCTCGCTTCCAGGAAAATCCTTCAGATATGGTTTCAGTAATATTATACAGTTGGTGGGTCGTGGAAAGATTTTTAGTAAATCCAAATTGTTGAGGGATTAGTATATTTAGATTAGTAGAGTTTTCATTCAGAATATTAGCAATTACACGTTCAATTATTTTATTGAGAGAAGAAAGCAGAGAGATAGGACGGTAACTATTAGGAGAAGTTGGGTCTTATCCAGGTTTTATCTGCTACTTTTTTTCACATAACTTTTATATATTTCAGGTTTATTATTATTATTATTATTTCCTTCTAATATCACGTCACGTCAGTAATTATTCAGGGTTTCGATTGATTGTGGAATGTTATTAAATAGTATATTGCCAACATTTAAAAATATAAGACTATAAATAGTGGTGCGTTACGTAAAATGTTCCCAGACCAATGAAATGTCAATGATGGATTTTAAAAATCGCATAATTTGTCAATCAATTGCTGAGTGATGCCATTCATATTGATTTGAAAGTGATGTATACCCATAAAATGAGTTTTTTAAAAAATTTTTTGACTTGTTTCTTGATAAGTCTGTAAATTTTTTAAAATCGTCTAAATTTTGAAACAAAAAAATCTTAAATAATTTATTATCCACTACAGATTTTTTATTTTCTGTTCTTATAAATAAGATGTTATGCTTTCATTTAATTAGTGCATCCGTTAACAGCTCGTATAGTAATAAAATGCATGTAATAAACATTCTAAAGTGGGTTAACGAATATCGTACTGAAAGAATAAATTAATCAAACTTCAACAACTGAATCTAAATCTTCAATATAAGTCAAATTTTTAGAAATTGCTATAATTTTTCGATTGTTTTTTAGTCAGTTAATTGTTTCGGTACATAAAGATATGCAGTCTAAAATCTTTAATTTGTAAAATGTATGAATAACATTGAGGAATAAAATATGTAATAAGTACAAGACTTGCAGAAAAAATAATCAACTAGAGACTTTATTCATAAATTAGACATCTATCAACTACATATTTTTCTATCAGATTTGTAAGAAATCAGCTGCATTATTTCAGATATTTTGTTTAATTAATTGGTGTTGTAATATTAAGAGATATATTATAATGTATCCATCGTGCCAAGAAATATAAAATGAAGTGCATACCAGAAAGATTCAAAATTGTCAGGGTACTTACGTATTAACCCCACCGCAGCAGAAGTTACGCTAATGCGCCAATAAAGAGCTGCCAATGTGCCAAAATAGAGACTGTTTTGAATCTATGTTAAACTCTATATCGGCCCATTTTCCACCGAAATCCGATTGACTACTTTGCTTTTAAATAAAGTGTTTTGAATTTTGAAAGTTTTTTGATTTTAAATAAAGTGTTTTAGATATTTTAGGATTTGTCAAAACAATTTTAAGTGTACATTGGCGCCACTTAAAAACCGCCAAATCTGTAGCTGCGGTGGCGTTAATACGTAAGTACCATTGTCAGATTTGGTTACATCTTTTGTTCAGTTAGTAATTTGGTTATTAGCATTAAAAGTTGTATCGTAAAACTTTAAACGTGCATTGTGTACTAAAAGAATGTATGAATCAGTTTGAAGAGTAAAAAGAGAACATAAGCGAAGTCTATTAAAAAGCATCTCCAGTATTAGTTAGATAACCGACAGGAATTTATTATTTCGATTCTAGACTATGAAATTATATTTAAAATTCAATACGTTTAATTTTTTTGAGACTGAAATTATTGATAAAGACATTAAGAATTATATCGTGAATTTGCTAAGTGTATTGCATAAGTAGTATGGAAGATTTATTTTGAAAATAAAAGTATTTAAATTTTCCTACTTTAAAAGTTTATGAAAATTATTAAGTTCTTTCAACTTATTGAATTACTTATTTACTTATTGAATAACTTATTCATTGAAGTAAAAGTTGATATTGTAGATTAAGAGATGTGGTATTATTATCTATCAAGCTTTTCAAATGTAGTATATTTTTCATTTTTATTTTTTTAATTCGTTGCTACTGCGATGTTAAAAAACATATTATAGCATTTAATACGTGCGGTGTTATTGTAAAATATGTTTCATTTATATATATAGTCAGTCTTTACAGTTTATCGGTGTACGTTGTGCCCAGGGGGCCTTAAACTCCTATCTGGTCAAGATGAGTACATGGCGATAAGTAGGAGAAACATGGTTATCAAAAAAACAGGAAATAAATAGTTAAGGAAAATGTCCCCAAATTCAAAATTTTAAGAAGAAAATGAATAATATAAAGTAAAATAAAAAGGGATTCCACAGGAGGATAGGATAACTGCTGCTAGAAATGATGACGAAAGGACGAGTTCGTCTAGGAACTTTGTAAATTGTAAAGAACCGCCCTGGGGCGTTTAGCATTTTCCGGCAGAGCAAAATCGTATCTCGTTTTTATATTTTTTTTGGAGAGAAATTGATTGGAAAAATGTGCAGTTGTGAAAAGAGTTGAATTGATTGAATTTCTTTTAAATTCAATAATCTATTTTTTAATTAATAAGATTTCATTCCTTTTATATATATATATCTTGAGAAACTCAGCATCTATGAAAAACATAGAACAATTCTAACTAATTATCAATACTTAATTTGGGCAAAATTATTTGAAAAGTATGATTTCGTATAGATGATTTACAATCAAAAATATATTGAAATTACTGTAATTTAAGATTAAAAAATTTTTTCAACCAAATGTTATCAACCGTTTTATAACATGATAAGAAATATTTTTTTTACAACCTTTATTAATATTTGCTCTTTCGGATAACAAAAATCCAGAGTTACACAACAAACAAATTCTTATATATACTATTAGTAAACAATTCAAAACTTGCATTGATATATCTATACAGATATATATATATATATATATTTCAATATATACATAGATATACGATTTATTTCTTGAATAAGAAACTTGGAAACTTTAGCTAATAAGCAATCTTGTTAAGTATATTAAAAGTTATTTTGTAGTAAACAGATTTAAAAAGTTCAAAACAAATCATGTAGACACAAGTCTAAATAGGATATTCATTAAATAAGCAGTAAATTAAATATATTAAATGTACAAAAATTTATTAAATGTAAAAAACATATAAATAAATAAAGTAGAAAGGATATAGGGTGAAATATCAATCTTCCTTTGGTTGCATGTTTTCAGTAGCTAACAGACTGTAATATTTCATCAGAACCTTGAACTCATTTGAAATTCTGACTTCTTCGGCATGATTTAAAATGCACTTTTGTAGGCCTGATTCTACATCCTGATGCGAATCCACAAAGATTAATACTTCACGCAAGTATTGGTCGCAAACAAATATAACAATGAGGAGAAAGAATAGTCACTTTCAAAATTAGGATTTTATATTAATGTGCAACCTCGTACAGTTTGTAGCACTTTCTCATAGGACATTAGTAAAAGTATAAGTATGAACATATCAAAGTATTATATATGATGGCTTCGTTCATGCCTGAGATCTCAAAGCATTGTTTTATATTTTCTTCCGTGCCATCAGTAGTCACTGCTGTGAACACCAAAGGATGTTCTTGGGAAGATAAAAAATTCGGTGCAATTTTTGTTCATCTGTTGTCGTTTGATGCCTTAACGCTAACTTCGGATTCTTCTTCTGTCAAAGGATTTGCAATAAATTTTTGTTCAACATCGAGCAGTAGAAACGAGTTGAGGCTCTGAGTCAATACGAGTTGAGTCAATAGCTTCAAGATTGTAAAAACTATTTTCAGAAATATAAAGCTCGAATCCACTATAACATAAAAATTCGCATTTCAGAGAAAGAGTGTCGTTTGGTAAACATTGATTTTTCAGTTCCATCAATTTCCTTTTTGAGAGGAAAGGTGGCAGTTGACGTTTTTCTACTTCGGCTTCGCAATCGAAAACTAACTCGCCCTCAAATGATTCTACAGCCTTTCCATTGATATCCAAAATAGAAAACTTGCACTTGCAATACTCTACACTGCAGTAATTAATTATTTCGATTCGAATTTTCTCTTGCTCCTCCACTTCTGCGAAAAACAATCTCATTTCCAGCAGTGGATCGCCTTTCGATGCTGCTCTGATGAAAGCAAATCTTTCGTCTTGCAACGTGAGAGAACTGAATCCATCCAAAGTCCAAAGCAGGTGCGTCCGATCAATATTCGGCCGCGTTTTGCAAACGAAATGCACTCTCTCTGACATCTCCCTCTCCCACATTCGGCATCGAAGGGTCAAGGTGTCGTTTTTCAAGAACTCGTCTTTTCGATTAAGCAGAAGCTCATTTCGTTCGACAAAATCCGAAAATCCGTTTTGATATTCACTAAATGAACGGATTGTTCCTTTTCGTGAAATCAGAGGAGAACCATCGACGGCAAGTATCGTGAGTTCAAAATCTATTTCAGTAGTATCCTCTTCATAAATACCTTCTGAGTTGTCATTGGTATTACAGATTTGAAATGAGACCAGATTTGTATCATCTACAATTTCCATGTTAAGTCTTAAGTAAAATCTTTCATCTCTTTTTGAAAGTGGGTAGAAATTCGCGGAGGACACATTTTTATATTTTAAATAACTAATGCCTTCGATGGACCATGTGACAGTAAAAACTTTATCATATTTGCTGGCCATTGCTAAGTACTTTTTTAAGATCCCAGTACATTCCCAATACTGTTCTACTTCATCTTTCGAAGAGCACCCTAACATGCTTATCTAAAATGTCACAGATAAAATTTATATCACATGTTTGTTCCCTATAACAGTTATCATTGCCTTTGTATACCGTAACAGATACGAAAGATAATGATAAAATTGCTTGAAATAATAGCAATAATGCCTTTATCCAGCATTATCTCTGATGACTCAGCAGAATTTTGAATGAGAAAACAATGAAATAGAAAATTTCCAAACTGCCTGTTTCCTAAAATATTAGGAATAGGAAATTAAATGTCGATAGGCGATATTTGCTTTTATATTTTTTAATAAACAACAAATGGGAAAATTTATTCAAAATGTTGATTTTTTTTTTTTTCTTACAGCCTCCGATTAATACTTGGTAGATTTTTTTTTTTTTATGAAATGCATTTTTAAATAGAAGTAGAAAATTCATGATGATATTTCATCGTTAGTGCTGTTTAAGATACTTTATTATATTATAATATATATATAATATATATAATAATTATATATATAATATATTATAATTTTCCTGTTGAATGATATGATATTTTGTTTCTTTTACATTTAAAATATAGTCAGGCCTTTCAATAAAATAGGTTCCATTTTATTTCAAAAATTGGAATTTTTTTTTATAAAAATATTTATGTTGTGTTTTATTTCACGTATATATTTTGCGTCATGTGAACAGAAATGAAAAAATATTAGTATTAAATGATTGTAATATAAAATTATGCTTTTAATTTAAAATATATGTTATGTTTTTGTACAATTTTAGATGAACGTTTTAAAAATTTACGTATTTCTATTATTAATATAAAGGATACTGGATTTTAAAAATAATTATCAAATAAAATACTAAATCATCAAAATTTTGGGATTTAGCACTGCTGGTAGTATTTACAGATTCTTTCCTCACATAATAAAGAAAATAATAAATCTTTTGTCTATTTTTTGGTCATCCGGTTCTTCATATGTATTTCGTTAATAGTCTACCTACAGGAGATAATTCAAAGACATGGTCTTTCTGGAAAGCTTTCAGGAATCCGCTTTTGTGTGTTGACTGAGAGGAAACCAGAAAAATCCCCACCAAGCAGCCCTGCTGAATTACATACAGTGTCAATCCAAGTGACTTGGTGCCTGGAAGTAACAGCAAAACGCAACACAAACTGCCACAGGATTCCAGTATTGTCACTCAGCTGCAAATAAGCTAATTATTTTAATGTGGGTGCTGCAATGAAAAATGAAGCAGCTGCATATTTCAAAATTTTTTCTAGGAAATTCTTTCAATTATCGCATGACATTAAGAAATATATTGCAAAATTTAAAACGTATTGGATGAATACAAATATTGAAGAATGCAGAAGGCAAATATGCAGATTTTTCTAAAAACGCTCAAGGGGGAATTAAAACATAAAGGATTAATCTGAGCAGTTTCCCGATAATGTCATACCCTTTTACTTAATTTATCAGATTTGTAAAAATCAAAACTCAGGCTGAATCAAACTAATCAAAAGAATGAATTAAATTAGTAAATCAATTGGGAATTCGTAACTTCTTAACTTAACAACTTTCGTAACTTATCAAATTTTACAAATTTCAATATTTTTTCAATATTTTTTTGTTCATTTAACTACCGCGGAATTAAGAGATCCAAAATACACTCAAGAGCCAAAACATTATGACCACCCCTACATTTTGCAATGAACTCGCCTGGATGACGTGGAAGGCACGTGATCAGGTGGAAGTGGTATTTAACTGGTATTAAGTGGTGGTATTAATCCATGCCAAGGCTGGTTGAAGGTGTGTTGCGCGCCAAAGGTGAGCCAGCTCGTTATTGGCAGGTGGTCATAATGTTTTGGCTCTTGAGTGTATATTTGAAATATAATGTGTTTAAGGAATGCATAGAAGAATGAATGACAATAAAAATTCATTTACTAAGTTTAAAATTATTCTAATCATGCATGTTTTTTATATGGTGATATAAATCACGGAAAAAATATTTACGTGAAGGAAGAAATTTATTTTAAATCTAATGGCATAATTTTATCCATTCAAAGGAAAAAGATTAAAACTTCATTTAGATTTATTTTCTTCGTCAATAATTTAAGACCGTATAGACACATTTTAGGTAAATGAACTGCTATACAGAAACTGTAGTCACAATTATAAACAATTATTAAATAATTGTTTATAATTATAATAACTGTTTATAATTATGCTAATTGTTTATAATTGCTTTGAATGAAATTTGTGGAATGTATATGCATGACATAATTAAATATTTCAGTTGATTATTGAAAAAGTATTTTATTAAATATCAGAGCCTTTAAAATATTCCTGTTTGAATCAAACCAACTGTGATCAATCTGCCTTTTGTAATGCAAAAGAAAAATATCCTTTTCAAAATATTTATTAAAAATCAGGCAACATTTATTTGTTCAACCAATTTCAATTTGCAATGACTTCATTTGCATAAATAGGTTCATTCAAAATCGAAGCTCAGCGTATATTATCATGAAACACATCAAAATGTAATACATGCATTAAAGATTTATAACAACTTAAAAAAAAAATCAAAAACAATCCAGAAATGTACAACAACAATACAAAAAGGGCAAAATAGCTGTCACATGACATTGGTTTCCCAAGCTTTAGCCGTTATCTTTACCACATCAGTAATGTATTTAAGAAACTTAAATATGTGTCAGAAACACAAACTGAACTTTTTAATCTACAGAGAATAACAGAGAAAAAAATTTGTTTTGTAAATGTAATGGCAAATTCAAATTTATATAAATGACAGCATTTTCAAAAGGCGCTATCGTTGTTTAGCTATCTTTTTAAAACGTCCAAAGCAATCGTTTCAACCCAAAGGTTAATACATATATGTTATAAATATATTATTAATAAACTTTAATAAATTAAACATAATCAAAGAATACGCAGGAATTCACAGATGAAAAATGCAAAGTAATGAATAAATGAACGAAAATTATTATAATTTTTGCTCAATATGTGAGAATAGAGTATTGTATATTAAAATGAAAATTCTCAATACATTAGATATAAAAAGAGAATATCATATGAAATCATATGTATATCATATGAAAAATCAAACAGGCCACTCAAATGATAGATCATCTATGACATATTAAATGGTTATTATTTTTTAGACATTGTTGCATTTCACTAATGTTAAATGTAACATTAAGAAAATAAAACACAAATGAGCAAAATAGGCAATGTAATTTTACCTTATTATGCATGGAAAGAATGTAAAATATTTGAGTCATTAGTTCTAAAGAACAATTTATCTACTTTCTGAAGGAACTAAATAACTTTTTCAAATAACCTTCTTGCATGGTTTCAGCAGCTAAAAAACTATGATTTTTCATAAGATCCTTCCAGTTTTCTGAAATGATTATTTCTTTCTCATGATTTAAAATATAATTTTGCACTGCCTTTTTTAACTCAACATCTTCATGCAAATATGAGAGAATCAATACTTCGCAAGCATTGGTTGCACGCAAGTAGGACTTCAAGACAGAAGAACAGATTTCTTTCAAATTAAGGATTCCATATTTATCCGCAGCTTTCGTACAGTTTGTATGCATTTTTCCATTGTAAATCAGTAAGGGTATCGGTATAGATATATCGAAGCATTTCACGCATTGTATCTGCGTCCTCGTCTGGAATCTCGACGCATTGTTGCACACTTTCTTTCATGCCACTGGTAAACATTGCTCTGAACACTGGAGATCTGGCACTGAGGATAATCTTACGAGCATGAAATGTCTCTGTTGTCGTTCGAAGCTTAACATGACAAAGAATTTGGTTGTCAAACAATATCTTTAGATCGTCTCCCAAAGGACCTGCAGTGCTTTTCTGGCTGATATCGATTGCAGAAGCAGAAGAGAGTTCGGGCTTTCTAGAATTAAAATCATCAAGATTGCAAAAAGTATTTTCAGAAATGTAAGTCTCCATTCCACTATAACATGAAAATTCGCATTTCAAAGAAAGAGTGTCGTTTGGTAAACATTGATTTTTCAGTTCCATCAATTTCCTTTTTGGGAGGAAAGGAGGCACTTGACGTTTGTCTATGGCGTCTTCAGAACTGAAAACTAACTCGTACAGAAAAGATTCTACGGAAATTCCATCAATGTCGAAAACAGAAAACCTGCACTTGCAACATTCTACGCAGCGAGATTAGTTATTTCGATGAATTTTCTCTTCTTCCTCCAATTCTACGAAAAACAATTTCATTTCCAGCAGCGGACTACCTTCATCTGCTGTTCTGAGAGAAGCAACTTTTTTGTCTTGCAGTGTGATCCAACTGAATCTATCCAAAGTCAAAAGAAAATGCGCCCGAACAATACTTAGCCGTGTTTTGCAAAAGAAATGCATTTTCTGTGACATCCTACTTTCCCATAAGCGACATCGAAGCGTCAGGGTATCGTTTTTCAAGAATTCGTGTTCGGTTCTCCAGAATATCACTTCGCTCGACAAAATCCGAAAATCCATGTTTATATTCATTAAATAAACACTTTGTTACTTTTCGTGAAATCAGAGGAGAACCATTGGTGGCAAGTATCGAAAGTTCATAATCTCTTTCAATACTATCTTGTTTGCTATTCTAAATATAAAACGAGATTAAATTTCTATTAATGATTCGTATGCCAAGCCTTAAGTAATATCTTTGATCATCATCTGAATGCGGGTAAAAATCCGAAGAGCGTACGTTTGCATATTTTAAATAACTAATTCCTTCGATTGAACATGTGACAGTTAGAGCTACGTTGTCTTTACATGCCATTGTTGAATGTTTTTTACTATCCCAGTGACTTTCAAACAATAATCTGCCTCCTTTGTCAATTTGCACGAACATATTGCTTATCCAAAGATTTACAGGTTAATTTTATTTTACAGGGTTTATACCCAAAGCTCTTATGAAAGCGTTACGAAAAGTAACTGCTAAAGAGTTTTTAAAACTACTGCTGTAATCAGAATTATCTGCAATATTTTTAGGGTGAAGCGGGGAGTTCCCGATCTGTGTCCTTCAAAGCTAATGATGGAATATTAGAAAGATATTTGCTTTCACAAAAGACCCTTAGGCGCTTCTTCACACCAGAAAACATTACGAAAATCCACGAAACCTACTAATTTTCGGACAACCAATTAATTGGGTAGATAATTATAAATACCTTGGCATCATATTAGACTCGAATCTAAATTTTAATCTTCAACTCCAAGCTGCGGTAGCAAAAACAACAGCCGTCAGTAAGCAATTGAATCAATTAATTTCTAGGCAAAGCCGACTCCCAATTAGACTAAAAGTACTCATTTACACCTCTATTCTGAGACCAATTCTCACGTACGGCTGTCCTATTTGGGCAACTACTTCCATAAGCAATCTGAGAAAGCTGCAAGTCTATCAAAACAAAAGACTAAGCGACATCGTTAATGCACCCTGGTTTGTTCGACGAAAAGGAATTCACAACGATCTCCAAGTAGAACCAATTCTCGACTACATCAAAAATTATTGCAAAAACTTTTTCACAAAATGCCCTCAGATTCGAAACGAACTACTTCAGGCAATTCCTGCATACGATCCAGCAGAACGCAGTTCTCAAAAAAGGCCTAAAGCCATCCTTTACCATGAATTCGATTCATTCCCCTCAGTCAAAAGACGGAGGGTCCATTATACTGCTTGTGTGAAGCACTTCGTTTCGAACCCGAGAAGCTATCAATAGAGCCAGAAAGCGACCGCAAAACCATCCCCCCGGGGAACGTTGCACGGTAGATTTCACTTTTACAACTTGATAATTGGTGGTTAGCCGCACTTCACAAAATCTGTTTCACACTTGTGTCGTTCTCATCGTTTGCTGTGTCTAGTAAGTGTCTTTTTATTAGTTTAATTTTAACTTTTAAGTTTTTATTTTTAATCTTGTTTAACTTTAAAATTAATCACTGGTCATATTTATCTCTAGTAAATTTTACTGAGTTTCTTTAGTATTTATAAAACGCATATGCAATGGACCCCTAATTATTTCTTCACTCTTTATGATTTCTTATTTTAAAAATCTTTATTTTTAATTTTTACATAAATTCTATCTTTTACTTTATTATTTTTACCTTTATTTTCCAGAGTTATTACTCTAGTAATTATTATCATGTTAAATTTTTAACTTTAATGTTGACTTTTATTCTTAATCCTTAACTTAACTTATGATATGGAGTTTTAGTGACAGTTTTGTTGCATAGGTACTCCTTGAAGAAATGTCCGTTGCGCGTTGCGATGCTGCAGCTAGAAGCAGTCACAAGCCTTGGTACGATCCTGTTCATGATATCCCCGAATGACCAGAAAAAACGGGGGCTTTTCTGTGATCAAGATTGTCTCTGCAAGCGCTTTACAGAATTAAACTGACTCCTGATCGTCTCTGTCTCCTGTGTGATAACCAGGAAGAAATGGATACATCTCACCTTGCTTCTTGTTCTTCATTGCCTCCTGCTTCTTTATGGAAGCGTTATTGGATTGCCAGATTTAAGTTGATGGATTAACTGATGTCATTTGTTTCTGTCTTGTTCTTTGTATTTATATTTTTATGATATTTGTTGTCCTGTAAAATTGCTATAGGAAATGAAAAAAACCTTTTCTCTCTTTAATTAAAAAAGAAATTCACATAAAATATTTAATTTTATATATTCCATTTAAATTCTTGACATTTTAGATGTAACAAAATAAATTATTTTTTCATTCAATGAAAATATTATGAAATATCATCCCCAACAGTACAATTAATACAGTAGTAATTAAATACCAGCACAGTAATTAATTTTCCAAATCTTTTTTTTATTTATTTTTATTTTTTTTATTTTTATTTTTTTATTTTTATTTTTTAACACCTTTTATATTATGAATAATCTAATAATATTTGTGGTCTGAAGTGTAAGTCTCATATTTTAAATAAGATTTTTTTTCTTTTAATAAAATAAATGTGAAAGCAAATATCTTTCTACGATTACATCATTAGTTTTGGAGGACACCGATCGTGAATTCCCGTTTCATTCTAAAAAAGTTGCAGATAATTCTGATTACAGCAGTAATTTTAAAAACTCTTATCAATACTTTTCGTATCGCATTGATAATAGTTTTGTGAATAAACCCTTCGAAATAAGTTTAATCTCTAAATTCTTAGATGAGAGAAGATGTTCGTGCTATTTGACAATTGAGATAGAATATTGTTTGAAAGGCGCTGGGATAGTAAAAAGCATTCAACAATGGCATGTAAAGACGACGTAGCACTAACTGTTACATGGTCAATCGAAGGAATAAGTTATTTAAAATATGCAAACGTATGCTCTTCGGATTTCTATCCGCATCATCATCATTCCACGCACGGAGTACCTTGGCCGATTTATGGCCCTAGACTCCAAATCTGGCACAATAAAGTTCATGGGAAAAAATACATGACTAAAACAAAAAGCAGTGAGCATAATTATGTCCAGTGTTAGTAAAAAAGAAAGAAAAAGTAAGTAAAAAACGCGGAGTAAAAAAGAATGGCGCAATTAAAAATAAAAGAATTAATTAATTAATGTAAACAGAAGCTGCATCTTTTCAAAAGGGTTATTTGCATTCTTAAATTGCGCATAGATATTGTCTAGCCCGCCAAACATATTAAAGAGATTGACGATCTCAGTTAAAACATAAAGCGCTTTATTGGCTGAGTCAGCTGTAATGTTAGTACTATTAGCATTAGGATTGTTAGTATTAGTAGGTGCATTTTGCAACAGATTTTTTGTGACCAAAGGCGTAGCATGTGGGATTTTCGGGGAACCTTGGAATAAGCTGGCAAAGGACACACCCTCCGAGACTGGCCGGCTGGTGAAGGCGGGTCTTGCAGGCGCTGGGCCCTGATTGGGATTTCTATCCGCATTCTGATGTTGATCAAAAATATTATTTAAAACTCGGTATGGATACCAGTGATACAAATTTTATCTCAGTGTATAGTTTTATATTTATAATAGCAAACAAGATACTATTGAAAGAGACCTCTCCATATAATATGATCTCTATTTTAATGGTTTTATTTTTAATGCAATGGGCTTAAAGCTAAAGTAACTTCCCTCTCATATGCAAAGAAGGAGTTAGCGGTTACCCATACCAAGGAGCTCCGTCAACCTACAAATCGTCGTCGTATTGAAAGAGATTATGAACTTTCGATACTTGCCACCAATGGTTCTCCTCTGATTTCACGAAAAGTAACGAAGTGTTTATTTAATGAATATAAACATGGATTTTCGGATTTTGTCGAGCGAAGTGAGAATCTGGAAAATCGAAAAGACGAATTCTTGAAAAACGATACCCTGACCCTTCGATGTCGCTTATGGGAAAGTAGGATGTCACAGAAAATACATTCCTTTTGCAAAACGCGGCCGAATATTGATCGGACGCATTTTCTTTGGACTTTGGATAGATTCAGTTCTCTCACACTGCAAGACGAAAAAGTTGCTTCTCTCAGAACAGCAGATGAAGGTAGTCCGCTACTCGAAATGAAATTGTTTTTCGTAGAATTGGAGGAAGAAGAGAAAATTCAAATCGAAATAACTAATCCTCACAGCGTAGAATGTTGCAAGTGCAGGTTTTCTGTTCTCGACATTAATGGAATTTCCATAGAATCTTTTCAGGACGAGTTAGTTTTCTGTTCTGAAGACGCCATAGACAAACGTCAAGTGCCTCCTTTCCTCTCAAAAAGGAAATTGATGGAACGGAAAAATCAATGTTTACCAAACGACACTCTTTCTTTGAAATGCGAATTTTCATATTATAGTGAAATGGAGACTTACATTTCTGAAAATACTTTTTGCAATCTTGATGATTTTAACTCTACAGAGCCCCAACTCTCTTCTGCTTCTGCAATCGATATCAGCCAGAAAAGCACTGCAAATCCTTTGGGAGACGATCTGAAGATATTGTTTGACAACCAAATTCTTTGTGATGTTAAGCTTCGAACGACAACAGAGACATTTCACTCTCATAAGATTATCTTTAGTGCCAGATCTCCAGTGTTCAGAGAAATGTTTACCAGTGGCATGAAAGAAAGTGTTCAACAATGCGTCGAGATTCCAGACGAGGACGCAGATACCATGCGTGAAATGCTTCGATATATCTATACCGATACCCTTACTGATTTACAATGGAAAAATGCATACAAACTGTACGAAAGCTGCGGATAAATATGGAATCCTTAATTTGAAAGAAAACTGTTCTTCTGTCTTGAAGTCCTTCTTGCGTGCAACCAATGCTTGCGAAGTATTGATTCTCTCATATTTGCATGAAGATGTTGAGTTAAAAAAAGCAGTGCAAAATTATATTTTGAATCATGAGAAAGAAATAATCATTTCAGAAAACTGGAAGGATCTTATGAAAAATCGTAGTTTTTTAGCTGCTGAAACCATGCAAGAAGGTCATTTGAGAAAGTATTTAGTTCGTTCAGAAAGTAGATAAATTATTCTATAGACTAATTACTGGAATATTTTACTTCTCTTCCACACATAATAAGGTAAAATAATATTGCCTATTTTGCTCATTTGTGTTTTATTTACTTAATTTTACATTTTACTTCAGTGAAATGTAACTATGTCTAAAAAAGAATTCTAACTGTAAAAAATAATAACCATTTAATATGTAATAGGTGATCTATCATTTGAGTGGCCTATTTGCTTTTTAATAAGATGTACATTAAAAATTTTTCTTTTTTTACTTTTCTCTTTTCGTATCTAATGTATTGAGATTTTTAATTTTAATATAAAATATTCCGATCTCATATAAATAAGTTGTTAGTAAAAAAATCAGAATCTATTTTTACATTTTCGTTCATTTATTCCTTACTTTACATTTTTCATCTATGAATTCTTGCTTATTCTTTGATTACGTTTAATTTATTAAAGTTTATTAATAATATATTTATAAGATATTTGTATTAAGCTTTTGGTTAAACGATTGCTTTGGACGTTTTAAAAAGGTAGCTAAACAACTATAGTGCCTTTTGAAAATGCTGTCATTTATATAAATTTGAATTTGCCATTACATTTATAAGACAGATTCTTCTTCTATTATTCTCTATTGATTGAAAAGTTTAGTCCGTGATTCTGACACATATTTAACGTTTTTAAATACATTACTGATGTGGTAATGATAACGTGTAAAGTTTGGGGAACCAATATCATGTGACAGCTATTTTGCCCTTTTTGTGTTGGTGTAGTTGTACATTTCTGGATTGATGTTGATTTTTTTTTAAGTTGTTATAAATATTTAATGCATGTATTACATTTTGATCCTGATAATCTAGCTGAGCTTCGTTTTTGAATGAACCTGTTTATGTAAATGAAGACACTGCAAACTGAAATTGGTTGAACAAATAAATGTTGATTGATTTTTAATAAATATTCTGAAAAAAATATGTTTTTTTTTTTTTGCAATACAAAATGCAGATTGGAGGGGAAATTGTGACTCAGTGGAGAAACTACATGGTAATTCTTAAAGGAGGATATCGAAACGTTAATGAATAATATTCAGAACAGCGCGAGGTCTTTTGCGATCTTTAAAATCAGAAATGTCGTAAATATAGTTGCTTAGATCATTCAAAACAGAATTATTAATATTTGGAATGGAATTATAAAATTTTTGTGCAATTTTATACACAAATTGTTTAAAGCTTGAGAGGAAAAGAGCATGTCTGATATCCTCATTTCTGAAAAACCAAGGCGAATTTGTAATCATACGTAAGATTTTATTTTCAAGTCTTTGTATGATCTCGAAATTCGACGGAGCAGTAGATCCCCAAATAGGACTCGCATATGCAAGTACTGGACGCAAGTAAGCAATATAAATGAGTTTTTTTATTTTCCAAGGACATAGTAGAGTTCCTACAAATGCGTGGATACAGTACACGAATGCATCTATTAAATTTATCCCTAAGATAGTTAATGTCAGGAGCATAATTTAATTTACGATCTAAGATTACACCCAAATATTTAGTTTGCCCAGCCCAATTAATAGTATTATTATAAATTTGGATAGCAGGAGTATTAAGAACCCTTTTACGCGTGAATAAGCTGCTTAGATCATTCAAAACAGAATTATTAATACTGAGAAAGGAGTTATAAAATTTTTATGCAATTTTATAAACAAATTGTTTAAAACTTGGGAAAGAAAGAGTTACTATTTAAATTTTTTGTTTATTTTAACTCTTAACTTATTTTAACTTTGGGGACTTAAACTTTAATGCTCACTTACAGTAATGCTCTTAATCAATGTATTCTACCCAATAAGCCAGGTGTTTTGCATCGAAAACCAAGGACTGACTGACTGACTTATAGCTGTAGACTGGCGCCGACAAGCGTTATTTCTTTCTGGGGGAGTAGACATATGGGAATTCAAAAGAGGTGAATTAGACCTCGCAGGGGCAGACTGCGCATATTAAGCTCCAGCCAGCGGCTTTTTCTTTTGGTGCGAGTTCTAATATTGATTGCGAATGAAAAGATTGCGGATTTAGAAAAATTGCCGATTCCCATATAGCATCATTGTGAATAGTGGTAAAAAACATAATATAACATATCGCAACAAGAACAAAAATTTCTGTTTTAGTTATATACACTCATGTCCATAAATTACGGATACTTCAGAATCTACAGAAATTGAACTCTAAAGTAAAAATTTCACCTGTAGAATTATCACACACATCTTGAAGAAGAATATGCAAATTACAGGAAACCATCAGATGGCGCGGATAGTACGTCACAATGACGAGAGTGTAAGAGAGGGGTATATAAGGAATGGTGGCAAAGAAGTAAAATTGTTCACAAGCGCTTTAAACTCCTTTCAGTGCAATAACCGCATAGTTATGGCACAAAGGAAGCATTTGGATGATTTTTTACGTGGTAGAATTATCGGACGACTGGAATGGGGACGTACCCAGCAGGGGAAGTATCCGAGGAACTTGGAATCGCCCAGAGTGTCATTTCCAGGCTTTGGCAACGATTCCAAGATGATGGTAATGTGAGTAGATGTTACAGCACAGGTCGCCCCCGAGTTACAAAGCCAAATGAGGACCGGTATTTAGCAGTTACTGCCAAAAGAAACAGACGGAGCACAGCATCAGACCTGTCTCGTCAGCTCTCTTCAGCTACCGGTACGACAGTTTCAAGGCAGACCGTGTACAGACGCTTAGGGCACATTGGTCTATATGCTCGTAGGCCTGTCAGATGTGTTCCACCTACCGCAACTCACTGTCGCCAGCGATTAATCTGGAGTAGAGAGCATGAATTGCGGACACTGCAACAGTGGTCTTGTGTGATGTTTTCCTACGAGTCCAGGTTTAGTTTGCAGTCTGATTCTCGCCGGACTATATGGAGAGCGCCAGGTACCCGTTACCACCAAGAGAACACCATTGAACGACACCGTTACGGTGGTGCAGGATGGCTCGTTTGGGGAGGAATTATTCTTGGTTCCAGAACTGACCTGCATGTTCAGAGTGTAACGATGACAGGCCACATCTATCGGGATTTTATTCTGGAACAACATGTACGTTTGTTTCGGGGCGCCATGGGTGCTGAATTTCTGTTTATGGATGACAACGCCCGTCCTCACCGTGCAAACATTGTAGACGAATACCTTCAATTGGAGGATATCACCCGTATGGATTGGCCAGCATACTCACCGGACTTGAATCCAATAGAGCATGTGTGGGATATGCTTGGCCGACGAATTGCAGCCCGTCAACCCCCTCCCACCTGTCAACCGGAACTTCGGAGGGCATTGCTTGATGAGTGGTGTAATATTCCCCAAGATCAGATTGATAATTTGATACTTAGCATGCCTAGGCGTTGTAAGGCCTGTACTGCATCGTCCGGGAGACATACTCCCTATTAACCATCATACTAACCATGTTATACTGTTTTTTGTAAATAGGTTCTTTTTTGAAATTTGCTCCAGAGAGTAAAAATCGCAATTTTTATTAATTATGTCAAACATATAGCATCTTTTTTGCTCTTTACTTTTTGTTTAATAAATAGACTTTACAAATAAGTCAAATTTGTTTTGCTTCAGACTCTTTCTTTGCCTGAACTTCATTATCCTTAATTTAGAGACATGAGTGTATTTGTGAAAACAATTTTCCCCATCACAACAAAATGTAAATATCATTTGAAAATAATTTCACATCCTTGGCATATTTTAGCACACAAGTTATCTACCCATGAATGACTGCAAGTGATCTCCAAGTAGCTGAACATAAGCATTTCCAGTCAATGTTCGGTCCAGTCGTAACAGAGGACCAAGTCCATGCCATGAAAAAACAGCCCACACCATTACGGAGCCACCACCAGCTTGAACACTGCCTTGCTGACAGTTTGGGTCCATGGCTTCGTGGGGTCTGCGCCACACTCGAACCCTACCATCAGCTCTTACCAACTGAAATCGTGACTCATCGGACCAGGCCACGGTTTTCCATTCATCTACGGACCAACCAATATGCTCACGTGCCCACGAGAGTCGCTGCAAGCGATGTCGTTCTGTCAGTAAAGGCACTCGAGTCGGTCTTCTGCTGGAATAGCCCAAGAAAGCCAAATTTCTCCGCACACTTCTAACAGACAAGTCTCTTGTACGTCCCACATTGATTTCTGGGGTTATTTGACGCAGTGTTGCTTGTCTGTTAGAATTTACGACTCTTTGTAGACGTCGCCGGTCTCGGTCGTTAAGTGCAGGCGGTCGACCACTGCGCTGTCCATGGTAGGATGTTATGTCTGAAATTTCATACTCTCGGCACACTCTTGACACAGTGGATCTGGGAATGTTGAATTCTCTAACGATTTCCGAAATGGCATGACCCATGCGTCTAGCTCCAACTAACATTCCGCGTTCAAAGTCTGTTAATTCCCGTCGTGCGATCATCGTCACGTCAAAACCTCTTCATATGAATAACTTGAACAGAAATGAAAGCTCTGCGAAAGCACTGCGCATTTATACCTGTTCTACGCGATGCTACTGCCATCTGAAAATTTGCATATTGCTATCCCATGACATTTGTCACTTCAGTGTATATCCATATAATCATCTGTATGAAAAAAAATTTTGCAAAATATTTAATTGTGTAATAATACACTCATATCCATAAATTAAGGATAATGGAGTTCAGGCACAGAAAGAGACAGAAGCAAAACAAATTTGACTTATTTGTAAAGTTTTTTTATTAAACAAAAGGTAAAGAGCAAAAGAGATGCTAAATGTTCGACATAATTAATAAAAATTGCGATTTTAACTCCCTGGAGCAAATTTCAAAAAAGGACCAATTAACAAAAAACAGTATAACATGGTTAGTATGATGGTTAATATGGAGTATGTCTCCCGGACGATGCAATACAGGCCTTACAACGGCTAGGCATGCTGAGTATCAAATTATCAATCTGATCTTGGGGAATATTACACCACTCATCAAGCAATGCCCTCCGAAGTTCCGGTTGACAGGTGGGAGGGGGCTGACGGGCTACAATTCGTCGGCCAAGCATATCCCACACATGCTCTATTGGATTCAAGTCCGGTGAGTATGCTGGCCAATCCATACGTGTGATATCTCCAATTGAAGGCATTCGTCTACAATGTTTGCACGGTGAGGATGGGCGTTGTCATCCATAAACAGAAATTCAGCACCCATGGCGCCCCGAAACAAACGTACATGTTGTTCCATAATGACATCCCGATAGATGTGGCCTGTCATCGTTACACTCTGAACATGCAGGTCAGTTCTGGAATCAAGAATAATTCCTCTCCAAACGAGCCATCCTGCACCACCGTAACGGTGTCGTTCAATGGTGTTCTCTTGGTGGTAACGGGTACCTGGCGCTCTGCATATGAAAGTCCGGCGAGAATCAAACTGCAAACTAAACCTGGACTCGTCGGAAAACATCACACCAGACCACTGTTGCGGTGTCCACAATGCATGCTCTCTACTGCAGGTTAATCGCAGGCGACAGTGAGTTGCGGTAAGTGGAACACATCTGACAGGCCTACGAGCATATAGACCAATGTGCCCTAAACGTCTGTACACGGTCTGCCTTGAAACTGTCGAAGAAGCTGACGTGATTGGTCTGATGCTGTGCTCCGTCTGTTTCTTTTGGCAGTTACTGCCAAATACCGGTCCTGCTTCGGCGTTGTAACTCGGGGGCGACCTGTGATGTAACATCTACTCACATTACCATCATCTTGGAATCGTTGCCAAAGCCTGGAGATGACACTCTGGGCGGTTCCAAGTTCCTCGGATACTTCCAGCTGGGTACATCCACATTCCATCGTCCGATAATTGTACCACGTAAAAAATCATCCAAATGTTCCTTTGTGCCATAACTATGCGGTTATTGCACTGAAATGCTTTTAAAGCGCTTGTGAACAATTTTACTTCTTTGCCACCATTCCTTATATAACCCTCTCTTACATTCTCGTCATTGTGACGTACTATCCGCGTTATCTGGTGGTTTCCTGTAATTTGCATATTTTTCTTCAAGATGTGTGTGATAATTCTACAGATGAAATTTTTATTTTAGAGTTCAATTTCTGTGTGATTCTGAATTATCCTTAATTTATGGACATGAGTGTATTTCATTGCTTTAAAATTTTCTTAATTTTAATTGCAATTTTACTACTCAATCCCAATGTGCAGCATTCCATTTAAAGATTTTTTTTTTCTGAATTTCAAACTTTTCGTTTAAAAAAATTTTTAAAAGTGTTATTTTTTTATTTCAGGAAATCAATTTCCCTCCTTTCTTTTTATTTAATTATCATTTAAAATGGAGTCAAAATCACCAGGTAAAATTTTAGTAATCATAATTTTTGTACTTTTGTTTAAGCATAAATATTATGCTGTAAATTTTTAAATGGAGATAAAAATATATCATTAAAACATAAATGCTTTTCGATAAAATTTAAAACAATAATGAAGTAATAATTTATTATTTTTAAATGAATACTAATTTCTTTAAAATGCTTGAAAAACATGCATTCGATTGCATAAAAACCAATTTTTGCCCATTTTATTTTGGGATTACCCTAATTAAATAAAAATCCATCTTCTAAATGAATGTTTAATTGATTTAAAACATTTTTTGATATTAACTTTTTGATTTACTTGCATGCTTCATACAACGAACTTTTCAACGC
>BPLQ01014619.1:0-84785 GCA_021605075.1 Caerostris darwini
ATAAATTTCATAAGTGGTAAGTGGCAAATGCGTCAGTGTATAACCGTGATTGTTATTTACTGACGCAGTGCTGTGCGATAATATTGAATATGATATGTGTAATCTGATTATGTGTAATATAGTAAAGGCCCATAAAATGTGTTTGTGTAAACAATATATGCGTGTAATATAGTGAGGGTGCATAAAAAATTCACTGAGAACACCATGGCATACATGGCCGCGCGATCAATGTCGACCCTTGACCTAATACACTTGTCACAAGCTAACGTTAACATATACTAACGTGAGTTTATTGTATCACACGAGTGTCGTACGTCATTTTGTGGGAGGTACTTCCCTGCCTATTGCATTTGGTCAGTCAAATCAATAATTGGACAAGTGTTGGATTGTGGGCGAGGCTCGATTTGACTTCCAATGAATGAACTTCCAGAAATGTAGCCGAATCATCGTTACGCACAGTTCACCAAGGGGGCCTGCTATACACAACCCATAAATTGTATTCCCACAATTTTAAGCCAAATTCACAGGTATAGGCACTTGAAGGTTTCGTATCCACTTCACCTCCTTCACAAACTCAAGGAAGGATTATACAACTTTTGTATGTATTGATCCAATATAATACGGTGAAACGAGCTCTGAAATCTGAAATACATCTCCCTATCTACTAAACTGTTCCATTACAAAATTTGTTTGAGATAAAATATAAGAATTACATTATTTTGGTGTAATTTATCTTCATTAACAAAAGTAAAAATTAAACAAAATCTTTTATTATCCTACTATGATTAATATTGCAAAAAATTGAAATTAAACCACGAGGATTGTAGTAATAATAAAATAAAATGCTGCAAACATTGTTCATCACTACACATTTTCGAGACTTATTCCACCTATTAAATTTTTATGACTTATTTATATGTTCCCAACTGTCTAACATTCTGCAACATTCTTCCAAGTTATAAAGTTCGTGTAAGCATTTATGTCATAAGCAGGTTTTCTCTATTTTAGCAAAAGGTTTGACGAAAGTATAGTTCACATGGCTCAGAAGATTCGAGAATACTTCCACTGCGCTGTTAGACGGCTTTTGTTACCAGCTGTTATGACAGATGACAAATGATGCAAATTGCTTGTTCACCAGATGTAACTAATTACATCACGTTATGCTACTTCAGATATAAAACATAATATCCAACAAGGAAAAATGATGTTGCTATGTATTTCAGTATGTAAGTAGATATATGAACAACCCGTCTTTGTTATACATGCTTTGTCACCCAAATTAAGTAGAAATTAGTTAGCTTTAAAAGGATATAATAATAAATATCATAAAATATTATTATAAAAATAAAATTTAAATATAATAAATAACGCTATTCTATATATAATAAAATAATTTTCTATTTTCTATTACATTATTCAGTCAGATCTTTATTAATTTGTAATTTGTTTCCATCAAATTCAAATAAAATTATTCATGAATAAAAGCATACTTATCTAAAATATAACACATAACATTATGACACCCACTTTTTAAAGATGGTGATCTTTTTATATTTCATAATTAAATTTTTCTACTAAAAATAAAATATATTTAAATAAAGCAAAAAAGTATTTAAAACAAACACGATAATTACAAACTTGCATTACAATTTTATGTATGTACTATGCATTACAGAAAACTAAAGTATTCAGAAAAATATTTGAATAACTTAGATCTGGATATATTTAAGACAATTGAAACCAATGGAAATGCTAATACTGAGAAAAATTAGTTGTATGTATAAAATCAAAAGGTAATTAAAAATTAAAAAATAATATTTCAATCAACAGAAACTGTTATATAAATAAATTATTTTTCAATATATTATCGGTATATTAAACGAAGTTTTCTTAAAATATCGTCGATCAATATGACAAATTGCATTTGATATTGTGAGAATCGTTAAATTAATGGATCGAAAATATAATTTGGGTCAGGATTAATTTATCAATATCAATAACGAAGCTAAACTCTGATCAATATGTCTCACGACTCAGTTTGTTTATTCGTAACAGGAAATTTCAAGATACAGCATTTAATTTGAAAATATATATATATATATATATATAAATTTATTATTGAATTTTACAACATATATGTATAATATATAGTAGAAAGAAAATCTGTATTTAAATCCATGAGGTAATGATATTATTTATACGTAAAAACGATGGGAGTTTTTTTTTTTTTTTTTAAGTGTTGCTTCACTGTTATCTTGATTGAGCAGAACAGTATATGACTGAAATAAAAATAAAATAAAAAAAAAAACATTTTAACTAGAGAGTTTTCGCTTTTTGAATATTGAATACAAAATTACAGAATATTTAATTAACAACCTATTGTTTTTTAATGATAATGTTGACTTGGACCTTAAAAATAAAATAATAAATAAATAAATCAAAGGCAGAGATCTCTACAAAACATAGGTCAAGTGTAATATGGGTTGCAAAACGACGAGATTTCAACCAACAAAAATACTGGTTGTTTTTTCTTTTTGTATTTCCAGTACTTTCTTTAAAATTACATAAGTTTATTACATTTTATGACTTGGTAATCATAGCGTTGCTGAAAAAAAGGACACAATAAATCTATGATAACATCGTTGTAAAATAAAACTTATAAATAGATCTAATGAAAAACGAACTAAATAAGAAAAGAAAAAAAAAATAAATAAATGGGCCCTTTTAATAACTAATTAGTACGTACGTATTTATTAAAAGGTCCAATTTTAAAATATTTATTTATATATTTATCCCATTTTAAATATTTATTTATACATATGAACTAATTTGTTCGTACGTAAAGTAATTTAATTTTTTTCGTACTTATAACTAATGAAGTATTTTTCAGTATTTTGATAGATTAGCAAATGATAAATTATTTAATATTTATTATTTAATATGTATTATTTATTTGAAAAGGAAAAAAAATTAGGAAAAAAAATTACAAATTGTTAAATTCTTAGACTAATAAAAATAGTGATATATTTTATTATCACTATTTTTATTAGTCTAACAATAAAGTTAGGAATATTACTTCAGTTTCATCATGGATGAAGTAAAACATGAATACAATTATTTATTTATTTATGCTGATTATTTATTGTTTGAGTAATCAGGAATGAATTTTCAATAAGTTATTGAAAATAAATTATCAACATCTCCTTTGATAATTATTGTAGAAATTATTTTTAGATTAATTTAATATAAAAAATAAAAGTTGATATTTTAAAATTATATTTCATAATTTGAATAGATTTAAATTCCAGTGAACTAATAGCTACGTAATTTCAATTTAATCAAAATGTCAATAGAATTTAAAAACTGCATAACCAAATAAGAATGAAAATTAATTTTAACAAAAATAAAAAAAAAAATCATTTCAATATTGAAACATATAAAGTGAAAATTTAATTAAAACTGAATTTTGAAATTTTCCTGATTGTTTCTAGAAAAAACTTCGAACATAAACATTTAAGATAAATGATTGAATCTCAATTAATTTAATATTCAAAAAATATCAGATAAATTATATTTATTTACAAAGCAATTCAATTTTTTTTTTTTGAAAAGCAAGATTTAAAATGATATAAATTTTTTCTTTCCACTTAATAGTTAAATGGTAAAATAAATATTTCTTATTTTATTGATGCGTTTATTTCCAAAAGACATAAATATTATTTAATTATTTTTAAGCCCTGAAAAATAAACGTTACTTTGAAAAATTTTATTTTTAAGAAAACGCTGTTTTATAGAGTTATATTCCATATAATGTTTTTATACGTTATGATAATAAATCTGATATTTTATGTAAATAGATAATAATCATATTGGGGTTTTGAATAAATGGCTAGCGCTCTTCGGAATTTTTATTTTTAATTCAGTCCCGGCGGTGCCCTTGGTGTTTGTCGTGGTTCGGAATTCACTTAAAAAAGTAGAACCCGATCTAACATGATCGTAGAGCGTTGCAGAATAATGTTACTCCGCGTCCATAGTTTGTCTTCAAGCTACACGCACCTCATGGGCTGTGCTAAGTGGGTAACTTCTTGCCTTAAGGCATCAAAGGCAGGACTAGGTATTTGCCAGCTGCATTAGAAAAACAAATATTCCATATAATTTCTTTATACGATATAACAGATCTGATATTTTATGTAAATATATAATAATAATACTGTTTATAAATAAATAACAGTATTTGAATTTTTATTTTTAATTCATCGTGATCTTTTATTCATCGTTTTATTTTTTATGTGGTTTATACTTCTTTGTGAAGTAACGTGTGGGAAGTGGCGTTTTGTAACATAAAAAATATTTAAAAAAAATTAAGCTTAGCAAACATAAAGAAATAGTAAAAAAAAAAAAAATAAGCGTAGCAAACTTAAAAAATAATAAAAAAAAATTAAGCGTAGCAAACATAAAAAATAGTAAATAAAATTATTCGTAGCAAACATAAAAATAGTAATAAAAAAATTAAGACTTTTGTTTAAAATACATTTCGAAGTACAATATTCAACACAAGAATACTTTATGAAAGCACGACAAAGGCAAACAATAATAAGTATTGGATAATATATATATTTATATATAAATATATATATATATATATATTCGTTATATTTGAATGGTTCAGAAGAAAGATTTCACAATATAACACGTTTCATTCAATTTTCCTCTGGGGAAATGAATTTCTCATAAGTTGAGTAGAAACAAACTTCGCCGGAAGCCTCGCCCTGTTTCTGAGAAGACATCTTTATGTGTAGGATGTGTATAAATGACTATTTTTAAATGCGTTTTCTTATTAAAAGTGGACAAACTTCCCTTTTATTAGTCATCAACAATTTGAAAAAAGTAAAATTATTTCGGATAACATGTATATCGATAAATTTTTTGTTATACATTTTTCTATATTTCAAGATTTATAGTTTTTCTTTTCTTTGTAAAAACATAATGTTTCGAAAGTGTCTTAAAAATCATGTTAGTAAATACTTGTTTTATTGGATTATTATAATCATATTGTTTAATTTAATTGTAGCTGGAAAAATCTCAGAAATACCCTACGCAATTATTAATTGGCCTGTGCTTCTCTGAAAGTAACTATGCAAAAAATCAAGATAATTTGAAGACCCTCTAAAATAAGTTTTAATACTTGTGATTTAGTATATTGAATTCCTTTTTTTTTGGGACAGAAAATTTGGAGATTTAAATTAGTTAAATTGTGTCCTATTGTATAAAACTGTGTGTATTCATCGCAATATTCTATTTATTATTTACTTACAATTACTTTGTTTGCTGTTTGTTTTACTTACGTTTGCCGTTAATTTTTAGATATGAATACAACTAATGTTTCTTTATAAAAAAGTTAATCTCACTTTGTGTTTAGACATTCTTTATACAAATGAAATCAAATGTTCCTCGAATATTTATAATTCCGTTACCTTTATTAACAATGGACTGAAATAAAAATATATCGAAGACTATTGAGGAACTAATAAATTGTTTCATACAGGCGTGGAAAGAAGTAAAAGAAAACATAAATTTCATCTCAAGTTAAGCATAGAGCGAAAGGACAAATTGCGTTTGCCGAAATCAAAAATGCCTTGACAAGAGGAAGGGGGAAGTTCAAATTGTTGCTCTGAAATGGAATCCAAATAAATATGAGAATATCGGAACTGCAGATGTATTTAATGAAAGGTTTATGCAGCTTTTTTTTAAAATATTTCTAAAGGTAAGTTGAAATAAGCAATGATAGAAAAAGTTTTTTACAGACCTAATGTCCAAAAAGTAAATAAATAAACAGAAGAGCTCAGTTGCAATTCTTGAAAAAGTTCATATTTCAGAGCTACTAGTATAACCATGAATTTATTTTGTAATTGATAATTTTTTGTTTCAAATAAAATCTATGAATTTATTTTAACATATATTTAAGACATTTTAAAGTTTTTTTCTCCATCATATTTATTGTAAACTATGGTAAAGAACTGTGTGATTCCCAGTGTTTGGCTCAGTGAATTTTAAATTATGTTTTGTTCAATTAGATTTTACTGTTAGAACAACTTAGAAAAAAAAATGAAAGAGAATTAAGACAACAAAAATTGAAACAAGAGAATAATAACAACAAGGCAATGAATTACAGTACATTTCCACTGGCAACGCGACGCTAACGCGACGTTAACTTTAATGAATCAGATTAGCGTCGAAAATGATTGACGTCATTCACCACTATCAATCGTTTTCGATCGCTAATCTGATTCGCAAAGTTGATTAATCCATTCTCAATCACTAATCTGATTTACTGATTTGATTTTTAATCTGATTAGCCTCACATTGCTGATGAAAATTTACCCTGTAATTTAGTCTGCGTTTGGATTTCGAGGAGAAATGTAAACACCCTGTGAATCGTAAAGGCTTGATGACACAGTTTTGTTTCGATAATGGCTTATTAGCAGTCACTTATATTCATTTCTGGTGTTTGACTGGATTAATTGAGTTAGTAATTCAGATTAATAAATGTGCTCCATATTCCATACGGGCGTAGCAGTGAAAAGCATTAAGAATCGACTATGATAGTTGTATGCAGGAGAGATTTCATTATTTTTTTTAATGTAATTTATATTAGAATGTTGTTTTGTACTGGAGGTGGTGTTTGACACGTGCTAATTTTTCAGAAATTGAAAAGTTAGTTTGAGGAAATTAGTTTGTAAATTGAACTAATTTGTTTGCTAACAGTTATATTGGCTTTTAGTACGACGTTCATACTCAAAAAATGTCAGGAAATGCGATTTCTAAGAGTTGGCTTAGGAGTTGGGAAACGAGATGGTAGAAGGGGTGACAGGAATAGAACTTTAGGATTTAATAGTAAAGTCGAAGGCCTACAAAGAGGAGACCATGAAAGAACCATTCAAGATTATTCTAACTAACAGAGTAGAAAAGGAATCACGTAAAATGGAAGAAGCAGATAAAAGAAATAGACTTTTAAGGTGATAAAATGAGAATTCAGGCTTCGATATTCAGTTGCAATTGAGTGACTAGCGTTCCGAATCGCAATCCCTTCATTTTACAGCAGATCCTGCAAAGATTTGATCTAAGAGTGGATGATATCAGTCCTTACTTTACGATCTTTGAACATCTAGCTAGAAGGTTGGAGTTAAATAAAACCATAAAACTTAATGAGAGTTAAATAAATTCATTTTGGGTTGCTCAATATAGAAACTATAACGTCGCTGCATGCCAATGTCAATGGGTCAGATTCAATCGTTGTTGAAATTGAAATATCGAACAAAAGGTTTTTTTTGTATAAGCGAAATTTACTATTTGTTTTTGTTCTTCTATATATTGTGACAGTTAAAATAAATTATGGAGAAATCATCCCTACTTATTAAATTTGAATAAGTTTGACAGCTAAAATAATTATTCATCCTTTAAAAACTGAATTTTAGACAAATTTAGATCTGCATCATAACATAATAACATAACGTAATCAATATATTAAAAGAAAAATTCTGTCGAAAATATATTATTAAAGAATTGCATATGTCAAAACTTTTAAACTTAAGTCTAGTACGAAAATCTTATTACTTTATATTGGTACGTAGACTTTATTCAAAATGCTAAACGTGTATTCTGGGCTTAGAAAATAACGGAATAAATCCTAATAGTGACAGTCGTCATTTATATATTAAATTATTAAAATCAATCCTCACAGACCTGCCATTAGAAATTTTCAGTATAACTCATATAAAAAATGCAAAAATATTTAATTGAATTCTGAGAAACCACTTAACAAAATTTAATAAGTAGTTCATATGTGATAAATTTAAATAAATATAATTATTTCGAAAACTCTATCCAAATTAAATTTAATTCGAACATTTTTAAAACTTCGACATTTATTGTTGAATTTGTTAAAAAGATAATATTCTGTACAAAACCTGAAAATAATCACTATTCCGTAAACTATCCCTATCGATTGAACGCATAAAGAATCCTTTAGAAAAACTGGCATGTGCTTTTGTCTTTCGAACGGACACAATTATAGACAGCGTAAAGCAAAGAACATATGTGGTAATTGTAAACGGCGGCATAGTTAATTGATTTGCTATCGGCCACATGTTTCCCCTGGGGATCGAACTCAGGATGCTTCGACTTCTATTGCCTGTACAGAAGATAACGACGCTGGAGTACTATTTGAAGTCTGGTTCAGCTGTTATAATGGGTAGTTCTCGAAATAAGGACGTTAACGTTTTATTAGGTAATGCGTCACAGAGATGTTTCCTAAAGTAGGAAATAGCTTTAGAATTAAAGTTACCCATCATTAGGCAAGAAAATTCGACAATTTATATTTTTGGGTCGACATAACCAATTCAAAAGGTTTATGATGATCACTACTCTTTGCAATGAAACTCTTCTAATTGAATTTGTTTTCACCTCACAGTTTGAAGTATCTAATAATAAACTGAAGCATGTAAGGAACATTCAGCTGTAAAATCATTTGGAAATGGATTGTGTCTCTTTTTTGAAGTTAAATATTTTGGGGGTTTTATTCGGGAGAAAAGGGATGATTAACGAAATCTTTATTTTTTATATACTTCTCATTTGGTAAGATAGCGCAAAGTAGCATCTCTAAGTTATATTTAAATAATAAACGTAGCGTTTCAACTATGAGAATTAATTTAGACATTAAATGAATAATTAACTCAATTTTGGCAAATAAATTTAGAGGATAAAATGATATTTGCAAATTAAATGAAGACTTTATTACTCGATTCATAAGCAATTTAATGTTAAAAATTGATCGTATGAAAATAAATTATTATGCGAAGGAAACCCAGACGATCTGATTAATGAACATTTAATAATTTAAAAATTAAAATGAAAGAAAATAATTGGGTATGTAAGGATTATAAAAACATGGTTGAAGAACATTTAAATTTTATTATTGTTGAGGAAGGCCCTACTTAGTTTGAAAAGAATTATTACGCGTTTCTTTGTATTTATTTTCCATTATAAGATCGAACAGTGGCCCTTTAAAAATTAGTTTATTGTTCAATACGTCGTGCCAAAGGGCAAAAGGCTGAAGTCTGTTAAGGATTGAATTCTGGGCTCAGTTGAAACCAAAAATTTTAGATATGATTCTGAAATTTCGCAAATATGAATATATATTTAAATGTGGTACTTAGGGATAGCTTTTCACGCTAGGAATAGTTGAAGACGCTAAAGATTATTTAAGAGTTTTCTGGTTTTTAGATAAAAAACATTCGAAATCGCATAACATTTTGCAAATGACTCCTGTGACCTTTAGGGTGACATCGAGACCATTTATCTTACTGCGAATATTAAAATCTACATTCGAATATATATATAATAGATGCGAAACTTTTCAAATGCTTAAGTCACTTTCTGATGTGTATGATATTTTTAAGGCTCAAATGCAGTAGATAAAGATTTAGAACTTTATCGAAACCTTAAAGTTTTACTAAGTAATTCAAAGTAATTTTTCTAAGTAATTTTCAAATTCGAATGAATTGAATAGTTTATGGCGGGAAAGTGGTAGGCGAGCTAAGCTAACAAACGTCCTTTGAAAGTGTTAGGAATGATGTGGAACTCAAAATAAAATGATTTTAAATTTTCTCTCCATGATACAACCTATACATGATATGACTGATAATTTACACAATTCGAAGGAGGGTACTTCAAACACCAGTGAAAATATTAGTTTCAATTGAACTTGTTATACTTAGTGTCCTTATACAATTATTAATGCAAGAAATACAAGGTAAATTATTCATATTATTTGATGAATTGTCAACTGAATTTAAAAAAATATTCTAAAATTTGGAGCTTTCAGATTCATCTATTGAAATCTTTGGAGCTATCATCTATCTTTGGAGCTATCATCTATTCATCTATCTATCTATTCATCTATTCATCTATTGATTATTATCTTTGGCAATCAAAAGAAGACATTTCTCTTCTTCGCTGGAGTTAACTAAAGAATTTGAACTACATTTTTTTTTGCTGTGCTGGCCCTAGGGCGTTTGGAGCAGTTACTTAGTTTCGTTACGTGTCAAGGAGTGATTGTATAATGTGGTACGGAATTTAAAAAAAAAAAATAGCATAATTAATTTCAACAATTTCAGGTTTAAAATAAGACATTCCTTTCCAATGAAATCCTCATTAACTAACTTCGCGTAAATCCAACCAAACCTTTCACACCTAAACATAAATAATTAAAATTAGTGCCTTATATCTGTGTAATAAATCATAAAAATACCACATTTATAAAAAATCACAACATAAATATTTCAGACAAATTGATTTTATTGATATCAGACAAATTGAGAGATATATATAATGCAGATTTACTTGAATATTTATCTCTATTTTTCTCGGTGAGACAAATGATATAAATATAAGTTTAACAATAACAAAATATGAAAAAAATAATTTAATTCATGTGTAAAATCTATTCACACGACAACACATATATACTAGTTTCATAACTAAGAATTTTAGAATTAAATCATTTAAAAGGTAACTTTATCAAGCCCTCATTTATTGGAAGCGGTGATTGTTTGAAAAATATTCATATATTTGATTTCTCAGTTACTAAAATACATTTATGGACCGATTCCCTAAACACTTTTCACTAGATGAACGAGAAGTCTTCAAAATTTAAACCCATTTTACACCCTGTCACACAGAGTATTCAAATTCCAGTGCGGAACTGTTCGAGCTATTTTACATTACTGCAACGGGAAATATATTTCAGGTCATTTTTCTCGAGGATAAACAGTTTAAAAACTCATATCCTGTTCGTTTTGACTGAAAGATCCGAAATGACTTTATCATATGACGGAAGAATGGTAATGTATAGTAGCCTGCAAATGTTGTCGTATTACCAGTTGCGTGCTCATATTCATACACAACATAAGAAACAAAAATAATCGATGCAACGAATTGAGTGCCACACAACTAAAAGTATTGAAATGATTTAGATAGTTGATTGAATTTAATATGTTATTTGAATAGTTAATTCAATTGAAGTTTTCAATGAAGAACTGTCCTGTTTAGCACGAAGCAAACTAATTTTGAAGAGCTTATTTTTGAACTGAATCTCTTTCTTGATAAAGATAAAATAATTCATGTCGGAAGAAGACTCATCATACAACCTCAAATTTACGATGTTTGAAAACAAACCATCAACATTCGACACACAGTGGATGTAGGGAGGAGTTAGCGTATCAAAATCATGAACGGCTAAGATCAGAAAAATATTACGACTTCTGATCAATGATATTTTTGCCCTCAGATGATTGGAAGGCCAACAACCTCATTAGGTGTCGACGAGAGATAATTCTCTGGATAAAGAATAAGAACATTATGTCAACAACATTCATCTAGTTAAGGAGTCGTTGTTAACTTAATGAATTTGGATGTCAGAAAAGAAAGTATTGCAAAACAGCCCCTTACATAAAGTATCGGTTAAATTTGGGAATAGAGTTATTAAAGGTATTCTGGACACGAATAATGACATATCAGCTATTAGGCATAATTTGATTGATTCTTTTCAAGAGAAGACGAACGAAAGATAAAGTATACTTTTACGTCTTGCAGGGAGAAGTTGGCTCCGTTAGTAGTTATATTGAAAGTCAATAATAAACAACATGGCGACATTTCTATACTTTGTGTACTATCGATGAATTTGCTTAATTAAATACTCATTTTTCAGCCTTCCACAAGGCGTTAAATGAGAAAATATATAAACCCCTGAATATAAGCTCCAGAACACTGAAATCGAGGAATTCCGTAAGCCTTCCATTGGTGGTTAATTCTATTAAAAATTCACTGCAAACTAATTTTGGAAAATGTAATGAGTTAGTTGACTGTATTGTAGTACAAGATGCTTCAGAGCATCTGACTACATCACCTTCAAACAATCTCACACAGTTGGTGATGCTCAAACTGCAAAACTACATAAACTTAATAGTCGTAAGGTTAACTTTAAACATGCTGTTTTTCTGAAGATTCAGGTAAAAACCACACTCGGGTATTGGTCAATAAACTACAAGATAAGAAATTGAGAAACGATTGTGTTAAAGTTTATCTTATACTTCGGTACATACGATACCCTCGTAAGACAAGAAAAATGTCGTTCTAGACAAGGCAAGTGTTGGTTTCGTGGAATTGGATGATTATTACACTGTTGTCCGAGGTCACGACCTTAAAGATTGACGACTTAAAATCCAGAATGTTCTTTCAAGAGAAGAAATGGGATAACTAGAAATTAAAGATTCCAGTAAACTGTAGTCGCCATGAAGATAAATCTCATAAAATAGTAAACATGGTAATGCAGATGTACCTCTATAGGTTGAACATGGAATCTTGCCAAATTGAGTGATAAAGGGTTTTTATGTAGTCCTCAGGTTTATTTTGCTTCTTTATTTCAAAAGTCTAATAAATGTGTTTCTTGAAGTGAATTTTAAATGGTGATTCTGTTAAATTATAATTTTATTTTTTTAAGTTGCCCTAGCTTTTGCTACTACAGCAAATTAAAAAAAGGTTCAGAACAGCAAATGAGTGGAATTTTGTTTACATTTAAATTTGAAGGAGATGTGCCGAATCATCGCGTGACTGGTGAAGGCGTGACGATTTGGAAGTTTTGCTTTGAGAATGGTTTAAGTCACTAAGAATATTTATTGCTGGTGTTTGACCTGGTTTGTTGTAACTATAATTAGGATGAATAAATGTACTGAAGTTTCTTATTGAATGGAAAATGATTTTCTGTTAAATCTTATGAATAGCGAGGAATCATTCACTTAGTTATGATAATTTTGGTTTTTGTTAATTTTGGTTTTTAAATTCTAACAAAATGGTGGAATTTAAGCAAGGAATTGAAGGTCAATATTCTAATAAACTAGAAATTTCGTAGAATATATAAGTAAATGAGAAAACATACATAAAATTTTGTAATGTCTATAATTATTGTATGCCTATAAGTACTGTACATAAATTGACCACAGTAAAAAATTTCGATTTCATGTATAGCTAAATTACTAAACACGCATAGTGTGCTAATAGTAATAGTGAAACTATGAATTTTTATGCATCTAAGATGTATTTATATTCTAATACAAATTTTAATTAATTATAGGTATTATTCCTTCATAGGTATTATTCATTTACTAAATAATTCACATTTAAATATTAGTGAATTTGAAAGTTATTAAAATCCTTTTAAAATAGGCTTATACATCATCATAATTGTTTTTACAATTGATTTCTTTATCTTTTTTTTCGAAAAAAAAAATTATGCATTTCAAATTCTTGGAAAGAAATTTAGAATATGTGTGTTATTATGCTTCCAATTATAAAATATTTTAAAGGGAATACTAAAAAATGTTTTCTGCGAGTTAATGTTTATTAAATTAATAATTTATGATTTAGTTACCATTTTATTTATTTAATTTAATCAGTTAAATAAATAATTTATGATTTAGCAACAGTTAGATGCGCAAATAAGCAATTTATTTGTAAAACTTTTTATTCATTTAAATCTCAGGCATTACAAAACATTAATATTTAAATATTTAAAAATGATTGTTGTCTTTCTATGACCTGATTAATGTATAATGACAAAGCAAATTGTATTTTTAATTAAATACTGATTATTTAGGTAAAAAATTTGATATTATAAATATTACTGTGAAAATTATTAATTCACATAAAACGATTAAGCCAAATAAGCATTTTTTAATGAAAGGAGATATTTTCATCATCATAGAATTTTATTTTTGTGATGTGAACATAAAATTGCTTTGCGAAATGGTTAAGTAAATTTTATGTGTTCCGAATATCAACTTTTAAAACTTTATTAGTAACATATCATTTTACAAATATTCTATTTCTTCTATGTTTTACAGGCCCTTTGCAAATGTAACTTGAGAGTTAAATAAATGGTAAAAGCACCATCCTTATCAACTACAATGGGTATTAATTAAAGGTATGAAGTATATATGAAAATACTAATGGCTGTTTCCCAGCTCTTAATCGTTAAACATTTTAATCTGAGGTTAGTTGTCAATTCCACGGCAGATCTGTAAGATATTCAGCGCTAATTCATGCTTCGAAACGAGACAGATGGAACTGTTATGCTGTTTGCAGCTACAATTGGCAACAAGCACCATCATAAATGGTATAAGAATCAAAATAAATAACTCAACTCAGATCCAAGGTAGCCGAGTGTTTAGCCAAACAGAAAGCCCACAAAAAAGAAAATAGACGAAAAGGAGTGAGAAAAAATACTGAAAGACCATCTTGGAAGGATATTAGTTCGATGTTATGATGTAGTTCTTCTTCTTTTCTTTTGTAATATATATGTATATACATATATACACACACACACACACACACACACATATATATATATATATATTTATATATATAATAGTTATCTTCCACTCTTATATTCCATTTTTATGTTTATAAGGGTAGAATATATATATAAATAAATGTTATCTTGGGACTTATATTAATGTTTTAAGGGAGTTGTCAAATAAATGTTGGGACAGTTAAATTTAGTTGTTCCATGTTACCGAAAAGGATTATAACTCCCCACAAACATCAAAAAGATTATTTTACTTTTTTATTTTAATAATTTCTGTGCATCGGCAAATTCAAGAGAGTTATTTTAAAACTAATGAAAATATTTTTCTGGCGTTTTTATATCGTGACCAACCACAGCAGATACAAAGATTTTCTTTTGGCATTAAGTAATGTGGCTCCAAATAAGTTAACTTGGTTTGGAAGATTTAACATGCTATCCTGTAGACCATCTGGCCCTTTGAAAAGTTGTAATAAGAAAGTGATGTATAAAGATATTTTTGTTAAAAAAAGATCAGACTATTTTAAAAAGATTAATTGATATTGTTTGCCAAAAATGCTTTATCAATGTTTTTTGAAGATATATAATAAAATTTTTCTTTATATATTATATTTAACTTCTAAGAAGATACTTTAATTTATAGATTCTCTGATATCTTTAACTTCTTACAAGAGGCAATAGTTTTAAGATATATTTTACTATATACATTACATAGAACTTAAAAGCTATTACACTGAAGGCGATAACAATATGGATGTGATATATTATTAACCATCATGATATATAAACTCTCAAATGCTTCAAAAATAAATATGTTATTTCATTCTATCAAAAATTTGTAATAATCATTTTCTTTTAATGCACTAGAAATATATGTAAAAAGTGAAGATTAGCTTAGAAATATTTTCACGTAGTGTCGAAATCTATGTAACATAATCTTGGTGCTTTCTTTTGTTAATCTTTTTATAGCCCTTTTTTAGAAATGTAAAAAAACCAAACAAAAAACACGATGATATAAGGGATTAATAAAGAAGAATTATAGTGCCGAATGCAGAGGTAATATCTCAAAACCACGAGTGTTACGTAAGAAAGAATACAAATATTTTTTTTTTTCCTTTTGAAGAAAAATTTACTTGCATTAAAGAGTTATAAAGAAGAATTAAACTGGAAATCATGCACATAAAGGGTAGCATTGAAAGAGCTTATAGAAGTTTATGTTGAAGCATTTTCATCCGTTTAAATAAATAAGATTTAAAGAAAACAACCTGAGCTTAATTTATTTTATGCATTTAAAGGAGTGGAAGCATTTTTTTTTTGTAAATATTCTTTCGTGCGATTAGTAAAATTTTTTTCAAAAAAAAAAAAATAATAATAATTAAATAAATACAATCTCTTATGATATAAAATAAATATATTTTGAAAAAAAGCATTTTTAGTTTGTTAGATAAATTTTATAATTCATTTTTAATTTAATTAGATTTTTCTATCGTTACATATTACACTTTGTTAACATTAGAAAATTATTTTACAGTAGCATTATTAATAAAAACGCCTTTAAAGAAAAGTGTTTTTAATTAAGGAATGTTGTAATTTTATAATTGGAAAAGTATAAGATTTGATCAACTAAATAGCAGAGAAAATGTAATTCATATTACTAAAAAGAGATAATTAAAATTAATAGAAACTCCTTTAGTTATGAATTATCTCTTAATTAAAAAAACATTTTCTTTTCAATATTTATATTGAAAAAAATTATATATACATCAGATTATTTTTGTTATTAATATTTATACAATGTTTGAGTGTTAAAATATAATTTAATTCAATGTATTAGAATTAAATTTAGAAATATTATTCAAATATTTTTAATTTTGATTCATGACCATGGCTAATATTAATTAATATTGATATAATTAATTAGAAAACTGGTTTATTGCAATATCATTTTTTGAAATAGAATACAATTGCAATTTTTAGCATTTAAGACACTTTAATGAAAAAATATTTATATATATTTATATATATTATTATATATTATATAACTATATATTTAACTATATATGCTTTCATATATTTTTATTATTCTAATCCCGTAATTATATATTTAAACGTATAACCCTAAAATATTTATAATACTTTCATTCTTAATTTTCTCCAAAGTTGGTGAATAAATTTTAAATGTAAAAGTATGCGGGAATCGGAAATCGAATTTAAACTCTCTTTAGATCTACAAACAACATGTAACTCAGAACGTAGAAATCTGGAATTGAACGAATCCCTTTATTTGAGACCAGTTCTAAATGAAGTTTGTCGTTTTCATAACTGGATTTAAATCCTTGCGTGGGAGGCGTGCTAGTTACAGGATTCTATCAACAGGGCCTAAATTCAATAAATACTAAAATCGTATGTCACTTGATCAAAGAACACATCTTCTCATTCTATTTACCAATTTCTGCATTTAAACATTACGATGAATATTTCATTCTTGTTTGTCAGAAAAAAAGAAAAAATTATAAGCTTTTAAAATTAACCAAAAATAAACATTGTATATTCAAAAAATTCCAACAACCTTTATTATTTAAATTCAATAAGCATAGCGTATATCGACTCTACAGTACGAAGTTGATTGGAAAATAGAAGAGATAGAATTGCTGAAATTTCACTGTCAGATAATCAGATTTTTTGCTTCATTTTCATTTCGACAAGCCTCCTACTCGAAAGAACACTCAGTCAATTTGAGATGGAGAAATCTTATTGGTCGTAATGGTATTTGAAAGCATTGATCCAGATATGTTTATATCCCATAGATCAAACTTAGTATTTCCGTTGAAAATTCCTTATAGACTTTAAAAATTTTAGCACACATGAAATGAAAGTTTCAATATATGTCGCTTACCCATCAATAATTTATCGGTGCTTCATATCATCAAAAAATGTTTCTAGAGTTAAATAAACTATGTTTGTGAAAATTGCAACACCATGAAGGACTTAGGCGAGTGAGCTGAAATTTTCAGGAAATGCAAATTAGCGCATGATATGCAAATGATTAGAATTTCAAATCCGTAGAGCATGCGTATGCTGAGCAGCGCCCTCTGAACGGCGGATAAATCCGAATAAATAGACGGCTGTAACGAGGCGTGTATGGTTATCGGTGATTATCTGCTAGTGGTAACGTTAGCTCCATCGTTACTTATGCCTCTTCGACGAAAGAGAGCGAGATTTGAACAACTTACAGAGTTTTAACGGAGGAGAATCATCGGCCTTCATGAAGCTGGATTGTCTAATCGTGCAGTAGCCGCTCGTGTGCAGCGTAACAGCAGCACAGTGATGCGTCTTTGGAAGCAGTGGACGGACGAGTATCTTACAACTCGGAAATCCGGGAGAGGACCCCGAAATGTGACGTCAGCTCGCGATGATAGACACCACGTCCGCATAGCGCTGACGAACCGTACAGCTTCCTCTAGACAATTGGCAGCACAGTGGTCAATAGCTACAGGTGTTTCATTGTGTTCTTCATCAATTCGTAGACATCTGCTGCAGCATGAACTGCGCGCAAAGACTCCTTTATACAGGATCCCTCTCACGCTAAATCATCGCCACCTGCGACTACAATGGGCCGCTCAGCATAGCGACTGGCGTGCTGATAGGCAGCATGTCGTGTTTCCTGACGAATCCCGCTTTAATTTGCGGTACCATAATGGCCGCATCCGTGTCAGACGCTATGCCGGTGAACGCCACCTTCCGGAGTGCATTATCGAACGCCACAGCGGACGAACACCCGGAGTTATGTTCTGGGGTGCCATAGCATATCATGGACGATCTCAATTGCTAAGAATTGTGGGCAATCTGAACAGCAACCGGTACATCAGTGAAGTTCTACAGACCCAAGCTGTTCCCTTCCTTCAAAGCTTTCCAGGCGCTGTATTTCAACAGGACAATGCCCGCCCTCATATCGCTAGGACTGTTCAATCCTTCTTTGCAACGCGGCAGGTACAGATTTTTCCTTGGCCTGCGTATTCCCCGGATATGTCGCCGATTGAACATGCGTGGGATTTCGTTGGTCGGCGTCTCGCTCGTGATCCTCTTCCTGTTGCTTCTGCAGACGACCTTTGGGTGCGTATACAAACAATATGGAATGATCTTCCTCAGGTAGACATTCACAATTTGTTTGACTGCATGCCACGTCGTGTAGCAGCACTTATTGCGGCGCGGGGTGGCTACACAAAATACTGATTCCGATCTCTTGTTATTGTTTGTTTGCTTTGAACATTGAATCATTTATTTGTACCACTACCACTCAACTGTGTATTAAATTTCATTCAATTATGACGATTCCTTCATTGTGTTGCAATTTTCACAAACATGAGTTTATAAATACCACGAAAAATTACTATGGTGAATCTACCCTGAGTAATTTTTTGCGGAAATTAACAACAGATGGCAGTATAAGACTGGTATAAAATACATAAACTTAGCGAAGTCTATGTGAGAATACAATAAGAAACCGTTGCAGTGGGTATGAGATACTACTGGGAATTAACGAATTTTAGGCCTTTTAATTGTGTGATTAATATTTATATTTTATCTTAACAGTATCTGTTCTATTTGTATAGCATTTGTGACATCTAAATGTAAAGCAGTTTACGTGAGTATAAATGTTAACACATCTGATCAAATCAAATGAAATCTGTTGCTGCCAGTTTTATGATGATTGCGCTAAATAGAGATATTATCATAATATATACTTTATTATCGTAAAAGTCTAAACATTCTGAAAGGAAGACTCTACAGTTGTGATGTTGAACTATGGAATATTTCAGTCATTGCAAGCTGTTTTCGTCAACCGAAACTTCTTAGGAACTCAATGGAACATTCAGTTTTCCATATACAGAATATGTGGCATTCGTTTCAGTCGTAGTTAGTGAAGATAAGTAAACCTTTTTCAAGTAAATTCGATTGTGCTTCTGTTTTGCGTGGTATTGTACATTATTTCTATTTTAAATTTAAATTTTAATGAAATATTTTTAAAAATTCTAAATGATTACAAAATTGGGAATAATAATACTTAAATAATAAACACATACGCACGCAAACACATATATATAATATAATAATATATACACATATATATCATATATAATAACACACATACACACAAACACACAAACACACACATATATATATATATAAAGTCTCCCGATTTATCTTCGTCCGATATGTGTCAGACAACTATATGTCTTTTGTTCGGATTTTTTGAATGTACAATCATGCAGTTTGGTTAATTTAACTAATATGTGACTTTCCAGCGTTTTACCTTGTGATAACTTGTGATTTAACGGTGTTATTTTTTCGACGATATGCTTATTGCTTCTAAAACCCCTAATGAACATATCTGAAAGCTTTAATTCAATAACAGTATTCAATAACACGATCTCCAATATTAAATTTTCAAAAATTTGCAGACACACAGAAAATAATCAAAAATTAAAAAAATTACTAAAAATTAAAAAATAAAAAAAATCACCATCTTTCAAATTTGAACTAAAATCTCGAAGAATTAGTTTTTAGCAAATTTTAGATCCTAATTTGGTATGTGATAGGTGAATAAGCATTCCTCTTTCTCTTGTTCCTAATTCTTTTTGCAGATCTTTAGTCACGTGCACAACCTCTCCCATACTGGTATTGCAGCAGCATCAAAAGTCTGACACCAAAGAAGTACGAAAAGCCAAATTAAAATTCGAATACAATGTTGCGAACAGTGTCAATGTACCAAAATACAGAAGCTTAATAAAATGCTTTGAGGCTTCTTATCCTTCCAGATGCTCGTTTCGAGCAAACTCATATCGATATAGTGGATCCACTGCCTTCATCTGATGGTTATAAATTACTATTGAAAATAATTGACCGATCATTCATTTGGCAGAAAGCTATATCCATTCCCGATGTGAAAACAAAAACAATATGCAGAGCAATATTTAATTCTTGGATATCTTGTTCCCTATATCGTAACCAAACACCGATGTTCCTAAATGCGATCAGCTATATTTTCTGAATTTACATGCATGTGGGTCACACAAGAAATTCAATCAATTGCATACCAGCTAATTTCAAATAATATTGATGAACGCTTTCATAGCCATTTGAAGTCATCACTCTAAGCTCGTGAGAACAATGAATGGTCTAAAATAATACCCGTGGTTCTCCTCGGAATCGGAACAGCTGCCAAAGATGGTTTGCGACCATGTTGCTCTGAATTGGTTTACGGCTCACCATTGCGTCTTCCAAGTGACATGCTGGATATAACAGTTATCGTTCCACCATTTGGTGATGATTCAACACTTCAAATCCACATACGTCAATTAAACCCATTTTCAACATCTGGTCATTGCAGTGACAAACACTAGGTCAACTCTTATTTAAAATCTTGTTCATACATTTTTTAAGAGTAGATAGTCCAAAATCCCCCTTGTGTCAGCTTAATACCGTTCATCATAAAGTGATTTCCTGGATAAATAAAATTGTCACGTTTGAACTTAATAGCTTAATAACTTAACTTACTTGTTATTTCATTTTGACTTCAGTCTATATGGATAAACAGTATTCAAGTCAATGTTGCCTCAAGATAGGTGATATATATCTTTTTAAGTCAACAAAATCGTCACTAAGTTTATATTATTAATTAGAATCGCTATTATCAACCTACTCAATTCTTAAAATTTTGTCTGAGAACAATGTATAGACAATTAACCTTGTGAAAAAAGTTTCCTACATTAGAAACTATATATACGAAGAAAGTCATCTTTTTGTTAATCTTATTTTCTAATGATATTAATGAAAAAATTTTAAATAGCTTATCTGAATTTTTCCGATTTCAATGTAAGTTTTTGCATTATATTTTCATTCCTAAGAATACATCGAAATAAAGGTTTTATAATTTATATTAACTATATTTTTCAAAAAAAAGTTGCGATTTCTGCTAATTATACTTATTTCTCAAAAGAAATACATATTTTAATCATCCTAAAATTAATGTCTTTGGGAAAGAAGAATAAGGTTAACCAAAGTATAATTTACAATTTAAAAATAAAATAGGCAATAACTAAAAAATAGACTAATTCAGTTTGTACCGGTTCAAAAAAAAGTTCAATATAAAATTATATCAATTATATCAAACATTATATAAAGTTATCAATTATATTCAAACATTCTTTGATCACCCATTCCACTGGCAAAATTAATTTGATTATATTTAAGTCAAAAATATTACAATATATAAATAAATATGGATATCAAAACCAAATTAACTGTCGATATTTTATTTTTATTACCACTGTGTCCGAAAAATATATATTTGGCAAATTATATGATGGTAATTATTTTAGGTAACATAAAAGTTGAAAGACTCAATCGTCAGATAGACTTTTTTCGTGTCTTTTTTTTTTTTTGTTTAATGTATTATATTTTATGTATTCTATTTAATAATTTGTTATATTTACAGCAATTCAATATTTTTCAGATAAAAATCTCATCATTCCAACTGTCAAGACATCAGATGATATTAAATATAAGAATTAAATCTGGAACAGCCAATTTTTATTAGGAATGAAATTTAAGTTCAGAAATTCATATTATTTTTATCATTTGAAACCATATTTATCTCTCTTTGAATAAATTTTTTCAATCTTCTTTAAATTTATGCTTTGATATTAAACAATAATTTTAGCTTTGTTAAAATATCACATATTTAAACAACATATGAAAAATAAAACAGTTTTAGTATAATACTTATTGATTGATAATTTAGTTGTTTATTTGTCAATATATTTCATAATATTTTTAGTATGCTGTAGTTCACTTTAGTAAATTTTTCATGAGTAATTTTTCGTCATTCACATAATATACAGGGTAATTAAAATATATATATATATATATATATATATTTCCAATGGCAAGACAAAGTACAAGTAAAAAAAATAATATTAATAACTAGGCAAAAAAATACAAAAGAATAAACGTTAAAAAAATACAAAAATGATCGAAGTCATTGACTTAAGAGTTCTCTGGCACGCCAGTAAATCGCTGTCTCCCAGACGCCGTCAAGTACCTCACATCGTTGGAGGTGGCCTCTGTTCATTGGATCTGCTAATCACATAGGTTCGAAAAGATTTTAATGTGATGTAGATGTTCTGCTAGGCTATCATGGTCAGTCAGAAGACAAATTAGACGACAGCATGTCGTCGCGGATTGCTGGGCAATGTTAAAAGATCTTCAGCTTTCCAAAGCTTTGCCTTAATCCCATCTTGAGCTTGTAACTTGTGCTTTTTTAGTCATTATTTGTTTTATATATAATTTTATAGAATGGAATGAATAAAAAAAACTCGTTCGATATAAAGTGATTCCATGAATGAATTCCTCATCCGGCATGACGATGACAACAGCTAGTTTTAACACTTTCTGTGGAAAGGATGAAATCCATTTCACCTTGACTGTTGATGTTAACTTGAAGAACTGCTACCATTGGGCAGAGGATAATGCCCGCGATATGGTTGCACCGTTACATGAACAAAAAGTAACTACGTGGTTCGACATAACAAGCATTCTCATCCTTTGCTCTTTCTCTTTTGAAGAGATTAGTAGGAGATTTATAAACGTGTATGGTAACGAGTGCTCTCTATCTTGAAATGCTGATTAAATAAGTAATTCCTAATTTTACAACAGCAAAATGCTTTATCTGACGTCGTGTGGATGCAGGATGCCACTCCCCCACATATTGGTTCTACTGTAAAACTTTATTTTAATTAGTAATTTTAAAACGTTATTAAACACTACATCATGATAACAGAGTTATCTGCCGCCATTTTAAGTTTCCATGGCCACCAAGAATTTCAAAATCATTCCCATGGATTTGAAGACGTGGAGATGCATGCATTAAATCCGCAAACAACGTCTGATTTGAAAGAAAGCATCAGACATCAGGTAACACATTGCATCAGACATAGATTATTTTTGTCATGGAGCGTGTTATAGACTAACGTCTATAGCACTTAAGCATGGAAAAAACAATGCAAAGTGTGCAAAGTACTATGCAAAGTGTCCTCATGCAAAAGTCCTTATTTACATGCAAAGTGCAAGTGTCCTTCACATGCAAAGTGTCCACATTTATGAAGGAGGTCAAGTGAAAAATTTATGAAACACATTAAAATATTTTACTTTCTGTTGATTCTCTGTAATTATTGTTTTTTTTTTTCACTTTTAATTTTAGTCTCTGTACGGCCGTGCTATAAATATCACTTCAAGGCTGTTTATGCTTTTTTTTTGGTGAAATTTTGGTGGAGATCACATTCCAATAAAAAAAAGTAAGAGTTCCATTGAAGTTTCGAAATCTTATCATTGCAACCGTGAACTTAAACACTTATAACTATTATAACTGTAACTGTTAGAGTTTAACTGTTGTTTTTCGTATAGTTGTTGAGCGCATACTTCCAAATATCGTAAATCAAAATTTTATTCAGTTTTTGTGAATGGTATGATAGCTAGGAACTCATATATCTAAAAAGTTTCTTATAATCTCCCTGTTTATCTATCATAACTTTACATTAATGTGAAATTAAAACAAAAAAAATAACTTTATTATTATTTTTTATGAAAGAACTTATAAAGCCAACATTGTTGGTGATTATAAAATACATTAAAAATTTTAGGGATTGAAAAAATGCTAAAGTTTTTTTTTTCTTTCTTTTTTTTTCCCGACATAACGAATTTTTATTATCAAAGATTTTCTTCCCAACAAAAAATTAACCATTAGTAGAGACATGGCATTAAGCTATTTTAAATAAAGAGAAATGCAAAAAAAAAAAAAAAAAAAAAAAAAAAAAAAGTGACGAAAAACAAAAAAAAAAAAAAAAAAAAACCCGCAAATTTCCGAATTCGGACACAGCAGTTTGAAAAAGGAAACATTGGAACAGAAAAAACCATCCTGAAAGAACTTTCTTACATAATGTATCTTATTTTTATATCTGACGTTAGCATTTCCGACATTTTTCTTTGAAAAAAATGTCTTCTCGAACAAAAATAAAATCAGCAATTTACAAGTGGAGGGAGTGATTTTATTTCTTTTTCCCAAAACGGATATGATATTTAAGCTGTGATCGGATGATTTTAAGAGGACTTCTTTGTATGAAGTACCTGACTAGAATTTTTTGAGGTGCCAAACTCATAAAATTTTGAAACAAAGCAAACTGTGCTACAAAACCATAACGTTCTTTCTGGGTGACATTTTTTTGAATAGATGACAAAAGTGTTGCCATTTTTGGAAAGAAATTCAAATGTAAAGAAAAATGCTAACCCACTTTTATCTATATATACTTTTTGTTTTCATTCCTTTTTTCAAACATGTTTTGTAAAACAAAGAATCTTTTAAAATAAATATTTTAAATAAATAGAAAATGGAGAATCGAGGAACATAAAGTATTTTTTAAGCAACAATATCTGATGTTTGTTTATTTTATGACGAATTAATGTTTGAAAAAACATGAGTTTGTTACAAGTTTTCTTATTACTTCAAGTTGTTTTCAATAAACTCTTGTTTTTCATTTAAAAAGAAAACGCTTAATTTTTTCCCCCTTTTTCATTTTGTAGAATGTTGTTTTTAAAGTTTTAACAGATAAAAAATATCATTTGTTCTATTGAATCAGAGGAATTATGATACTATTTGACAGACACATATTTCCCTTTTTTATATTAATGAAAACAATCATTATACTTTTTTTTGATATCTTCAAAGTTTCAACATTTATATGATGTGATGTTTAAAAGCGTCACATTCAGAAAACGATACAATGTATATTGAAATGCAGCAAAACATTTGAAAAAAATGTGAAATAACTGTATCTAATATTTTATAAGTAACATTTATATATGTATATTTAAATATATTTATATTTATACTTAATAATTATATTTATAAGTATTCTTTATATTTTTTGGATCAGAACGTGTTACAATTTATACAATGTGTATACATACATTCAGGTCACGTTACAATGTATATGGAAATGTAGCGATACATTTAAAAAAATGCAAAATAGTTGTATTTTATATTGTATAGGTGTCCTTTTTATATATATTTATATATATATATTTCGAAGTTTATTTTTATTTAAAAATATATATATATTTAAGTATTATGTTTTATGAGCGTAATTTATACTAAATCGTTTTCTTTTTATCAATCCAGAAGAATAGATATTTTTAATGCATATATTTTGGATTAAAGCTATTTTCGGATGATATATTTGCTACAATATTGGTTAAGGTATCATTTCATCATAATGAGGTTATTAGATTTATACAATGGTTAAGATAATAAATAACAATTTTTTAATAAATTTTAATCTATTGGAATAAGCAGTAGTCAATAATATAATGAAATATGTACACAATATAAAATTAAAAATTACTAAAATATGACTATCTTAAATATTTTTTTTATTTTTTATTTTCTTATTTATCATTATTCTTCTTAAATTTATTTGCCCAGAAAGCATTAAGGTATATGTATTTTATTTTGTAATTTATCTCAATTACATTGCGTTAGTTAATTCGAAATAAAGCTTAAGACTTAAAAAATAAAAGACTCAAGTTAACAAAACTTGAGTCTTTATTTTTTTTACGAAAATTAAGTTTTTTAAATCAATTCCCTGGAAAAAAATAACTAAATAAATATTATAATGATATTTTTATTATGACATTTTATCTTATTCATATAATATTCAAATTATATATATATTTATTAAATATATTAAAATGTCTTATATATATCATTATATTAAAATGTCTTATATATTCATATAATATTCAAATTATATACATTAAAATGTCTTATATATATCAAAATTATTTAATAAACCACTTACAAACGAAACTTAGTGTTAATTGTTACATTTATGATATTTTAACATCTTTTTGTGCTTTATTTATTTTTAATGAAAAAATAATAATTCTGAACATTTTATTTGAAATTAAACGTCATTGATGTATCATATTCGGTGTTACCAAAAATTCTCTACATAAGATCTTCTACACTACACTCATAAAAGAAAAAAAATGATACTTGAATGAATCTAAAATATATGCAGTATATATATTGTGTCAATATATTATTTAAAAAACATACCTTGAATTCATCCAGTAATATACTATAGGGTTATAGCAAGAGTTCGACATAGCCAACCAGTATATAGCCAGATAAACATGCTGTATGTAGTCTGAAACTATCGCTTCTTGATGATGGTAGACATACAGAAAATATATATGGTAAGGCAGCCAGCATACTCCAAAAAGCACCACGATTGCTATAAGCATATGAACGACCTGTAAGAGATGAAAAATACATTTACATTTTTTTATTTATGGATTGTTTATCCATATGATGAAGAAAACTTAAGTGACAGGCTTCTTACATGAATACAATGTCTCGTTTTTCCCTGTTATGTTCAAGAAATTGGTGCATACAAAAAGAAAATGGAAAGGAATGTATTATTATAAAATTTGCATGTAAACTTTCTTATAAAAGAAATATAGCGTATCATGAAAAAGTCTATATACCCACGAATTTACTACTAACTTTTTAACAAAGGAAAGTGAATGCTTCTATTGCAAATGAATAAATAACTCAATTCATGTTAACATATATACATTATTAATATTTATTTTTAATAATTATTAATTTTAATAATTAATTTTTAATTATGGATTTTGTTTTATGCATATGATGAAGAAAGATTAAGTAAGAGGCTTCTTGCATGAACACAATGTCTCGTTTTTTTCTATTTTATTAAAGAAACTGATATATTCCAAAAAATAGAAATTATATATTATTATAAAATTTGCATGTAAAATTTTTATTAAGTGAATACTGCGTATCATGAAAAAGTCTATATACCCACAAATTTACTACTACCTTTTTAACAAAGAAAAGTAAATGCTTGTATCGCAAGTGAATAAATAACTCAATTCATGTTAACAAATATCCCGCATGCCTAAATTACAGCATTAATTTTGATACTGCTAAATTTCATGATAAACAAGTAATATAATTTTTTTTAAAGTCAATGCCTACTTCTTTTTCATTATATTGCAGAAAGTCCTTTATAAATAATTTCCATTTATTTTTTTAAGTTTATCTGGCGCCATCTATTGGTAGATCTATGCAATTTAAATTTAAATAAAAACTAAAATTAATTAATTAAATTTAATTACTGAATTAATATTTGAAAAAACTACATTAACATCAAGTGTCATCCACAACAAGTTCAAAAAAATGTATTTGAACTTGAGTGGATGAATAAAAAGTATTTTATGAATGATTGAAAATTTGAACAAGATATATATAGGGAGAGTGTGAACTAATAGAAGGAATTGAAAAAAAAAAAAAAAAGACTCATTTTCCCTCTTTTGGCAATGTCGTAACAAAAAACTACTTCAAAATTTCATCTAAGCTGCGGTACGAGTTGAGATTAGAAATAAATTCTTACAAGAAATAAACCAACTTAAAAAATAAGATTCGAAATCCATGGAAGAAAATTGAAGTAACTGATTTTGTAACTGATAGATGTCGAACTATATTAGACCCCGATGGGAAAAGGGATTTCAGAACATTTTGAGAAACGATTTCTCGAATCTACTAGAAAATTATTGATCAAATTGTCCGGCTAAGCTGGATGGTTGTGTAGAAAAGTGATTTATTGTAATGAAGCTGAAATATAATATGGAAGTTGTGAAGGAATTAAAAGAAACTGCAAAATTTAAGAGAATAAATGTATGCAATTGATGCAAAAAGGTGTTTTTCTAAATGAATTTATGCAGAAAGAATGGTTCACAATTTGAACTTTTAATTTCATTCCATTTTTAGTAGACGAATTGAACTACATGGGACTATAATTACAATTATATGCTTCGATTTATTAAAATTTATAAATAAATTCTTGTGAAATTAAATTTGTATGCAACGCTTCTAGAAGTCTCGAGGTAAAATTGATTAGTTTTCAAGGGGAAAGGGAAGAGATTATTCTTCTCTTTTCCCGTTTTCCGGTGGGGACACCGGAAAACAAAAGAAGAAAGAAAAGGAAGGAAGAAAGGAAGAAGATGAAGAAGATTTCAACTGTGACAGAGATCCAGTTGTACTTAAGTATCTGAAAGAATGTCGATTGAGGCGTAGCTCAATTGTGCTTCGTATAGTTTTATGTTGAGTTATCATTAATTATCTAATTAAATACTGTAAGGAATGCTTAATATGGATCATAATCACTTCCATTGTTCAAATTTACAAATAACAAGATTTTACATTATTATAATGAAAACCAGTAGGTAAGTATTTATAGATTCAATGCTTAGAAACACATCATCCTTACATTGGGACAGTCAAGACAGGATAGGCCAAATAACTAAGGTAAGTAAATTTGTGTCTGTACAAATTTTGAACTGATATATTAAAAAAATGTTTCATGTAGAAAGAAAATAGTTTTTTAGTAATAGAGTATGAGCTAAGAGAAAATGTCTTAGATATAATGTAATCTGAAAGATGTTATGTATGTATATTCTATACATTAGTATATATTATATGTATGCTAAGAAGGTGTTATTTGCAGTTAGTATATTTTATCTGGTATGTTCAGGGGTTGATCTTTGGATCTTGAAAATACGGCATTTTGTTAAATTACAACCGACATAAGCTTGTTGATGATATTGATGAAATAATTTACACTTCGATTCAAAATTTAATTCTTCTTATAATACTTTGAAATCCACAGACATATCAATATGACCACAACATACATATTGGTAATTTCGATAATTTAACATAAATTTAAGGTAAATATGGCAATTTCTTATGTTCCTTCGTTTGACAGAAATTATTAGAGATTCATTTTTACTTTTATTCATCGGCAAAATAAAAAATATATATTCAATAAAATTTCAAAATTTATAGAATATTGTTAAATTCATAAATTTAATTATAAGTGGTGGTGGCCATAAAGAAACCTCAAGTTTTGTACATGATTATATAATATATTTTATTGTGAACAGAAAATTTAAACAAAGATAATAAACATTTAGAATAGGGTTAGAAAAAGCAAAATTAGAATAAAACAAATTGATTTTTGAGACTATAGTTGGTTCCTCAGTACATATTTCGCACACTGTCGTTTCCGATTCCAAAATTATTCTATAGTAATGAGGCAGACATGAACTAGTAATCGAAAGAATATGCGAATTTTTCGCAAGATAATAGATTATTGATTTGGTTTTGAAAAAGAATGTGACTAACAATGCTACTGTGACTTTAGAAGTGAACGTACGATTAAATAACATGAAAGGTGAGAAATCAGTCAATTTTAATATAAATGCGATAAAATTCAGGAAGGAATAGGAATAATGGGCAAAGATAGTGAGTTTATTAAAACATGTACGGGTTAGGAACTTCGTCAATAATAGGAAATCAGGGATAGAGAGGCTTTAATGGAAGTGATGAAATCATGTTGCTGAATCCTGACTTGGAATACAATGGAGTACTCTTACATCGCACATTAAGAGTATTCTGGTGAACTCTTAATTTACGATGAAGTGGTATATGTCCGTATATAAACCGTCAAGGGGAATCATTTTGAATCCATGGGTATTCATAATCAAGGTGCCGCATAGCAACGTAAACCATGTGCAAGAGTAGGAGATTAGAGGATATTGTCACCGATGCCCAGCACAAATTTTCAGTTTAAAAAGGAAATAGGACTTTTGAGTGTACCCAATGAAGGTAAAGACAGATTTAGAACATTTTTACCCTTTTAAAACTGCAATTTAAAATGATTGACAAGTTTATTGTAAGCTGTGTTGGTGGTTAAAAAAATGTATCTAAAAATGCAGAATTTAAATGTGTATATTGCATAATTATTTATCATTTTTTTTATTACGTAATTTGTAAATAAGTAAATTTTACATCTTGTATTAATACCTAAGTTTATTTAATTAATCATTCAAAATATTTTTTTTTTACACAACGCGATTTCTTAGTGTAATTTCTATTTTATTTTACTTTTATAGAATTAATTAAGGATTAATATTTTTGTGATTAATTAGTGACTGTAATATTTTATTATATGTGAATGTTACTGTCGTAATATTAATTAACGGATTAATATTTTTTTGTAGTTATTCCTTGTTAGAAATATTTCATTATATGTGAATTTTTTTAATCAATTATATTAGTAATTGATTTTAAATTAGTTAATTTTTTTATTTCTTGTTCATCTTGTGTATATTTGAAAAATAGCTTACACTTTATACAGATGCTCAATCTGATCAACCTTAGTTTGGGGATGTAAGGTATGTCAATTTTCTGTCTCAGAAAAGAAGGGATCAGTTATCAAGGGGAGAGGGAATATGCTATCCCTCTTTTTTCTCCACCAGAAAACAAAATAAAAAAAAAATAAAAAAAACGAGAAAGATGTGAAAAGGGAAAAGCTATAAAGGAATTTGGGCAGATATGAGGCATATATTAACTTAGACAGATTTCCTGTGGTCGCTTAGTATTTGATAGAAATGAGAACGTAAATTGACGTTTAAGTCAGTTGAGCATCGTATAATTTTGTAACTTCACTAATTGAGTAAATAAATACTGCGAGAAACGATAAATGTGGGTTATAACTACATCGATTGTACAAATTTGTAAATAATCAGACTGTATGACATCTAAACAAAACGTGGAGGTAATTGTTTGTACAACTTGTCCGGAGTAACATAACATCGTTATTCACGAATATATCAATTTTTATGGCATATTGCTTATGAGAACATTAATTTTATTCATACAATCTGTTTAACTTTGGTTAATAATATATTTCAGTTATATATATCGAAGACAATTGTCAATGGTGTTTCATTACTGGAAGCATTATCAGGGATATTTTCGTAGTGTGTAGAAAATATTACAAAACACAGCCTGTTAGCTTACATACAACGCTTATAAACATATTCGCGACCATTATGAATCTTTTTCGTTTCCAAAAGTGATGATTGATTCGAGTGTTACCAATGAATAAACGAATTTTACTATGTAAAAACAATAAAAAAAGAAGTTTGTGATGATAATAAATATTAATATAAGTAAGGATATATAAGTAAACTGAGAAATCTGGGAAATTTGAATTGATATTTTCATCTTACTCTGAATACTTACTTACTTAATAGTGAATCTATTCCTATATTAATTTTAAATATACATAATGTCTTATATATATATATATATATATATATATATATATATATACTCTACGTAATGTATACACACACCACACATTTTTGGAACGATATATATATATATATATATATATATATATATATATATCATCTTTAAAATATATATAAAATACAGTTTGTTTAAATCATCTTTAAATATACTGTTTTTTCTTATATTTTTCTTATATATATTTATCAAGGGTATTAACTGAATAAACCTTAAAAGTCCAATGTTTACATTTTGTGCGTAGCCAAATATTATGAAAAAGTCCTTATTTGTTAGTTCTAATGAAAGATATTAAAAAAAAAAAAAAATCCTTTATTTTCTCGCTGTTAGATGGCGTCATGCATCTTTTTAATATATTTGTCTTTGTTTCAAGCGTCCTGTTTACTAATGGAAAATAACCTGAAACTTTGCCCTTGAGGCATTGGATACTTCGCTCCTGATAAATTTATCGTTAGAATGAATTTTTTTTATCGTATTAGATGCTTTGTATTTGTGATTAAGATTGTTTGTAAATGTACGTTTTGTGTACTCATTTGCTGAGTTAACGTTAAAATTTTTAAACTTTAAACACTTTATTGTTTACATGTTTATGGAAACTAAAAATGATTTGTTTTCTATAATAGGGTCATATATATACACAAATTAGTTACTTATATTTATACATATATTTTTATTTCGTGAATGCATGATTAGTAAACGGTAAATCTCGATATTAATATTTCAGATAGATTCTATATATGATCGATGAATAATATATTTTTGGAAGTTTATAGAATGTATAAAATGTTTTTATGTATTGATTTAATTCGTTTAACAAAAAAAAAAAAAATAAGTGAAATAATATTTATTTTCTTACTATTTTCATCTATTCTTATTCAGAAGAATTTTTCCAAAAAAATTTTCCTAGTTTTTAATCTAGCCATTTTCAATTTATTTCTCTCTTCTCTCGATTAAAACCCGCATTGTATACCCGCAGTTGGGCTAAAAAATTATTTGATGTCACAAATGTATTCTTTCGAAAGGCTTTGCTGTTTTTAGCTATCATTTTTTGGTTAGATCAATTTTTTTATTCTGATTTTTTTCTCTATCATGATTAAGATTGTTTGTAGATGTACGGGTTTTGTTTTAATATTAAAGATTTTAAACTTTAAACACTTATTTAAACAATATATTGCCATATCCTATCATTTATGTTTATATTGTCATTTCATCTTCGTCTTTCAAATTTGATTAAATCTAAAAATAACATCTTAAATAATATTATCTTCCCAAATGTCAGATTGTCGTCAATGCCAATCGTTTAATAGATATTACAAATAATATGCTGTCCTAAGAAATTCCAATTTTTAGCATTGCATAAACAGAATGATATCAAAATCACAACTCCTAACATAATGCACATGTATTATTAAGTTCCTTTGCACTATGATTCTCAAAAATATTTTAAATTGCAATCTATTTCCTTATCCAAAAACATCTCAGTTTTCAAGTAATCGCTACATTTCTGCATCGCAATAATATACTATTGATTTCCACATTAATCTCTCATTTTACAAGGCTAAAATTCATTTGAGAGCAACTTAAGATGTTTTAGATGTTCACTAACAATAAATTTACTGAAACATATTATTAATAATATTTAAATCAGTGTAGTTAAAATTCCTGTAATAGCAGCATCTACTATTACTCATATGTGCGTAGAATTTTAATATATGAGCGCCGATAAATAATAAGTAATAAGCCTATAAGTAATAAGTACTGAAAAAAATCAATCCAAAATTAAAATCATGATAATAATATTTAAAAAAAGTTTTTATTATTACTTTGCCCTTTAGATTACCAAAAAATTAATAGCTGAAAAAAATTCTAGATTTTCTAAATTAATTCTGATGTTTTGAAAATAAGTCTAGAATCTTAAAAACGGGTAAAATATTCATACAAATAATACCGATGAATACAGTTCCTATGTTGAATTGTTGCTTTTTTCTTTTGAGATAAATTTCAATATTCATAAGATATGATATCTATTAATACATTTTTATAAGCCCAAATGTGTTATTCACGATTTTATTGCAACTGAGGTGTCTAATAAAATGCTTCGGATTTGGGCTTTTATAGATAGCCTTGTTTTTCGAAAATTTCTCTAGGCTGAAGGCGAATTTACACCGGATAGTAAGATAGGAAGGTAACGTTGTAGAAAGCTAGTCAATAGGAATCCTGATATCTTATTCGTTTATTCTTTCGATAGACTAGACTCTATTTTGACATGAAAGTGAACTGTTACTATACGTTTGAAACTCACCTAAATATTGGCTTTACGTTTGAATTTCAACTAAAACACAGAGATTCTAGACGATCCATTAACCGCGACACTAGCAAGGTGTCGATGTTAATGGATATTATGTCACCAACTCGGGTATTTTTTTAAATTTTATACGTGTACAATGTGCAGTTAATATATTTTACAGAAAAAAGCATTTTAGAACTATCGATTAAATAAACCATCTAAAGTACAAAAAGTAAGCCTTTACTAAAATGGTCAATCAATCTGATAATGGAGAATTTAGTTAAATATTAAATCAGGATAACATTAAGTGGAAATAAATTACAAAATAAATAAAATGGTCAAATCCATTTTATCAAATGATAATGGAGCTAACAATTTAGTTAAATAATATTAAATCAGGATAAAACAAACTTTTCATAAAATTCAGAACTTTTTTTATTATTTTACATTTTCATGAACAATCTTGTTACTTTCAGCTAAACAATTTTTATTATATTTATTTACTATTTTTATAAATTATATTTTAAAATTATTTTAGGAAAATATATTAATAAGAGAAAAGCGTTTAACAATCTTTTCATTAAATTTATTCAAATATGCATACTCTTAAAAAACAACACTAATTTAATTCTGGAACATAAATAATAAAATACACTAATTTTTTATCTTGTCAATTTCATGAAGATTGGATGTAAGAAAAATAATAATAATAAACAATTTTCCAAGATATAATACAGAAGAATAAACATAAATAAATTTATGACAAGAAAAACTTAATAAAATAAAGTGGATATCCTTTTATTTCTCATTGATTTCAAGATTTTTAAAATCAAATTTATCTTACATCATTAATGTTATGCAATGCAATTTATCCCAAATAAAATAAAATTTCATGCATATTTGATACAATGAATATAATTCATAAACTCTATTAAAAAATTGTTTTTAATAAAAGGAATAATTCAAATTTTGTTTATTTAATTTGTAACTTTTGAAGAGAAGATAAAGAAAACTCCTAAGGTAAAGTATAAAGGTTATATAAATAGCACCTAAAGGAAGTTGTGATAGATGAATAAACTTTTTTTCTCTATACATGCAAAGAAAATGGCGAGAAGTTGGTTTTTTTGCCATTTCCTTTTTCTAGGATCGGAAGGCAATTTCCTGAATCTAAGATTCAGCGAAAACTTTCGATAATCTTTCCTTAACCAAATTTTATCCTCTGCTAAGTGGATTTGCAACACTATTGTAGCAATGTATTTAAGTCAGAAATATTAACTTACAATAATTATTAATTACTTAATTGAAAATTATAAAAAATACATAAAAAAATTAAAAACATAAAATATTTAAAATATACAATTTTTGAAGAATAGTTTTTCCCTATATTTACTAAAATATATAGGGTGATAATAATTGAAATCCCTCTTCAAAATGCTGTGAAAAAAAAAAAAAAAAAAAAAAAACACTCGTCACAATGAGTTCAAATTTGAACAGAAGATACTTGTAGAATGGGGAAACTGTGAGGCGTCAAAAAACGTTTCAAAGTGTATTAATAGATGGCGCTATAAGCAAGATGGCGCATACCGAATTGGATTAAAAAAATCGATGGAACTTTCTTTTGGAACTTCTTTTTGATGTCATATCGTTTCCCCCTTCTTCAAGTATCTTCAGTTCAAATTTGAACTCATTATGACGAATGTTTCTTTTTTTTACAGCATTTTGAAAGTGCGACTTTAATTAGAATCACCCTGCATATATATATATATCGAAAGGTGATCGAATATTATTTATATTCAATTTTTTAAAGAGGGAAAAAATTAGACGAGGTGATTTATTACATCATATAATACATAATACCAAAATTACCCTTTTTTAGAAAGATAAAATTTTAAACTGTAAAAATTGAAAATCATCATTGCTGCAAAGATTCAAATGTAACTGAGTTATAAAAAGCGAAAAGAAAATTATTTCAAATATAATATACAGAAAAAAAAATATAAATGACGAAAAAAATTTAAAATTAGGCTTCAAGAAAGATGTATTGTATCATATAGAAATTTTATTTATAAATACATTTTAATCAACAGGTAAAGGTATAAATTTTGAATGGTGTAAAGAAGGAAAAATTATAGTTCAATTCCCATCTGATTCAATTTATTCATTATGACTGTATTGGAGAGAAGTGATATACTGTCACCCTCAAGCAGTTCGACAACCATGGAGTGACATTTCATTTGATATATGTAACCATTGGTTATTATTATTAATATATTAATATCCTTTCAAAGTGACGGTATGTGGACTATATTCTGCGCTGTATTGTCTTACCCTTTTTTTGTTCAAGACATTCCAGACTAGACACGACATTAATTTCTACAGATTATCTTAGTGATTGTCAATTTCCTGACCATTTTTATTGCCAGATTTTTCTCCCCAACAGAGCCACGTTTGGAATCTGATAAATCCGTGACCTTAACTTTCAAAGGATCTTGTCTATCGAAAATTGTCTTGTCGAAAAAAGGAATTTTGTGAGAATTCCAGTGGGAAACATTCAAAAACTCTGCGAATAATGTCAATCCAAATAAATGTATGCCCAAATAATGTTGGTCAAACCTTTATAGACTGATTCATGTTAAATTGCTGAATCTTTTAAAAAAAACATTAAACTGCTTTGAAATTTCAATCGTTTCTTGTTATGCCCGTACGCAATATATCCTTTTACGTACATGAACAATATCTTTATCCATTTGGGATAACGTACATACAATATCTTTATATAAAGTATTAGAAATTTTATTATCTTATTATCTTTTGTTGTATGGCCCATACAATATCTTTATCCCAAATAGATAAAGATATTTTCATGATATGTTGTTTTCTTTCTTTTGTTTTAAGAGTATTTTGCTTGATACATTTTTTAAATATTTTTTTGAATAAGTAGTTATTTCATAAATATTTTTAAAAAAGCAACTATATACTTCTTTTAATTGTCGGTGAAAAAGTTAAATCTAATAACTTTTTTTTTTTTTGAAAAAATGAAAAAAAAAAAAAAAAAAATTACCAAAAATTAATATAGAAATGTAGGTAATTCTATATAGGAAGTCAAGACAAATGAATCTCTCATGACAGTTTTTGTCCTCATCGATTTTGGAAAGCAATTAATTTTTCTGAGAAGGACTTGATTAAAAAAAAGTTCGAGTAACGTGTATAAAAGTAAAATACCTCCCACTCACCGGAAAAAGAAAAAATAAATCTTCAACAATATATATATATATATATATATATATATATTGAAAAGATCCAATTTAACCAAAATTATATTACTAAGGCTAACGAATTATTTCACTATTGAGGATTTTTAATATTTATTTTACATTCTATTCTACAAAATTATCTCATTGAAATAGAAAAAATGTACACGTACAACAAATACTATTCTATATATTTATGCATGGTAAAATAAAATAATAGAAGTAAAAAATGTTTGACTTCATGTAAAATATTAAGTGCATTAAATGTGTTAATTAAATTTGTTAAGAACAATTATTTTAATAATAAAAACATATCAAAGTATACCTTAATTTAATAACTGATATTAATTCCTATGATAAATTACAAAGCAAATAAGGTTTGTGTAATACAACATATTTCTAGTCTATTATGATTAAAAGTATTTACAAACTCATTTCAACATTTCTACATGTAATAGAATATGTCATCATTGACTAGAACTCGGAAGTTATTAATATGAATTCTCCATTAGCTCAAATGTCACTTTCTCATTTAATAACTTTAATAACAAAATTATATAAGTACGGAGATTTCCCTTGAAAAGGATTCAAATATGTTATTTTTTCAAGTCAACAATGGATAAATTAAGATATATTTATTTACTTTACAGTAAAAGTATTACTACTTTTACTATTTTCTTTTAAGGAAATAAAATATATTTTCTTAACTAGGTAATACTAATGATAATGGCCAACCTAGTAAAACCGCCACTCCAAAAAAAGCTTTACCATCATGTTATTCTATAAGCAGTAGCGATTTAATGGGGTTTTTTAATCACTACCTTATAAAACAGGTAGATGAAGATTACGCTTATTGAGTAATCTTCAGACTAGACTTATACTGAGTGGACTAAATAAAATGTCAAAATGTAACGTATATTTCTATTTACAAACAACATTATATTGAAGTAGAAAAACACATTTTGTGGGAAAAGTTTGGACATTTATTAATGGAGTGATAATTCATTAAAAGTAAACACCATATAACTAGTTAATCATATAGGTAATTCAATAAAACTTGCATTACATTCAAAATATTAAATACTTTGACTTTTATAATATTCATGTACATTTGACATTATAATTTTGAAATAATTGGTTAATATTAATTTAGAAACTCTCTATCAGAAATAATATTTTTATAACAGATTTTATCATAAAAGCATAAAAAAAAAAAAAAAAATTTATCATCAACTGTCTATTATATTTTATTATCATAAATAAATATTTTGAAAAATGTATCACAGCGAATTTAATTTAAGAACGAAACATTATAAAGTATGAAAATTAAAATATTGGCATGACTCATCAAAAATAAATATATTTAAATATGCATATTAAATATGATATTTAATATTCTTTACGAAAAAGACAAAAATAAAATTAAAAAATTGCATAGTAGGCCAAAACTCCACGGTGCATTTTAAAACATTAATAGATAATTAACTAACATTAATGAGGAGGGTTTTTACTACTATGTTCCCTAATTTTGTTTTGATTTAACAAAAACTACTGAAATATACTTAATTGCTAAAAATTAAAATAGACATTGTAACGATTTGTGTGCAATATTTGCTGCTTTTGTAAAATATTATTCTATTTATTCATGAATATTACTATTTAGTATGCTATAAACAATTATTTGGTCAATCAACAGTGTTTAATTGAGATTCCATTATCTTGAAGCAAATACTTTTAAGTGATACTTATATTGTTCATTTAATTTTTAAGTTTCTGTTTTGTACAATTACCAGTCACTTATTATTTTGTCATACATGAACAAAATTCATAAAAAATGATATATGAAGGATAAACATAGTTCGTTGTGGGGCTCAGTGATAGCGGCCACAGAAATTTGTGAAGCTCAGATTCAAATCACTGACAGCATACGTTGAAGCCACTGTTTTCAGAAATGAGTAGACTCGAGGGAGATTGTGATGACATACATGAACAATTCGCTTCGACAGTCAGACTGCTTGGATGAAGGTTTCTTTAATCACGCAAGCTAATGAGGAGCATCTACAATTAAAATCCCTCTCATATGTAAATTACATTACTTATTACATTTCTGTGGGATGTTTGTAATTTTTATATGAGAAATAAGATGTTAAACAATGTTCAACAGACAAAAAATAACTCAAACAAGAACTCAAATAAGTCCAAAAATTTTGTCTAAACCAATTTTATAAATTAATACATGGTACAGATATGTGAATAATTAGATTTTCTTAACTTAGTCAGCTGAAGTTACATACATTAAATATTTGAATATTTATTTTAAATTTTCAATCAATAAAAATTTCAATTAATAAATTTATCTTTTTCTATCTTATAAAACACTATCAAATTCATTGAAATCCAAATAAATTGTCCTTTACAAATCGGTAAATTGTTTATACATTCCAAAATCTTCTTGAAAAATTAGAACGGACCATCTATTAATCTTACTTTCCCTTATCTTCTCTTCGAATTGTCCTATTTGTAGGATATTATCCGCTTTAACAAATCAGTGATCTCTTCTCTAATAGGACAGAAGATTTGGGAGAATAGTTCATTGTTTGGGAAGAAATTAATGGAGACGTAATATATCACGAACGTCGACGCGAATTCCGGAATAGCAATAGGGGACGCAGACTGAATTGAAATCATTGAGACGGTGTCTAGGGAAAAAATAAAGGAGTGTAAATCTCATGTCTCGTAACTGAAGGGTCCTTGAAACATAGGCATGTATACGAAAAACAAATAACAATATTTCCTTATATTTTTAGAAATTCTATTAAAATATTCAGCAGACATAAATAAATAGAAGAGACGTAGCGTTAGATATATTTTATTCACTATAACAATAATATCTATACGTCATAACATGACAGAATGACAGAACAATTTCAATTGTGTTAGTTGAATTTACTTTTTTATTACTTTACCCCTCAGTAAAGTAAAAAAAAAAAAAAAAAAAAAATGTCATTACTAATCCTTCTATTGAAGATAAATATATGTACTTATGGCCCTATGCCATGGTTTATATTTTAGAATTTATTGAATCGTAATATATATATATATATGTTAGATTTTATAGAGTAACCTTTCACTGACACTAGGTGGCGCTATTATGTTGCAACACTTGATTCCTCCTTGTCTCTTAGAGGAACTGTAACATCAGAGAAGCTAAGCTCTACCTCTATTTACTCTGTAAATAGTATAAAATAAATTTAACTTTAATAAATAATTGAAACAGTCTAGTTCCATATGATAAGCAGAGTTTGTTAGACCTCTAAAAATATGACGGCGGTTAAATAAATTTTTTTTTTTACTTTTTCTACATCGCTTTCCCATACCTTGGGCTCTAATGCCCTATTAGTTAGAAAGGTGAGAATGGAATGTCGGTTTATATCATGTAGATCATGTATATGATTCCCACCGATATAGATTAATGTCCACCGATGTACCAAGAATAAGAATGCACATGCATGGCAGTGTCTTCTGAGGAGACTATTAGAGGTAACTGTCCCACATTTTCTACTGTATATAAGAAAACCTCGTCATCTCCCAGCAGGCTGCCTGACTATCGATGCGAGACGGTTTTACACACATTGTTACAATCACCATTGAGTGTTCTTTTTTGGAAACAATAACTTTAACAATGGCTTCAGCGTATTCGGACCTCATGCCTCCTGTAAGCAAGTAGCACACATTGGTATCATTCTAAGAATTTAGAGGCATTTAAATACTGAACCACCAAACAATGAACAAAGAATGTTCCCAAAGACTTGGTGTATCTGCCGGAGGAAAGGAAGTGTGAAAAGTACAAGTGGCAAATATTTCTTGAAAGGACATCTTCGGTGTAAGAGATATTGAAATTTATGGAAATATGGTCAGTTTTTATTTTAAATTTCCTTGATATGAAAAATTTCAGAATAGAAATGAACTCAGATAAAGATTTTAAAGTAAAACAGTACTAAAAGAATAATACTTAGCAGCTAAATGACTAGATTATTAAGAAGAATAGATGAAAAATCGGATAATGATGATAGTAATCATCCTAAATTAAATGATACTTTAATACTTTTTTCAGAATATAAAGAAATATTATATTAACGGATTTAGATAAATTTGTTGAAAGTCTAATAAATATTGCTGAACAAGAAAAGAAATAGCAGATTACTTAGAACGTACAGAATCTATAGCGCTCTATAAATCACAAGAAAATTTGTAGATATTTGAGGAACTTAAATGAAGCTCGAAATTTATCTAGCCCACATTCAAATCGATCTAATATAGTTAACGGAAACTAATAGAAAGATAAAAACTAGTTGGAATTTAATTTGCAGCTAATTAACTCGTTACTAATCGATTTTCTGTTGATATTTATAAATTTCAATAATTTTTCTTTCAGTAAAAGGCAGCTATCAATTGAAATGAAACATTTCAAGATATCGAAAAATTTAATTAACTTAAAACATTACTTATTGATTGGCTTGCAACCAAATTTAATGGTATCTCCTTAAAGGCCTGAAATTATAACATAAAAAAAAACATCGAAATTCTAAAAGATCGAAAATCAGTTTGTTAAAAATGAAATTTTAGTTTCGCACAAACAAATCCTTTAATAAATTTAGAATTGAGTTAAAATACCAATGATATATCGACTTTAACGAAATTGTATGATGGAATAAATATGCAAATAAATAGTTATCAATCGCTATGAACTCAACTGTGATTGATATAGATTATCACTAGAACCAATTTTTATAAGTGCATTCATTCCGAATAATCTTGTTTTGCAGTTTAACAGCGACCAAAATTGTAAAAAGCAATCTAATGTAACATATTTATTAAATTTTCTTAATGGTGAAAAAATCATTCAATGTAATAATTCAATTCATACAAAAATGATATGAAAATAAGGTAAAAGGTAAAAAGGTCAGTACGTATCTACTTCCACATTAAATGCATTAATAGGAATAAACAACTCATTTTGCGATAATAAATCTAATAGCTGTAATTCAAATTCAGAATAACTTAAAAATTATTTGCGTAAACAATTTAAATGCTTCCGATTTTATAAAAAATTTCTGTAACAGAAATCATTTAAAAGCTGCTCGTATTAAATGCATTATTTGCTAATTTAATGGGCATCAGAAATGTTTATGTTGTCAGACAAACATCTGTGTTAATGCTGCGGCAACAGAGAAGGAAAAATAGTACTGTCAAATTTAACATCATACGTTAGGAAAGATGAGATGTCAGGATCTCGTGTCTTGCTTCAAACATTTTGATGCAAAAGTGTTAATAGAAAGCGACATCATAGTATTTCGTGTTTGTTTAGTTCTACAGCTGCAAACGCGTTTATTAGAAGGGGTTTTGCTTGCAAGTTAGGTTTGATGGCTGTAGGTCAGAACCTCTAAGAATTTATGTCCGTTGGGAGGAGCTGAAATAATCAACTAAATCTCCAGATCAGAGTATGTTTCTTATTGACGAATAAAATGACTGCATTTACGTTGAATATAGAAGCTTCAGAAATTGATATAATATGCCCATATATAGTGACTTCACCTACGTTATAATTTCGTGATGAGATGAACAAATTGGGAATGGGTGTGGTTGGAATGTGATACTTGAGGCACAGGTTTGAGAACTCACAACTTTATTAACACACGCACATGGACACACGCATACACGCACATTATTCACCATATAAATTTAGAGACTTACAATATTTAACATACTTAAAGACAGATCTGTATAAATTCGAAGAAGGTCTTCACTTGTAAGCTGAAAACCCAAAACTCGGATACGCGTATGATACGCCAAATATACTTGCTCTCCCGGTGAGAGACTGCACGTCAACAGACCATTTCTCCTGAAAGCCACACGGGACGCTCCTGCCAGTGCATATTAAGAAGCATGGTTACAGAATAGATTTAATTTCCAATGATTCAAAATATAATGTATATGTTAATAAGTAACGATCAATTATGACTGGTAAATACAAATGTTTTTCAACAACTATTGTTTTAAATGAAACTAAATTTAGTAGGATATTGGCCGGGCGATTTTCTAATGCATTTAATTCGAATGATCCAGTAAATGTGATATATGTTTCCATTTGCAATAAAAGTGAAGATGATAAACCATCAATTGAACTCGAAAAAATTTTGGATCTCAAAATTTTGCGAGTTATGGTTGACTTATTGGATAAAAAGTTATAGGATAACAAATGTTATAAGATTTTGATAAGTCTATTAAATATACAGATGATAGATATGAAGCTAAATTTCCCAGAAAATTTGATAATTTTGAGATTCCTAAAATTATGATGTATCAAAAAATTTAAATACCTAGTTAAAAATCCTGGAAGAATCCATCTTTATTTAAAAATTACAAAACAGAAAGAGATCACTGTGGGATCTTAGGAATTGTAAAGAGATTTGAACTTCAGGATATCAATTTATCTGGTGAAAATGTGACATTTTACTTATCGCAGTACACAGTAATTCGAAACGACAAACAACTGAATTAAAGGTTTTTTGTGACACTTCGATTGATGCTATATTAGAACCATCTTCAAATACATACTTTTCCTAGGTCCAAATTTAAAATTAGATTTATTTGATTTCATATTGAAATTTAGACATAACAATATCACTGTAGCAGCCGACATTGAAAGGACATTTCTACAAATAAATCTCTCGTAAAATAATAATCTAATGTTATATTTTGTGGGTTGATCATACTATAGATATTTTGATAACACCTGAAATTCTGAGTAAAAATATAATGCTGTTTGATCTTTTTTTAGTGTATTTTGGTTAGGGGATTTTTTCAAACCATTTTAGAGAGTGTGAAATTCATCATCCTGAAGCCAGATCTATTATACTCCAATGTATGTAGATGCTGTATTAATAGGTACATTAATAATGGAAAGAAATTTAAATTAGCTGAGGAATCATCGGGTATTTTCTAAAATCTAACATGCCTTCAAGGAAATGGCATAGTAATTCTCCAAATGAAAATACAACTATAATCTTTAAATTTTGTCTTCTGTGAAACAATAAATCCAAACCCCAAGCAATGCAATTTTCAAACGACAAACAATGCACATTCCCGTTTAAAAATTTGCTTTTATATAGATTACATATTATAGACTGAGGAGGGTAGATAATCATTACCTTTCTGAGTTTGTTAATTGTCATGGGAAAATTCATATAAGCAGTTGGAGATACTTGTTCCAATTGGATTTCTGTCTCCATTTACAATAACTATAAACTTTATCTTACAATCTCTATGTTAATACGTTATTCGTTGATATAAAAATGTTGAATGATATCCAGAATGTTTAGAAAAGAAATGAGACAATTAATGTTAACAGTTGCAATAGTTATTTAAGATAGTAAGGATCAAACATGTATTCTTTTGCGAAATATATAGCAGACTACAAGAAGATAAAAGCGAGGAAGAATTATATGTTAATAAGTCATTTTTAAATACAGGTTAAAGCTGAACACTTTGGAAACAAGCAATACGAGTGCGATTTTTAAAATAGCAGAGTAATGAGCTGTCCATGCAGTTGAGAAGTTAAATAGTCTTTGAGAACTTGTTTCATTATGACTTTGTAGATATTTATGATGTTTTTTTATGTGTTATGTGATGCATTTGTGCTGTGTTGTATTTTTGAATGAAATAAATAAGATTATAGCTAAATGTTTCATCTAGCATTTAAGTAAAGCTTGAATTTTCGACTGGATAAATGCTTTTTTTTTTTACTTATTAAAACAAGATCACAACACTCTGAGGCCATAATCGTTATTGGCATTGTCAGTACGATTCAACACTGCATTAATTGATAGTGACAGATCATGTTTCTTTTTATATATCTATGCTGCTATATTTCACATGAATTTAATTTAAATTTACACGCATAATGTGCTATTTAAAAAATTTCTTTTGTACCCTCCGTGAACAATTTAATTTCTCTCCAAAAAAACAACAAAAACACAACAAAAAACCAGCGTATTATTTTAAACCAATGGTCAACTTTATGGTTGTTGAAGAAATTAGTTCCATAAGTTCAATTTTTTTATCAGAGAAAAGAAAACGAAGCACTTCATTGTTCTAAAATTAGAGAAAAAAAAATATTTTTATAAATTGTTTATATCTGTATTCCTATATGCTATTTTTGTATTTGCAATTTTGTTATCGATACAGTATTTAATCTTATTTGTTTTCATATACAGCTATATAATGCTAATCACATGCTATTATTGTTAATATTTTATGTATAATCCTATTTTGATTAATACTTTGTGTTAGGAGCAAGTTATTAAATTTCAGTTTCGGGATCATTTAACCCCAGACATTTTTTAGGACCAGAAAGTAAATTATCCAAAATTACAAAGATTTCTTGTTGATAAAACCAACCCCTGTTCTAAGCACTAAGCCGTTCTTAAGAAAAAGTAGAAAGAACGATTTGTGTAAATTGGCTGATGAGTTGGGAGTGACCGTAACGTATGTAATGAAAATACATAGATAAAAATATTATTACTAAGAGCGAATCATGCGAAGAATATTCGGACTTAGTAAAAGAACTGTCACAAAGGATTATTATAATTAACCTATTAGCAGCAGGTTTACGAAAGAAAGGGAATAACAATATACTGAAACAACAAAGAGATCAAAGGGAATTTGAGTTAAGATAATTGAATCTCATTCACCATTGACCACTGTTTCCATTTACAATGTCATATTAATTAAGCAAATGCCTAATTTCAAATCACTAGAAATAGATTGTAATCGTCCAATCTTCATATGAAAGACAAGTTAAAAGAAACAAAATAGTTGTCGAAGATAGGGTATTTTGTCTTTTGACCTTTTTACTAACTGAAATTGTCCAGTTAATCGGTAAAGAATCTGAAGAAAATTTTGAAAGTAGGGATATATTAAGTCAATTCTACTAAAGAGATTTAAATTGAATCCTGAAACCTTTAGGGAAAAATTGTGCCCCATCAAAGGTGAAAGTTTTGAAAGTTTAAAAAATCCAGTCACAACAAATCAACTAAAAAATAGTTCCATCTGCAGCGAGAGGGCATATGTTAGATGAATGGGTAAAATGTATTTCATCAATCAAGTTAGTAGACAGATTAGATGAATACCATAGCTTTCGTAGTACAACAACAAAATCCTTTGAAACCATTCCAAAAGGAAGAGTTGCTGAAATGCTTTAACCTAGAATCCACATATAGGCTGACAATGAAAAAAAGAACCATCATATATCCCAAAACCCTCCAAAAAAAGGAACCAGCAATGACGAATTAATGGTTTTGAACAGGTTAACTTTAAATTGACTTATTTTACTTGTGAAGAAGATAGTATGAAGAATAAAGGATTTTGTATGAAGAATAGTCATTCAAGGAATACTTCGGTTACATCATAAATTAATGTAGTTCAAGTTTCTACCACAATAACTGACAGATAACCGGTGGTGCTAACTGCAAGAATTTCTATTCATGTACCCAAATCTATAGACATTCAGTTAAAGATTATCCAGATATAAATGTGGAAATGTAATTTTGAAATGATTTATAAATGCAGGTACACATATATCGTAATACTTGAAGATCTGGTGATAGACACATCTTATGATAAAGAAAGAAAAAGAAATATCTTATGTATTTGCAGAAAGTGAGATAATACCCTTGAGTACTTGCAATGAAAAGTAATGATGTTTCACATGATAATGTACCAATTATTGTTTTCTTTTCATAACAATCCTGTTACTGATTTAATAATAAGCCCATCTGAGTATAAAATGCTAATTAAAAAAATCGAAACTACACAGGAATAACCAGTATGGGAAAATGTTACATTCACAATCGGATAACTCAAATAATAAATTGACAAAAATTAAAGAAAACATGTCTTTGTAGTCTTCGTAAAAGCCCAGAATATATCTGGAAATTTTCAGTAATCTGAAAACCCTACTAAAAATATCCATCAATCGTAGAAAGTTGCTGATAGTATGCAGCAAATGGATAAACTGAAGTTGCCATTGAAATGCCAATACTTCTAGCTTGCAATTACAAAAAATAATTCTTTCAATCTGAAAGAGTCAAATTTTAAAAGCAAATATTTTTAAAAGCAAAAGTTTTTAAATATTTTAAAAGCAAATGTTTAGTTTGCAAATGTAAAATACGTCTGCTAATTCCCAAAGTACTATCCATTCAACTACAAATGTAATTCAGCATGAATCTACTACTTCTCAGAAATCGCTATCTCCAACCAAGTCTATTTCAGGCATGGAAAGCTTACCACAGCCTCCGAATGTTATTAAGGATTTAGAGATTCTTATTGCTAAAGATGGAATTAGAAAGGATTTAGCAAAAAACTATTCAATGGTGGCAGTAAGAGATTAAGTGTAGGTTTCAAAAGGAGAGATCAGAGAATTAATGGGAAGTTTAACCGATTTCGAATATATAGATAATTATCTGCCGTCAACAGCTACCAAGCAAATTATTCAAAAACTCAATCAATCTCAACTTTCGCCAGCAAAGACTACTGAATTTTCCTGGTATCATCCCGCAATTAACTAAAATATAAAAAAAAAAAAAAAAAAAAAAGTTTCTGCACTCATTTGTCTGTATTGGTCCAAGAAATGGCCCTCGTAGGCATTGTAGTTGTCAGGGTTCAGTTTGAACCTATTGTTATTTAAAGGAGAAACAATCCATCCAGTCAAAAAAAAAAAAAAAAAAAAAAAAAACGGGATCATTGGTGCAATAAGGTGAAAAAAGAGGAATTTGGATGTTTTGAGAACTGGACACAAAATATAAACTCATATGGTAACAATCTACATAGTTGAAAGGTTGATCCAGCTTAGTGAAAAGTTAGTTTCTAAGATATTTTAATTTAGTATTGATATTAACATTATCAATTTAAAAAAAAAGTAAAGCAAATATAGTAAAAATAAAGTAAAGTAGTAGTAATTAATAAGAAAAGGAAAGTAAAAAAAGTAAATTAAAGTAAAGTAAAGTAAAATAAAGTAAAGTAAAGTAAGTAAAAGTAAAAGTAAAGTAAGTAAAAGTAAAAGTAAAGTAAGTAAAAGTAAGAATAAAATAAATAAAATAAAAAGTAAAAAAAATGTAAGTTAAAGTAAAAGTAAAAAGTAGTAAGTAAGTAAAGTAAGTTGATGCAGTTTATTGCAATTATTATTTGATGACTTTAATTGATAAAGTTAACATTATCAATTTAAAGTCATCAAATGACTGCAATAAACTGCATCAAATAACACCTTGACAAATGTAAAAAATATTATATTGCTTATTTAAATATTGCAGTTAAACAGAATTTGTGTTTAACAAAGTAATTTATATAAACAAATTGTGAAATTCGTAAGATAAATATATTTTATAAATTTATTTTAATCTTTTACCTCAATATTTCTCTTCATTTTTAATTTACTTCATCAATTAATATATAATTTTATAAGGCTTTTGTATAATTTACGTAATTATTATTATTTAGTATAATTTACGTAAGTTTTAATTTGCAATCTGGGTAATTTGTATATTCTTAAAATATAATTAAGATTAAGTTAATTATTTATTTTCAATGTTCTCATAATTAAGTGTGTTTTATATCATTTTAACTGTTGTACACATATTTTAATAGTTTTATGCATATAGTTTATTTATATGTTAATATGGTAGTTTAATAGTATGCGGAGATCTCACTTAAAATTTTGAGTTGTCATGAAGCATTTACTGGCTTCCGGTTTTTAACATCATCGCAACTTCTGTGAAGGATGCGCTTTTCTCGAAGGGAGTTGTAAGGATCAACCAATTCTCACAGAAATTATATAGAACTGTTCGTGGAAAGAAAAATGAGGAATATAAACGAGGAAGTATTCAATATTGTATTCAATCATACTTTTGAACACAAGTTAACACGTTAGGACTTCAGAAAAGAGTGATACAATTGGGAGAAAAAGAGTGAACATAGCAGTGAAGAAACACAGGCAGTACATAAACTCGTGTTTCAAAAAACTGCAACACCATGAAGGAATCGTCATAAATAAATGAAATTTAATACACAGTTGAGTGGTAGTGGTACAAATAAACGATTAAAAGTTCAAAGCAAACAAACAATAAAAAGAGATCGGAATCAGTATTTTGTGTAGCCCCCACGCGCCGCAATAGGTGCTGCTACACGACGTGGCATGGAGTCAAACAAATTTTGAATGTCTGCCTGAGGAAGAGCATTCCATATTGTTTGTATGCGCACCCAAAGTTCGTCTGCAGAAGCAACAGGACGAGGATCACGAGCGAGACGCCGACCAACGAAATTCCACACATGTTCAATCAGCGACATATCCGGGGAATACGCAGGCCAATGAAGAAGCTGTACCTGCCGCGTTGCAAAAAAAGGATTGAACAGTCCTAGCGATATGAGGGCGGGTATTGTCCTGTTGAAATACAGCGCCTGGCAAGCTTTGAAGGAAGGGAACGGCTTGGGGCTGTAGAACTTCACTGATGTACCGGTTGCTGTTCAGATTGCCCACAATTCTTAGCAATTGAGATCGTTCATGATATGATATGGCACCCCAGACCATAACTCCGGGTGTTCATCCACCTTGGCGTTCGATAATGCACTCCGGAAGGTGGCGTTCACCGGCATAGCGTGTGACACGAATGCGGCCATCATGGTACCACAAGTTAAAGCGAGATTCGTCAGAAAACACGACATGCTGCCAATCAGCACGCCAGTCTCTATGCTGAGTGGCCCATTGTAGCCGCAGGCGGCCATGGTTTAGCGTGAGAGGGATCCTATATAAAGGAGTCCTTGCGAGCAGTCCAAGCTGCAGCAGGCGTCTACGAATTGATGAAGCACACAATGAAATACCTGTAGCTATTGACCACTGTGCTGCCAATTGTCTAGAGGAAGCTGTACGGTCCGTCAGCGCCATGCGGACCAGGTGTCTATCATCGCGAGCTGACGTCCCATTTCGGGGTCCACTCCCGGATATTCGAGTTGTCTGACACTCGTCCGTCCACTGCTTCCAAAGACGGATCACTGTGCTGCTGTTACGCTGCACACGAGCGGCTACTGCACGATAAGACAATCCAGCCTCACGAAGGCCGATGATTCACCCCCGTTGAAACTCTGTAAGTAGTTCAAATCTCGCTCTCTTTCGTCGAAGAGGCATAAGTAACGATCGAGCTAACGTTTACCACTAGCAGATAACCACCGATAACCATACACGCCTCGCTAAAGCCATCTATTTATTCGGATCCATCCGCCGTTCAGAGGGCGCTGCTCAGCATACGCATGAGCTATGGATGTGAAATTCTCATCATCTGCATATCAAACGCTAATTTGCATTTCCTGAAAATTTCAGCTTACTCGCTTATTTTCGTCATGGTGTTGCAATTTTCACAAACATGAGTTTATAATGCATTATCCTTGAGAAAACTTGCTTTAATATGATTTTGTAAATATTTACTATGCCCTTTTTTATATCGCATTTGTTTTGTGTTGTCTTTTCAATTGAAGCAAATAATATGGCAGCTAATCATTTCATCTAATCAGTTATAATTTCATCTAAGATAGTTTAAAATTTCACCTGCAGAAATGAGTTTATTTTTAGTTACTGAATCGTAACCACACCCATTTCCAGCCCTAATAGTTATGGAGATAAAAAGTGTCCAGGTGATATTTCCGCAATTTTCGGGAAATTATGACACCTTGAAATACATTAGTTTTGCGATGACAGTGAAAAATCTTTTGGTGCAGTTGTATTTCGGAGATTTAGCAAAATGAGAAAATAAAGAAAGCCTTTGTAACTGCTAAATATCGATTAGGTGATATAATAAGCATGAAATTGGGCAGATAAGAATTTACAGGGCAGTGATTAGAGCATATTAATAAACCATACTTATTTGTTATTAGAAGCACACTTATTAAACGCTTCAGATTATCAAAAAACTCTCATAGGCAATGACAAATTCAGCTTTTATCAAAGTTTATCAAAATAAAACTGGAATCGGATCTGAATAAAAATATTTATTTTCAATTTAAAAATTCAAATATAACGTGTAGGAAATTTTTCTGCAGAAAAATTAAAGAATCTCAAGAATTTTGAAAAAGAAAGTGCAATCAATATATTTCAAAGAAGAAAGTGAATCCTTGAAGATAAAAGATATATTAAGAATCCTTGGAACATTTATGACTTTTGTGTTTATTTAAATAATACTAATATATTAGGTATTGATATAACTCATGAAAGTGACTTTTCTTTGAATCACATTATCCCAACTTTAGTACCGAAAAGCTTACGCAATTATTTGTTATGCGAGAAATCATGGAATTGGTGCATATTGGATTACCTTTAACACTTAAACAGTTTCGAAAAAATTTTGGATTATTTAAGGTCAATAAATAAGGTTTAACTTGCAAGAAATATTATGCAAAACCAGCTAACCAGTTCACACAATATCTTAAGGATACGTTATTGCAATCACCAAATTTCTGCATTGGTAGATTATACTTTTGTGGTCCAATCATAACCAGAGACGATAAGAATAGCACAGAAAAATCATAGGTCATTTTATTTGCGTGTGTTGTAACTGTAGCTGTAAACTTAGAATGAGTGATGAACATGACAATAAGTCCTTCCTGTTATTTTACGTCGATTTTTTTCAAAACGTGGTGTTTGTAATACTATATATAATGCGATTAATACGAAAATATATAAAACTGCTGAAAAACATTTATAATATTTTGCTAAAATAGTAAGAGAGCAAGAATTGCGAGCCTTCATTTCAATTCAAGGTGTAACATGGAAATTCAACACACCACATGTGTGTCATGATGAGGAGGGTTTTACGAACGACAAGTGAGGTATATCAATAGCACTTTACGGAAAAGTTTAGGACGAACACTTCTCACATTTGATGAAGTGCCAACAATACTTGAAGAAATAGAAGCTGTTCTAAACAAGAGTCCTTTAACATCCACAATCATGTAGGTGAAGCAGAACCTCTGATATCTAATCAATGTCTTTATTTTGGAATAAAGGAAATTCAGGTATCCATTGCACTTTGCTGAGATGGTAAGCAAAATTTCAACGAAATAAACTCTTGTTAGAGCAAAACGATATTAAATAAATTTTTTAAAACAGTTATAAATTAATAGGAAAAAACAATATAAATTTAATCTAAACTATGTATATCATTTCAAATTTCACGATAAAATTGAAGACGTTGTATTGATAGATGGAATTTATCGAAATATATAGTCTTTATGCACCTCGTTTTAAAACGATTCGACGTAAAAAAAAGAGGAAGGACTTTGCTGTCATGTTCAGCACTAATTTTAATTCACTGATGTCAAGTTGTTATGGAATTTAAGAGTATATATTAACCCTGATTAGAGCGGTTTTTATTATTTCTTTACTTTTGAAACCTTTTATATTAAAATAATGAAATATATATATGTGAAAAATTATTCGGTTTAGTTATTTGGATTTTCATCAAAAATTTAAATTGTGGAATTATTTCAGAAGGCATTAAATCTGAATTTTAGACGAAATTGCAACAATATTTCGGAAAATATTTAATCAGTTCTTATTTTATCATAAGTTTATTTATGATTCATTATTGTAAGCTGAATGTGCATCTTGTGTTTTTCATTACTTACGAAGCAAATCAAAAATACATTTAGCATCATTTAAAAATGGAAAAGTGTTTATTTTTAAATAAGTGTGTTGGTATTCCAAAAATAATTCTCGAAACTAAGAACAAAATAATATATATACAAAGTATTAAAGCATATAATATTATAACTAAAAACAATAGAAATAATTTTGGAGACGTACCCTTTGTTTTGATCGTATGACGTCATTCTGCATTACTGTGTGTTCTCCTATGATTTTGCTGCCCCACAATACAAATCCAACCCAAGTGTACGTCACAGCCATTGAACACATAGGCAGCACATAGGTTATTACAAGGAAAAAAATGTTGTATCTGAAAAAGAAAAAAAAAACTAATTTAGATATACAATATTATTTAGAAAATCTAGTTTCCTTATTATTTGTTAAGAGTTCATTCTTTATTAAAAAAATAGACATTTTCTTTCCATATTATATTTTGTGAGATTTTCTTGTCCGTGATGAAATGTAGTTAGTCATTTCATTCCAAAAATTTCTTTACCTCATATTTTATTTTATAATGATATAGAAAAAGCAATTTCGTTGGCAAATAGGATGAAATGGGAAAAAAAAAATCGCGTTAGATCATTCGTGACTTGCAAAAGTTCAGATGAAAATTTATGTCGATATAATTAATCCCGGTGGAGTAATTTCTTTCGTGTCTCATCTTGCTTCTAATTTTAGCCAAACCAAAATTATTTCACTGAAAACCTATGTATTCAAATTGGAAATTAGACAATTGTAAAAGCAATTTGTATCTACTACAAAAATTTAAATTATGAAACTATTTCAAAGGCTATTAAATCAGTATTTTATATATTTAGATTAGATAATAATATTTAAAAAAATAATAATAAAAGTTGCAATAATTTAATTTATCAAAAGATTTAATTGCAATAATTTAAGTTTTAAGAATTTAATGCTGAATTGATATTTAATTGCAAGAATTGAAAGTTTAATTTGTAGGAATCTTAAATAAAAATAAAAGATAACGGTTTTTTTCTGTTAATCAATGTGAATTTGTGAGAAGACGTTATAAGTTTACTTTTTTTAAAAGTGAATTCCTTAAAAGCAATGTTAATTTAATAATAAACAATTTAATTAATAATTTAATTTAATAATTTAATTTAATAATAAGTATTTTTTTTTTAAAGTAAGTGAAAAAATTCAGTATAAAAGTGCAACTAATATTTAAATTGTAGGCACATTACTATTAAGAAAACAGAATATATTGAGAGGGCAATTTCTAACGTTTTTTTTTTGTAACGTTACAATTTATTATATTTATTTGTAACCTTAAATACTTTTATATATTTCTATGTAACGTTAATTGCTTGTAACATTAATTTCCTTTGCACATTTTGTTGTTACGATACAAATGCTTTATATTCTTCTTATTATTGTGGTAATTGCTTTATGTACATTCCTTGTAACGTTACAATTGCTTTAGTATGTACTTTGAAAAAATTTCTATTTCCCCTACTGAATTTCTTTTAGATGGGAGATTATCAACTAAGTTTCTTAATTCTTTTAAAGTAAGTGATTGTTGTATAATGTTTTCTAATGGGGTTGTTGTATAATGTTGTCTAGTGTGATTGTTGTATAATGTTGTCTAGTGTAATTGTTGTCTAAACGTTAACCACTTTTAATAAACTATGTTAACATATTTTTTACAGTAAGTTTCTTACATAAGAAAAATTTACTTTTTAAAAAATTTAAATGACTCTTTTTTTGTCAATTTTAACAATAAAATCTAAATGTACTGTTATGAAAGTACATGATCATAAAATTAAATAATCCCAAGTCAAAATATTTTATTGATGTTTTATGCTTTAGATTTTATTATTAAACAATCATAAATCACTTCATTTTCAAAGTTCAGACTATGTAGAGAACAAAACAATTTCCATCATTACATACTTCAATGCTTGGTTATATGAAGTGTGTTTGAATGATATAAAATCTGTAAAGCACTAAATGCAAAATCCATTGGAATAAAACTTAAATCATAAATTAGATAGTATCAGACCCACATATAAATGACAACTGATTACCCTCACAAAATTTGACTTCTCGAAAGTAGTAAAAGAAGTGATATCAAACTTAGAGCACTTGAAATTTATCCTATTCATAAATTTAAAAAATACTATTTAGACTTTTCCTTTTTTTATTTCTTAGGTCTTATAGAACACTGCACTGCGGACTGATTCTTCAGACATGTGATCCTCATTCACAGTGTTTGAAAGCAGCAACATTACGAAACATTTTACGAGGGTGTAAAAGTCTCTGGGAGACTCGTAATACCAGGAACACGATCTTATGTGATTTCTCTATGTGTGAAACGTGAGAAATTTTAAAAAAAGGCTGCATCTAAGATATAAAAGAGTGAGAAAAAGTCTGTCTGTAACTATTGTTAATATTTTAGTCCAAAAATATGTTTTTTTCACTTTAAAACTTAAGTTTCAAATTGTCAAAGTACTTTCAAACTGCTTCTGTATTTTGAGCGCATACAATATCTTTTTTAAAATGAAGTTGAAATGTTACTGTAGTTTAAATAGTGAAATGGATTTTTTTAATTCACATAGCATTACCTCACAGGTTCAAAATATGTAGAAAATATATAGTATACAGATGTGCTCATATATACATATATGCTCATATAAACATATATGCTCATATATACATATATGCTCGAATTATAATTAGATTTAACTAATTGAAAAATTTCCCAAATGTGACCTGGGGATGATATTGTCCATTTGAACAGATTCTTAATTGTGCATCTAATGGTTGGGGTCGTTTCACTTTGTAACTGAATCCTAAATGTGATTTCTGAAGGCTTCGTACTCAAAACATTTCCTCGCTTACAAGTTCTTAACGGTCATTACTTAACAACATTTGTGAGGAGATTAATTTAATAAAAAACTTTCTAAATTTGTCCTGTATATTTAAAAATTTTCTAAGGGTACTTTCTAAATTTTTATAACGTTGATCATGTAATAAAGCTTTGCAAACGATGATTGGGAATATTGCATTGCGTAACAGGTGAATCATCAATAGTGATATCTAAAAGATATGCACACTTCTTACATCTCCTCCAACGCAATAATATAAAATATGTTCATTCCGGGTAGAGATATGAGAACTTCTTCTTACAAAAGTTGTCGAATCAACCTTCTGGAAATGAATGGACTATTAATCCGAGTGATTAACGCTCGGTACCATAGGTTTCAATGCTAAGAGTGTTTGTAGTTGTTGTTGTAGTGGAGTTGAACAACTTTATCCCGTAAAAAGTCAGCGTCACAACGCCAAGCCAGATTTCTACCTACGGATGTTCCATCACAACAGAAGCTGCCCCTCATTTTCCCTCCATCCATGAAGCCGCGTGGATTCTTGGAATTGGTTTAGATGTTCCTGTCTAATAAGTTGGATATGAAACAACAGGTGTTTCCATGTAAAAGTACTGTTTGAGTTGCTGTTATTTCATTTCTACAACACTTGCTGTATTACGCACTGAAAACCTAACGCCCCTAAACACTATTATTCAGGCTGCCCCAGGTGTCTTTAAATAAACATTATCCAATTAAGATATTCTCTTTTTTTAAGATTTAATATTTCGATACAACTGAAGCTCAACAAAGACAAAATACTTACAAGAAATTGACAAACAAGATTGAAATATAAATTTAAACAACGAATTATTTAATAAAAGTAATTAAGTTAAATGTTTTCTCTATGTTTTGTACTATTATCGATTAAATTAACGAAAGAAGAAACATGCGACTTTGCTTAAGGATAATGAGAACACATGATTTAAGTTGTAACAACTTTTCGTATTTAATTCATAATCCCCCTGAGTTATGTCTTTTTAAGTAATGATATAATTTCCAACATGAAAAAAAAAAACTTTTTCAAAAATATTTTTTTCAGTACTAAAAATTGCAGCTGCTAGATTTCACAACACATAAAAGATCTTTTAACAGCTCTTAATGTATTTCATACATTAGGAATTTGGCATTTAAACATAAATTCTTAATGTTGTCATTTTTTACATAAATGCTCCAAAGCACTGAATGTCCTTTTTTTTTTCCTCAAATTACAAGCGGTTTGCGTGTTCGTATGTCATAACCTTTAAACTATTCCAACATTTATTTTTCTTCCTACTTTCTTGGCAAAATAGTCTTAAGAAAATGAAATTTCATCTAACCTATCGCATGCTTCGCTGATTTTTCCATATTCCAGAGTTGAGGAAAATTTAATATGTAATGGAAGACCCATAAAGAGGTTCTTTTGTGGCTTCATGGTTTTCTGGCAAAGCATTTAGCAGATAGTAAAGATTAAACTTTAGAAATGTATTCTTAAGTATATAAAAACAAGCATTAAAAGTATTTATGCATGTATTCTTTTGATAACAATAGGAGTTGACTAACTTAGTTCAGTTCGTATTTCTTAAAAAAAAATTCGGTATTAAGTTAAAGAAGTTTTCAGAAATCATAAATAAAATTTAAAACAGTTCATAAGTTAAATGAAACAATATAATTTTATTGATATTTCGATGTGCTTCTTAAAACATAAAATGTTTTGCATCTAGATCATTAGAATATCTTTATGTATATAATAATAATTTGAATCGTTTTATTTAGGAAATATTATTGGATAATTGGTATTACAAAGAATACAAAAAATTACTGAGCAAATAAAACCGTTATTTAAATAATCTAAAAATTAAATTTTAGTTAAATTAATTCTAATTCATTTATTAGAAATACATTTAAACGTTAAAAGAAGAAAAAAAACTAGAAGAAATAAATCTCTGATAATAGGTTATGTACCCACACCAGACGGCTATATTTATATATTATCTGATGGAAAACGATATAACTTCTTTCTCATATTGTAAAAAATCAAATATGTGTAGAAAATATTCCCATAAGGCAATTTCAGAAATTTTTGAAATTGTACAAGCATTGCTTGCGTATCTTCTAATATCATAATAATGATACTAACATGGGGATATTTTGAAACTAATCAAAACGTGTACTTTTAAAAAATAATTTATTATTTTTAACCTTTTTAAACAATTAATATTATTGTACAAGAAATTATTTCTATTAAAATGATTTAATTATACCAAGAAATTTTTTCCGGAAACATCGATTTGTGAAAAAGTTACAAACATTTGCTTTTGAACTCAGTATTATTAACATTTGTTATTTTTTTCCCAACATACAAAAAATTTAACTGAAAGTACTGAAGACTATCTCTGCACAATGCCTGTTCATAAAATTTCAGAGCAGCTAAGTAAAATTTTCTATAGGAATTACAGGCGAGGGAATATATTATTTCGGTCACAATGTCCTTTCCGTAAATGTTGTTAAAATATCATGCATTGAAAGCAGATGCTTAGAGTGTTTCAGACAATTATTGTTTAGAGTGGTTGAGATAATTGTTGCGTAGAGGGTTTCTCACACACTCACTTAGTACATGGAGAATTAATTGTTATAATTCAAAATGGTTTCACCTTAATCCACAGGAATGGTAAATGGTAAAGAATATCCATTTGGAGATCTTTCAAGGGTTACTGCCTTCTTTTGTTTGTCCTATTTAAGAAAAACTGAAAACACCAACCAAATTTTAAAGTGATGCCATATATTCTATCGAATCAATGAGTTTTTCAAATCAATAATTGCGCCGTATAAACATTAGAAGAATAGAATCATCATTCGATTGTTGAGAGTATAGTAAGTAGAAATTATTGCCTTCCATTTTTGTCCTAGAATGGTAAAATGGAAATGTTTTTCTGGCTAGTTCTCAGAGATATTTTGAGTGTTTTGCTTACACTTTTAACTACATTTATATTTTCTACTTAAAAAACAATAGAAGAAGTCGTTTATTGTTGAATGGATACAACACACTCTTATTTATACTATCATTATAGGTTTTACTAGTCGCACTATCTTATCTATCGAATCTTAATAATAACTAAAGCGAGAGTTATCAGATTTAACTACATACATATTCAAGCTGATCGGTCTGCACAATCATCAGATATACGATAATAAGAACAACACTTTACAATAAATAAAATTAAAACACTCTGAAAATTTAAAATAAGAAATAAATAATTTAAATGAAGAATAATGAAGCAGGTTATAATTCTTTAATGAATTAAATATATTTATCTGACAAAAAATACTATATGTATCAATGTTATATATTGTTGTTGAAAATATTCGCATAAGGTGAATATCAAAACCTTTTGAAATTGTGTAACCATTGATTGCACATCTTCAAAATATATAACAATAACGATACTAACTTGTGAATTTTTTGAAAGTAATCAAAATGTGTACTTTTAAAAAAAATGATTTATTATTAATAATAATCTTTTTAAATCCTAAAATAATATTATTGGTCAAAAAGATATTAATATTAAAATGCTTTAATTATATTTAGAAATATTTTTCCAGAAAAATCTATTCATATATATATATATATATATATATATATATATATTATGAGGCTCCACATAAAAAGAGTTGGCAACTTAACAGAAGTTCTTTATAAGTATTGTTAAATTATAATTAATTATTACATTAAAAAATAATAGCACAATTTCTGGAATTGATAAAAGGTAATGTAATTGAAGAGTAAAATCCCGAATAAAAAATAAATATGTAAACAATATTTTTTCCGAAAAAGTTATTAAACGATATAAAAAAAATGCCCTGTTTTGTTAAAAAAACTGAAAAATTTATTATTATTTTCATAAAAGATAATTTTTGAAGGTGCAAGCATTCTTTTAGTCTTATTTTACTTGATTAGAAAATATAATTTTAAATTAAACACAATTCTACAGTAGTTTCTTTGTGATGAAAATATACTCTTGCTAACTCCCTTGCTCAGTTTTTTTTTTATTTAATTTCTTTGATAATCTTTATGCAAAGCAAAGATTTTTGGGATTAATTTTATGGTAAATCATTTAGATTATTACATTTCTATTTTCATCATTTCTTAGTTGAATAGAAAAGTAACTTCATTCATTTATGATTTATCATTTTAGTTAATTATTTTTTTGTTATGTAATTAGTAACGGAAAGTTGCGAAAGAAAATGTAAGGCCATTTTTATGTTTTATTTTCAAAGCAATCAAATTTGCAAATCCTTTCGTTAATTCTCAATGAAATTCCAATTTAAACTATAAATGAATTTCATTAGATGATTTACTGTAGTTATTTGCTTTCGATTTGTTGCTGAATATAGAATGGAAAATGAATAATTAAAAAAATATATTAATTACTAGAGAGGACGACTTTTAGGATTATTTCTGAAGAAAATTTAATTTTCACTATCAATACAATTTTTTTAATTAAATATTAATTTTACAAAGATTATAATATTAATAATTATGGAAATTAATTATAATTTTAGTCTTGTAAAATAATGGGAAGTATAAAATTAATTTTCTGTAACAAAAAATTTTTAAAAAATTAAAAAAATAAATATTAGAATGTTGTTCAGTAAATATTTCTTAAAATTTTTTTTTCCAGCTAGCCTTGAAGAATGTTTTCTTCTTTTTTTCATTCTATATTAAAAGAAACACTATACTTATTATTATTCTCTAAATATATTCCAATTATCTTATCGATTATTAACGCAGTTTTTAAAATTAGACAGATTTTTATTAATAAATAACGTTTATAGGAATATTGCATTCAATTTAGCATGCTATTCACAGATATCTTGATTTTCTATTTTGAAATAAAATGTAAAACAATACCTAAAATATATAATTGTTTACTTTATTATGATTTCAAGCTGATAATACCCTGTTTTTTATCTTTCATCATAATCGGAATATATATTTTTAAAAATAGTCCTTTTCCATACTTTTTTAAGTAAAATGAACGTATAAGGCAAACCGGTCTCATGCACTCTTAATAAAAGAAATATTTTTTTTCGAAGAACATCAGGTGGTTGGGATAAGATGGATAGTAGATTTAAGAACAGACATTTATTTTATCAGTTTAACTACATTGATGATTTTATATGCGTGTGCAAATCTGCAACTTTTCATTTTTTTCAATCCACTTCATGCTAAGCACTTTACTTTCTAGTATTCTTTCAATGTATTCCACATTTTAAATGATCTTCCCACATTATTAATGCATTTTTAAAATTAGACAAATTTTAATTAATAAATTATGTTAATAGGAATCTTGATTTTTTTATTGCGATTTAGAAATCTTGACAATTTGATTTTCTACTCGGAAATAAAATACTAAACAATAAATTTTTGTATTGTTTACGTTATTATTGATCTCAAGCTGGATCATGGGCTGCGTTTTTTATCTGTCATCATAACCTGAAAATATTTTTAAAAATATACCATTTATTCTTTTTAACTAAACTGGACATATGACAAAGTAAACCGGTGCTTAGGCATTTTTGCCTAAAAGAAATACTTGTTTCGAGAAACATCTGGTATGTGGCATGAGATGGATAGTAGGTATAAACCCAGGCATTTATTTTATCAGTCTGACCATATTGGTACTTGTATATAATAAATACTAAATATTCAATTCAGTAAAAAAATATTATAATATTAGAAATTGTGAACAATTTGTAACATTAAGTTGTAATGTTAGAATTTATAAGAAAAATGATCAAAGACTTAAAAACTGAAGATATTTGCACTACAGAAATATATTCAAAATTCTCATTTTTCTTTATTCTATTCTCATTTTTTTTTTCATTCTCATTGTCATTTGTCTTTGTTATATGACTTGGGCTCATTTGTAACTTTCACCGTGGAGATTTATCTCTCAGAATGCATAATCCTATACTTTTATCCTTTTGAAAAAACTGCAAGATTTTTTTTTTTTTTTTTGCTGAAATCTGATCTATTCTGTAAGAAGAAAAGAAAGTGATATATTTCTGTTTTTCACCTACGTCGTTTTGCTCACGGGGCCTGTTGGCTGAGTGGCTAGCGCTCTGCCGATGGGTACCACAGGTTTCGGGTTCGAGTCCGCGGTGCCATGGACGTTTGTAGTGGTTTGGAATCCGCTTTAAACCGCCTTTTAGTCCTCGTGCGCACAAGATGACCGTAGAGCGACAAACCAAACCAAACCGTTTTGCTTAGTTTAATCAAAGTGAGCACAAATATATCGGAGTATATTAAATATATTTCTTAGAAAATTTTTATTTCGTCGTGATATATTTAGTTACACATTAAATTATATAGTTTTTCTTTATATTAATATAATATGCTATCTTTTGAGCTTTTTTAAGTTTCCATAAAAACCAAAAAGGAATAATTTCCTCAAAGAATATCGAGTGTGTCACATGAGATGGATATTAGGTTTAAAGCGACACATTTATTTTATGACTATATTGGTGATTGTAACAGCGTGTATAAATCTGCAATTTTTAATTCACTTAATAAATGTTATTTGAATTACAAACTCAAGTATCTTTTTCATTTTTTAAACTTTTTTTTTGATAAAAAAAAGGGGGAAATCTACTTTATTCAATAAAATATTAGAATTTGTGAACAATTTATAACATAGAAGTTATAATATTAGAACATGTAAAAGAAATAGTACAAGACTTAAAACTGAAGATATTTACACTACAGAAATATATTCAGAATTGTCATTTTCTTGTAGCATGACTTTGTTATATGACTTAGGCTCATTTGTAACATTCACTGTGGACATTTAACTCTCAGAAAGCATAATACTATACTTTATCCCTTTGAAGAAATGCAACAATTTCTTTTTTTTTTCATTTGCAGAAATCTGATCTATTCCATAAAGGGAAACGAAAGTGATATATTTCGTTTTTCACTTGTTCCCTTCCACTCACTTTAAACAAAGTGAGCAAAAATATATAAATATACTAAATATAATTCTCAGAATTGTTTTTATTTAGCTACAATTTATCTAGAATTTAATATTAAATTGTTACTCATTAACTTATATATTTTATTTATTTATATTAAATACCATGTGCTATCGTTTGTGTTTCTTAATGTTTCCATTAAAATCTTCGTATACTAAGAAAATTTCCTAGAAATGTAATTAGTTCACAGAAATATCTTTGTTACGTTTAACAAAAATAATAATAATTATACTAATTATCATCATTAACTTTATTACTACTTTCTCCTCGCATCAGTTTAATAACTGTATTTCTGTTAATCATGTTTCTTAGAATTTACATTTTTGTTGTGGTATTTATTAATGAATTTTTCGATGTATTTTTCAATTTTCTTCTAAGAAATTTTTAATTATAATATTTTGAATAATATCTGTTTCAATATTTTTTTTTCCATAGATAGTTTCTGTTGTTTAATGTTTAATATATAAAATAATCATATGTCAGTTTGAAACTAAATTTGCACATGGCCGTATATGCAGCTTAATGCAGTTTTATTAATAAATTTTACTCATGAAAACATTGTTCTAAGCTAAATCATTTTATATTGGCTCCTTTTTTTTTTTGTCTTAAAAAAAAAAAAAAAAATCCTAGAAACTTAATTTGCATGAAAATGTTTCACCTATTTAGTACGTCTCTTTATCTATCAACATTAAAATGGTTTTTTTTGTCCTTTTAATATTACTTTTTTTTGTGATTACTTAAGATAATAGAATTAAAAAACCCTCACATTTTGCAGTTTTATCCAAGTGTTTTTGAAGAGAGAAATATTTGAGTTAAATTTCAAATTTTTATGACATATTATTTTTCATTTATATTTTTCGGTTATTTTTGTTTACCTCCAAAGGTACTTTAATGTCTTCTATAATTATATATTTTAAAATAAAAAGTTGAATAATACAAAGAATTTTCATATTTTTTATTGGAAGTAGCATTGAAAGAGTTTTTTGCATTTTTGCATAAATGAGCCATGTGTAAAAATAATTATAATATAACAAATATTTATATAAATGATATTTTGAAAATTTATTGCATACACTATTTTTTAAATTTACATTCTGTTTTAATTATCTAAATTAGAGGGGTTAAATTTAATAATATATAATGATAAAATGATGTTACTAGCAAAAGGTTTGGACAAAAATAACCAAATTCTATAAAAACTTTCAAATGTTTTTTTAAAGAATTATTAATACTTTATTGGATTTCAATGCCCTTTACTACTTTCTTGATATTTTTTTATAGATATGAGCATTCTATACGTTTCCGCAAACAAAATTTAATGCAAGTTCTTTGCTCAATTAATTGAGACATTTCAAAAATATCAGGAATCAGTTTTAGCGTTTCACAAAGCCAAGCGTAACTGAAACACTAACGAATATTTTGACGTCAAATTTCACACAGATGTCCTTGACATCTGTGTGAAATTTGCAACCAAGAAAAGTGTGAAAAGTGAGAAAAGTGAAAACTGTGAAATTTGCAAGGCCATCAACCTGAAAACGAAATAAAATTGAAATTGCATAAGATTCGGGCGTTTAAAATTGAAATTTGGTCTTACTTTTTGGACTCAGTAGTACACAAACAAGTGCAACTTCTCAATTGTCTGCGTTTACAAAATGAATAAATCATCCTTTTAAAATTCTTCTTTAGATATTATCTTAACTATTTGGCATTCACTAGTTCCAAATTTATTGCATTTTCTTTCAATTACACCGCAAAAATATTTTTTCACATTTCTGGAAAATGAAAATCGGAGCCATCGATTCTTTATACTAATAAAGAATTTCTTCTTTACCATTTGTCTTAATAAATGGATAATCGTGTTATTACTTTTTGAACTGTTTTTAAAATTTCTCATATTACAAAATGTTACTGTCATTCAGATGCATATGTTGTAGCCAAAAATCTTAGTTTAGCAAATTATGATTTCTATCATTCCATGAGATATTTTTGTTGGCCTCCTCTAAGTTGTTTACTGTTTATTCATCTATTAAAATCTTGTGATAAAATAAGATATTTCAATCATTTAGTTTAATCTAGAATTATTTGTAAAACGCAGTAAAAAAAATTGATAAATAATTTTATAATTTTAAATGGTGTGATCTCTTCATGGAGATATTCTAATTGTATAAAATAACATTAGAAAAAAAATTAAATTTTTCTAAATATATCAAGCTCATGTTTATATGTTCATAAAAATAGTGTAAGGATATATAAGGAGACAATTTAATTTAAGGAGTAAAATGTAATTAGATAAAATTAATATAAGGAGACAAATTTAATAGGAGTCTAATCATATGCGAAAAAAAGAAAAATAGTGTGTATTTCAGTTTAAATATATTTTTTTTCAAAATTTGAAAAAAATTATATTTAATAAATTCAACTGTATTAATTGGATGTTCGTTTTCATGTTAGAAACTTTTTCAAAATTTTTAATTATTCCTGCTTTTTTTAAAAATTATATTGATAATATCAAAACTCCTACAAGGCACTGTATATTTCTTTTGTGCTGAATCATTGTTCGAAATTAAAGTAGTTAATGTTATGCGTTGCATGTAAGAATTCACAGTTGTAATGAAATATTTTTAAAGTAATGCATTTAAAAATTTTGGAAAAAAAAATATTTTATACGCTGTATTATTTTAAGCGCTGAGTGTTCATATCACTCCATTCATGGAAAATTAAAGAATCAACAAAAATGATGATTTTTTTTTATTGCGGCTCACAAACTAATTTAGCAAATGACTAATTTTTGTATTTCCAAAAATAGAGAAAGGGTGAAGTGATGCTGGTCGAAATTACTCAATCGAAATTGTTTTGCAACATAATTATTCTCCTATCCGATAGTGATCGTGAAATGTATTTCGTTCATTCGAATTTTTTTTTTTTGTCTTTCAAGTTAATGGTACTCTTTCTTTGACTTTACGAACTACCCCATTGATTGCTCTTGCATAGAAATTTCAATGATTCCAGTTTAGTCAATTTTTTTTTTCCCCTAGAGATTACATTGTTAAATTTCTATTTATTATATTTGATTAAACATGCCAAACGAATTTTAACATATTATAAAAAAAAAAATAATAGAACATTAAGGAAATTTAAACTATTCAAGTTAGTATATGTGAAAATGCTGAATAAATTTACAGCAATCGCAATTGTAAAGCGAATTTGGCTCAACTACTCTTATGGAATAGAACAACTTTATTTGAATTAGAATATAATATTTTTGTATCAGTATAAATAAATATTTTTGAAATATTCAAACAAATCTGAAAATGAACAGTAATTTTCAAAATTTAATTTATATAGCATTCTTTTATAACATACTGTTTATAAAAGAATATAACGTGTGGAAAGTTGATAACAATGGCAACAATGTATTGATGAAAAAATCCTAAATTCCGCTGTCCTTTTATTTTTTTTACTAAATTATTAATTTAAACTATTATTAAGAAGCGATTGCAAAAGGCCGATGAATTTTTTATTATATTAATAAAAAAATACAAGAATATTTTTAGGAGTGACTCAGTTAACAAGTGCTATCTTTTGTACAAATGTGCTGTTTATCAGTGTGTAGATTTTCTCACATGTTAATATCAATATACTTAGTAAAAGCAAACCTTTTCAGGATGTATTGCTAATATTTCTTCTATATTTTATGTAAAAACGTTTAAGTATTTTGCCAAATTTTCCAAGGCATGATTTTCGTATGTCTAAAATAGGAAATTGCAAATTAAAATTTTTTATTGTTTCGCGAAAACTTAAGCTACAATATTTTTTAAATATCCTTTCTAAATGATTAACTAAAACTTTCAGAAACCAATGATATCGAATATTATATAAATAATAGAACATAACAATATTTTTTGTTGTGACTTAGTCACCCAGCGCAACTTTAACAGTCATTGTGTGTTTCACTTCCTTTTGATTAATAATATGATTTTCTATAAATATTAATTTATTTCACGGTATAATTCTTTGAAATGGATTTGACTGTTTTTATTACATATTGTTTTTTATATTTGACTTTTTTTATTCTGCATTGTTTAAAAATACTGACATATTCGCATGTTCATTCACATATGTAACACATATCAACACACATTTAACACAATCACATAAGCAATGTGTTGAATTTTTCCATTTCGTTTGACAATTTAATCCATGTCGTACGCTTTTCAATACATTAAAATATTTTCTTAAATACAAACTTGTTTTTTGAATGATATTAAAAAAAATTATATCTATATAGTAAGCTTTAAAACAAAAATGATACTACATATCAAGAGGATTCCTTACATGTAGTCAGCGTACGAGTGTCCTGCGGGTCCATCTGGCCAGACTAAGTAGCAAATGGTGCGCTGTCCTTTGTCAGCATATCTAAAAGTCATGGTGGTGGAATAGATGAGGGATGGGCAGGAAAGCGCTCCTCCAGCCAACCAGACTGAAGTCAGTATTGCATAGGCAGCTACTTTAGACATGCGTGGGCGTAAAGGACGAACGATGGCCACAAATCTGAAAAAAATAATTAATTAATTAATAACAAGTGGTATTTATACACCTAATTTTTTAAAACTTAATTTCGAAATATTTATAATTACAATAAAGTGACATCTTTATCTAATTTTCAATCGAATATTATTCATTATGGAAGAAGATCTGCTGTGGTGCTGTGTGCCCTTGCGCAAACTCAATTTTAAAAAGAAATTAACACTGAATTATTTTGTTGAGCATTGACGCATATGTCCTATACATATCCTATCCGGAAATGTTTCCAACAGGTAGCCTGTGTAGGGGGTTATTTACACGCATGGTCAATAAAGTTACTAAGTTCTTTGTTTCAGAAATTATTAAATAGAGCATACGACACCAGCGGATTTGAACCTAAATTCTCTTGCATGGTGCAACTAATTTCCAATATAGTACAGTAAATCAGCATTTAACACTGAATTACTTTTAACACATGAAGACAAAAATAACAGGATTTTAATTTAAATCTACATTTAACTTAAATAACAAAAGTATTATTTAATATATAATAAATGTAAAATTATGTTTAGAATTAATGGAAGTTAGGCTTTATAACTATCCCATATTTAAATGCATTTTCAGATAAGTATACTTATATATTACCTCTATCTCTAAAACTACTTCAGATTCTAACTTTTTTGAAAAAAATATAATATTACAGAAGTTTCAAAACAAAAAAAATATACATAATTAACAACTATGTACATAAAATTGTTTTATACTGCAATCATATTTGGTTTAAGCTGAACTTCGAAGAACCAATAATAAATTTAATAGGAAATATCTCTAATTAGCATTATTAACATAACCAAAGATTATAAAATAAAATAGCGAATAAATATTCATGAATATTTGACTTAAAATTCATTTAAGCTTCATAAATATAATTGAAACCATTAGATGATTTTTATATTCATTTCGATATAGTAATATAAATTTTACAGTGTCAAAGCTTCTGTGTTCTTTGTACAGTTATTTTAAGACAGTCTAATTAAGGACAGCTTAATGAAACTCTCATTAACTGTTTTCAAGATATAAAATAGGTAGGTAAACAATGTTATGCGTCAATATTTGACAGAATATATTTATATTTCCTAATTAAACAAGTAGCCGAATTATTGTTGAAACTATAAGATAATTTTTTATATTTATAACCATGCAAATAATGATATGAATTTCCCAATGTATTGCTCCTGCATTCACTTAATTCGTGGGAGTTTAATTAATTGGAGCTTAACGGAATCCTAATTAACCATACTTATACCTGATGGTGGCGGATTAACGAGAGTCAACTGTAGTTGAATAGCATAATTGCTGAATTCAAAATAAATTTACAATTACGGAAAATATATATTTAATATATGATGTTGGCTTAAGCATTAAAACTTGCTTTTATAAAATAGTATAAAGAAATGCCTTAGATTGGGATTATGAAGTGTGTAGGCATACAAATTTTAAAAAGATGCATATAATAAAAATATATGTCTGTCTTTTGATAAGTTAATTTTAAATTGAATGATATATAATATTATTGGATTTTAATGGATAATAAGATAATTTAAAATATTAAAAAATAATCATAAGAATACTGGAAATTTACCAGAAAGTATAGAGATTTACTCTTAACACATCAATTAAACTTTATCAAATCTAATTAAATTATTTACTCCAATATTATATATTTTAGGGCTAACAAGGTTATGATTAAGAAATAAATACAATCAGAATGAGCAATAATTATGAGAATGAGAATTTTCGCAATAAAGCGACCATAATGATCCAGCATACAAATTTATAGATTATATTAAACATTTTTCTATCAAATAAAGTTGAACCCAATAATTTGCTTATTGCCTCTGTATTTAATGGAAAACACATTCAAACATTTGATTAAAAATGTATGTATGTCTTATGAAAAGTTAATTTAAATTGATTGATATACAATATTACTTGTTTTTAATAGATAATAAGGCAATTTAAAATAATACAAGATAATCATAGGAATATTGGAAAGTCACCAGAAATTATACAGATTTAATCCTAACACATCAATTATGTTTTATCAAATCTGAATAATTTATTTACTCCAGTCTATACAAGTTACAAGTTAAGATTAAGAAATTAGTCAATTCGCAATAAAGCGATCAGAATGAGCGTGTATCAGCATATAAATTTATAGATTATACTAAACATTTTTCTATCAAATAAAGTAGAATCAAAACGTTTGTGTATTTCATCTGTATTTAATGGTAAAATCCTTCAAATATTTATGGCAGACAAACTTTATTTTTTTCCTTTATGAAAGTTTTCTAATTTACATAGTTCATACAATAAATTATTAATAGAGTATTATTGCTATTTATAAAAATAAATATTCTTGTAAGACATCTCTTAGGTCAAATCATGGAAAAATGCAATTAATAATTCTTAATGAGGCTCGGTAAATGTAGAACTTAAATTTTAATACTCATTTTGATTTAACAATACAGAAAATTTTATAAAGATATTATACATTTATAAATTAATGGAAATTAATTCCAACGATTGGTAAAAATCTTTAATGCCCATCTGATAATATTTCTCAAAATTGCTACACACATTTCATTTGCCATGCATAAACACATTTAATAGATTAAAAAATTAAAATAAATATTATGAATTATGGGATGATTATCAATACATTTGGCTAATGTTTTTAAAATCCGTTCTTTTATTCAATATGAATAAGTAGCATTTTAATTTATTAAATTACACCAAATTATAAAAAATATATATATACAAATGTTCTTTACCTAAACGTATTTTTATATCGAATAAATCATGTAAAAAGATAAATCAATAAGAAGAAAATGTTTATTATCATTTCTGTTAAATATGAATGTATAACTTTAAAATACCTCTTGGTACCTTTGATCATTTTATAAATAGAATAGGATTAATACGTAAGCAATACAATAATAATAATGCAATACATAAGTAATAATTCAGCAATAATGTTGTTAGGTACGATTTAATTCTAAATAAATTTACATTATGTATAAAAAATAATTATTTAAACATATATTGTATTTAATAAGTAACATTTGAATTCATTAAATTTCATCAAAATATCAAATGCATACAAATATCCAACACAAAATTTATTTTTGCAGTGTTAAAAAAAATTCAAATAGATAAATCAAAAAGATGGAAATTATTTGAGTTTTTTCAGCTAAATATGTTTTACCTTGAAAATCATCATAAATTTAATACGTTTTTTTACACAACATTTTATTTATTTTTAAATTAATTTTTCTATATAAAAATACAAAAACCTCATAAGTGTTATAGTAATTAGTAACATATAAAATAATAAACAAATATTCAATATTAATCTATGGTACATGAAACCAATATAAGAAATTTATTTTTTAGTCATAAGAATATTGGTCGATTAAAGTATGCTTTAGCAATAAACTCCATCAAGATAAAGTTGGTCGTTCGCATACTTTTCCTTTCATATAACAAAAATATGCTCTGTCTCCTCTTCAGATAAGTTCCAGAATGTCATCCTACTTTTCTCTCTTGTTGGCCTGGCATGAAAAAGGGTTCCTCGAACACTCTGGGTAAAACTATAATTTATATCTGCCATTACTCTGAAGGAAGATAGAATATTAAGATATGGAATTAAAAATATTTTTGGATGCATTACTTTGCCATAGTTTCTAATCTATTTAAAATGCATTATTATAATAATTATTAAATTATATACTGTTATTTAAAATAAAGTGCAATTTTTTTTTGTTCTATCACATATTAATATTTTTATAAATGGCAGTAACACAAAAAATTCTTTTTCGGTACCTTCTATAAGTCATTTAGAATTAATAATGTTATTTAAAATATTTTTCATTTAAATTAATCAATACATGGTAGCCCTAAATTATACATTTCCAAAAATTTTAATTTATGTACAACTATAGATGTGTATAGATTAAATTTTTAATAAAATATTAATACAAAAATATAATAATTAAAATTAATAATGCAATAATATTAATAATAATTTAAATAGCGCAATAATAATTATAATTTTAATAAATAATAATGCCATAATTAAAATTAATAAAATTAATATTGTAAAAATTTGTAATTATTTTTATGCATTAATAATGCATAAAAATAAAATTAGTATTTAAATATATGTCAATTATTCAACCTTTTTTGATCATAATAATTCGCCATTTGATTGATTTCGATAATTTATGAACAATGTTTATGACAAAAAAATAAAGAAGTATAATTTAAGGGAACTTGGAAAAACTTTAAATACTTTTTAATTGATATTCTATCAAATTAAATTTGTAATTTTATTTATCACGGAGTTTTTAAAACATAAAAAAATGTCTTAGATATTTTATTATACTAAAAAAAAGCCCTGAATTTTTTTTATACCATCATGATACAATAAAAACTTTCTTCAATACATAAAGATCATTTCATACAAGTTTTGGTTTTTTTCTCTTATAATGAGCTCTTGCAAATAAAAGCAGTTTGAAAATATTTTTTAACCATGGGGAAAATCGATGAATTGTATTATGCAAGCTACATTTTCTAATAGAAGTGTAAACGTTTTATGATATTTTCAGAACGGTAAATAATTTTATGATTCTAATTTGAAATTTTGAAATTGTACTTTATTTTTCGCTACGATTTATTTCTATCCACAATTTATAAATTTGTCTTTAAATGTTGAAGACTATTAAATCAAATAATTAAAGAAAATTTCATGGGAATACAGGATAAGATTTATCTATAATATACAAATGAGTATCCTTCAGAGAATAAGCTGTATTAAATTCTAATAAATATGCCAGGTTTTATTAAATTTATAAATAATTTTTAATCTTAAATTATTAGCCTGAACGTAACATTAGTAAACTATTGTAAAAAAATCAATAGTATTTTCTAAATTATATCTTATTTTCTTAGATATATTTCTAAAGAAATTTAAATTAATAAATTACATTAATTTATGAGGAAGACATATTTTCTTATTTATTATAAATAATGAAACCGAAATACTTCCTAATTTCAAATGAATTTGTCGGAGTTCCAATGAGTACGAAAATAGTAGTTTTGGTTAAATGTTTAAAAAATTGTTCATTTGAAAATAAACTATTTAATTAATTAATTGTTGATATTAACTGTATTTTCTGTCTGTAAATTGATACTACATTATTCATAAGACATAGCAAATTAAAATTTCTTAGTAATTCAGTAACTCATTATCCATTATATAAAACATGAATTAATAATAGTTTTATCTTTTATAATACAGCAATAACAACTATATTTTTATGTAAAATTGATAACATATTCTGTTAAATTCATAATTAATATGTATGTATTGATATGTATTATCAAGACATTAATGTACTATAAATTTTAATGCACTATGAATTAAATAAAATTAATAGTACTCTGATACAATTACTTTGATTGTTACTTTTGTTTCTTTCAAAATCATTTATTATTATATTATTATCAATATTTTACATATGGCATATATATTGTATAAAATATATTAAGTTAATATTATATACAATATATATTAAAGTGGATATTATGTGTTTAACTTGAAATGTTTGCTTTTGAAAATAATTATTTTAGAAAATTGTGTACATTATCTGCTATATTTGTATGTTATTTTTTTAAATATATATATTTATATTTCCAGAATTCTATTAAATAAACATGTTGTTTGAAATTTTATTTTTGTTTTTATAAAAAAAAATATACGAAGGTGGATAAATATGTTGAATTCCTTTCAAATATTATTTTTTAGATGTTATAAATTATAATACGGTTATGATCATAAATCAAATAAACATAACGGTTCGTTTGACTGATTATTAAAATGTTTCTATGAAAGTCTTGAAAGTATGAAGTCTTTTAAAATATTAGCTTTAAAATATGTGCATAAACTAACTAATAACTTACAATTTTTTTCTTTTAGATGATTTCTTTTCTAATGTATTGAAAATAAAATACAATATAAATATTATGATTTTACATCAAATATTAATATTGATGTTGAGATGCAACAAACACTGAATTTTTCCAAAATCATTGCTTCTGGCTAAAAATACATTTTTTATCATTCTACAATTTAAAAACTAAATTGATTTTGATCTATCATTTCTTTACATATTTTCTTATCCTGTATTCACAGCTTTCTTAAATTTTTGTTATTGAAAATAAATATTATTTAAACTTCCATATTGAAAAAAATGTATTTAAAATAAGTATATTGTGTCTTGTATCAATATTATGTGTTTAACTTGAATTGTTTACATTTCAAAATAATTATTTTAAAAACTTGTGTACATTATCTGCTCTTAATATATTTTCATATTATTTCTTTAGAAAAATATGCATCTGTTTTTTCCTGAAATTTATTAAATAAACATTTTGTTTGCACTTTAAATTATATTTTTGTTTTTTTGAAAAATATACAAAGGATTGATGAATATGTTTAATGGAAAATAGTAAACTAAGTAGTAGAAAGCTTAAAAAAATTTTTGCATCTCATTTTTGGAAAACAAATATATTTATGAGTAAACGTTTTTATAAAATAAAATGCCATTTCACAGATTATTTTCAGGTTTGAAACAATAACAGTTACAAAAAAATTAATAAAAAAATATAATTGCATATAAATAGCTTATTATCGGTTCAATATTTGAATAAATTGACACTTTGTACTTACAAATATTTTATAATTTACATACTATAATGTTTTCTGAATTAGATATTTAAAAATACATATAAATTTGTTCTTATTTTATTCTGTGATTAAATTTGGAATTCAAATATGATAACTTATTATACATCATAATAAATAAAAATAGTATAATAAAAATTTTATATAGTTTTTAATTACTTTATTACTCGCGTCTCTGTAGCATATCTTCAAGCTACACGTGCCCCCTGGGTAGTGCTAAATGAGTAACAGTGGCGCAGCCTTGCTTATGGCATAAAGATTAACTGTCTTTGTTTTGCCAGCTGCATTAGGACAGCATATTTCGACGCCTGATGGGCGAGTGGTTAGTGCTGCGGCGTCGGTACCACAGGTTTCGGGTTTGAGTTCTGGCGGTGCCATGGATGTTTGTAGTAATTCGGAATCCACTTTAAACCGTAGGTCCCGGTCCTAATAGGATTAAAGAGCGTTCTGGGGATAGTGTTTCTCGCGTACGTAGCATATCTTAAATCTACATGTGCTCCCTGGGTAGTGCTAAATGAGTAACAGCAGCGAACCCCTTGCTTATTGCAATAAGCAAGATACGTGATAAATGAAAAGTATAACAAATAAGTAAAATTAATTCAAAAGTGGAAAGCTAATTTATATTTAAATAAATGAAAATTTTTTTACAATTTTAGTTTATGTAATTTATTACATCAGTTATTTAAATGTCAATGAAATGAATTTTGTAATTTTATCCAATTACATTTAAATAGTTATTTAAAAACACCTTAGTTTCAGAATAATGAACTAGAAAAAGGTGATATTATTCTTTTCATTTCTTTTTTATTTATTGAATACTGGAATAATTCAATGCGTGACATAATTTTATTCAAGTATCATGGTATAATAAATAGCACTTTATTATACAATTTATCAACAAAATTATTCAACTTTTTTTATATTAAAAATATATTTATGAGACATTTACAGAAAGTTTATGTATTAGCTGAAATCATTTAAATATTTAAATAATTATGTACAAGCATTATTTTTACTCTTAATACGTCCCCTAGGCTTCATTAGAATAAATAATCATTGAATTTCTTCAGCGTAAAACTTTATTTAGATGATTAACTAACCGTCTATATACATTCAACTGTCTTTAAATGGGCAAATCATTGTACTTATCAAAATTTAGCGGAAAAAGGGAATTTCGGACGACTTTCAATTTTAATTTAATATATTTTAATGGGTGGAAAGTTTATTAATTGAATAGTAGCTAGCATAATGGTTCTCAAAATAGGTACTGGGTTCCCTTTATAATAGGATGGAAGCATTCACTAATTACGATTTTGAGCCATTTGCGAATATAACCACTGCCGGTTTTTTTCCTAATTTGGAGAGATTTTACTTTCTAAATGCTGCAGATTATGATACAAATATCGGGGCCTGAATGGCCGAGTGGCTAGTGCTCTGGTGCTCGGTACCACAGATTTCGGGTTCAAGTCCCGGCGGTGCCATGGATGTTTGTAGTGGTTCGGAATCCACTTTAAACCGTAGGTCCCGGTCCTAATAGGATCGTAGAGCGTTGCGAGGGCATTGTTACTCCGCGTCCGTGGCTTATCTTAAGGCATCCAGGACCAAACTGTCTAAGTGTTTGCCAGCTGCATTAGAACAAAAAAAAATTATACAAATATTCTATAATCTTAATTATTAGGCCTTTTAAACTAATTTTTAATTGGTTAGTTAATTAAATTTCGGTAGTGCTATCAATCAAACAGTTAAACAAATAAGATTGCAGTACTCCATTTAAGAAAATATTTATGGTGGCTGTTTTACGTAAAGTTATATTTTTAATGTGTATGCATCAAATCAATTCTTTTTCAAAAATATTTTATTAACAATAGTCTGTATGTGTTGTTAACTGAATTTTTTTAAATTTTAAAATCATTTACGAGTAAATGAAAAAAATTTTAAAATTTCGCCACACAAGACATTCTCGGTTAATAGGAAGATTTTAAATTATATATATATATAAATTTATATTCTGTAATTCCCATGAAAAATGTATTTCTCCATCAGTGCGAATGATATGAATGTTTTTTATTATTTATATACTATATATATGTATATTTGAATGCTATGGAGAGGAATCATGTGTGTGTGGAGAGGAATCATGATTGTTGTCTGGGCCTTCGCTCGCAGTTTTGCCAAGTATCAATTGTAATTTAAGTTTCCATTTTAATTCATTCATCAGCCAGAAGAACTCATAAATTTGGGTTAAATTCGTAATGATTTTTTGAAGATGAAATCTGAAGCATGGAGGCAACGCGATATGAGATATTTTTTTTATATTGTAAGGCAGATTTATTATATTCCCATGCTATAGAGCAGCTTGCCACAATTTGTTTTAAGTTATTGTATAGTATTAATTTTCTTTTGTGCTGTCTTTTTTCACGAATCCGAGACTATTCAATCAAAAAATGTTTTATGTATGTTCGGATATTAAACGAAAATATTGTCCACAAAGGTTCAGAATACAAGTAAACACAATAAATAGGTGTACTTAATCTTTTAAATTTTTATATAGAGTTATTTGTCTTAGATATTCCCATTTTATCTGCATTCCTTCTCGATAATCTGGCATGCCTGTGGTCCCAAACGTGTGGGATTAAAGGGCGTTTACTGTAATAACCTCCATTCAACCATACCAACAATTAAAGAAAAAGAGTTGATCTTGAAAACATGTAACAAAGTAGGATTTGAGACCTATGAATTAAGAAAATTAATTAATTGTAAATGTATAGAAATTTATATCCCTCTTATTTTATTCTTTCTTATCGCCCCCACATAAAATACATTTTTTCTGTACTGTTACCAAATCACAATAATATTTCCGATGCTTTTAATCTCCAAATAACTCTAAAGATATTGTATTTTCTGTATAGCTATACTGCATACACATACTTATATAAGTTGTATTTACATACTGAATTTTGCTCATTAACGTAGCATTCAACAGGAAATACATATACTTATGAAAGTTTCTGGCGAAATGAAAGAAAATCACGAAACTTACTACAAATATAAAATTTATTTCTATGAATATATCACATAAAATAAAAAAAGCAAGGATTACTTTTCCATTATATTATATAAATTTAATGCAGATTATTTGTTTAGATTTTTGGTTGTTCTGGTTGTAAATACACTGTGTGAAAGTGGTATTTATTGATGAAAAAAATATTTAAAAAAAAAATGCACAATCTAAAACGTTCTCAGAGCCAAATATTGTAGAATATTTTTTTTTTTTTAAATTTAATATCAATTTAAATTGTGGAGCAAATCAAGAAGTTTTAATCCTTTAAAAAAGTTTACATTATATATATATATATATATATATTGAACATTTTTGAATTAAACATTGAAAATATTATATTGAATATTTTTATTATGTATTATATAATTGGAAACTTTTTAAATAACATATAATCCTTAAGCCAACTATTTACTATTAAATAGTAAATAGTTGGCTGCATATGGCCCTTGAGTACACAACCCTGGATATGAAGATTCGTAATTCTAGATAGAAGGCGAAGCAAGGTTATATCATTTTAACGAGGGATCTAGTATTACTAATGAAATTAATAGCATTTTATAATTTCAGTACGTCTATTTATGACAGTAAAAAATTCCAAATAGGAAAAAGAATTTAAGCAAATTTTAGATATTATTTAATTATAACTCAAATAAATTTAATTATTACTATATTATGGCTAGTGTATTAAAGTAAATGAACTGTCAATATTGTGTAATTTTAGTCAAATTTATTAGCATACGATTTTGGGTAATTCCAAAGAAACAAGTTTTAGTTCATTTACTCTCTGTTAGAATGAAGTCACACTTTTTCATCCAATTGAATTGAAGCAATCGTTGAATTTTCTCTAGTTGGCGATGTTTTAAAAGCGGATTATTTGTGTACGTACTCTGTTACCAACGTTGTGCATATAAAACTGTATAATTATAAGTTTCGTCATTGATTAAATGTTGCTTGTGGGACAAATGTGTTTCTCAGTCACTTATTTTAAAAACTTAACAGATACTAAACGTAGGTCAAATGCATCCGAAGTCCTTTATTTTATTCTACATACAATAAATTTTATGGTTGCAAACGTGAGGTAATAGCTGATTCACAGCTATATGGACATTACAAAGTTAATGGCAAAACGAAAAACAATTTTAGAAATTCAGATTTTTATAAATTCAGAAATTCAGATGTTTATAAATTCAGAAATTCAGATGTTTATAAATTCAGAAATTCAGATGTTTATGAATTAAGAAGCTTATAAATTTAGAAATTCAAATGTCTACAACTTTTGATTTTGGAAACTAAATTCGAAGGATAAATTGAAAGACCAAATTCAAAATTGCTGAGCAATCTGCTGAAGTAAAAGAGTTATTTTTCAACCTGCAGATTATTCTGAAGAAATACAGGAATAGAAATTGTCTATGCCTGAAAATTATAGACTATTATTTTGAACTGGCATACACAATTAAAATTCGTGTAAATGTAAGCAAAGTTACTGAGATATTTACGGAAAAGAGATAATTTAAATTTCCAAAAATTGAATTAAAAAGATTTAGTGAGAGAGTTAAAGAATGTTTTCTCTTTTTATGCACAATTCGAACATTCGAAAAAATTCACATTGGTGAAAGTTTAATTGTCTCAAGATAAGTTTCAGTATCTATTACAGGACGGGAAGCCTAAATGGAAAGCTGCAAAAGTCATCGACAATTTCCGTCAACTGCAGCAAATTACCACAAAGCTGTCCAGAAGTTCATGAACGTTTTAGCATAGAAGATTTATCCGTGCAAATTTGTGTTTGAAATGTTCCAAATATGTTCATGTAGAACACAAATTTGGGACATCCTCAAAGAGAACTTTCTATATTGGAGGAAGTAAAAACCAAATTAAAAGCGTTGGAACCTTTAGGAACGATTTAAGAGAAACATGGCAATTTTTCAAACTCTGCTTATGGAATCCTGTTTTCCCAAAGTATTCTTATTATGTGGGTAAGGAACAGAAATAGTTTCAGATTTCGAAAACAAAAGGGCAATTACTGAAGGACTTAATTAGATTATTTTAGGCTGCGGGGCAACGGGAAGGAATGGTGATTTCACTAGTACTAGATTTGGAGTTAATCCAAATGTCAGGAGAAAAAAACTTTTATAGAATAGCTAACCTTCCGCGGCTATACTAGTAAGCGTGACGAATTCGAAAACTCAAGAAAGTCGATATTTTAATCGTGACAAAAATTATCTTAGTCAGGAAAGCTTCATGGCTAGAAACTGCAGTCTTGAAGATAAGAAAAGAATTTTGATTAGAAATGGAGCCTGCTTTTGTTGATTACTAACAAGTCCTTCATCTAGAAATTGCATATCCAAAAACAAATGCATTCATTTTCAAACAGAGATTTACGTTAACTGAATATTTAAAGAAATATTTTTCAAAAAGGAAGTATGGGAAAATAGGTTCCTCCAAGTATTTTTAATTTTTTTTGAAGAAAATAGGCTCTGAAATCAGTTCATTATTATTCTTGTAGCTCAACTATTAAGTTGTATATATAATACATAGAGTGTACCTAAAATTAGAAAATTCGGGGAATTTTCATTACAGGAGACAGAACATGTGTATAAGGTTCGAATTAAAACGATCCAACTCTAGTAATATTGTTGTACCTAAGAATTTATGTATTTGCACCCCTGTACCTAAGAATGTAGTTTGTGTAATGTATTTAAATATGAAGATGGAATTAGTAGAGTTAAAACTTGATTCCATAGTCTATATATTCCATATTATCTCATAGATATATTTTCACTTAAAGATTAATAAAAAAAAATCATGAAATAAACTATCATGGAGGAACGGAAATTCTATTGATAATTTTTCAAGAATTCTAAATGTCAAGGATAAAAGGATTTTTCGTAATGTCTAGAAAAGCTGTATCAAGTAAAATGTAGATGACACCAAGCTGGAGTCTGTCTAGGCACTGCTTCGTCACACTCTCTTATAGATCTTATGTTATGAGAAGAGCCGTTGGCGATCAGACTTTCTCGATTTAATTAATAGATGGTGTTAACAATAACAAGTGCATTATAGTAATTCAGATGCACAGTATCTTATTTCTATAAGGAAATATATAAATATAATAATATATAGCTATATAGTAATATATATATATATAGGAATTTAAGTAAAAGGGACTTTGCAATCATTTTTCTAAAGTGATCGTTAATTGCTACAAAATATTTACTAAGTTTTAAAATAATAATTTTTTTCATAATTCTTATAAATTCAGGAACTTCAAATAAAAGATCAATTCAATTTCAGATTTTTTTAAGAATTAAAATAAAAAAAATGCGGATTCAATAGCAAGTTCGTAATTTATAGAAAGTTAAAAAAAAATTTCACTGACACTGTGTAACACCGTGAACTGTATAAAAGTTACGAGTAGGCAGTAATTTTACAAAACAAAAATCATGAATAAGTAATAAAATTATAAAAATATTCAGCATTCTCTCACGTAATTTTTTGTTGAGGGATAATGTTTCCTTTGGGCTGGAAGTTTAAAAAATGCAATTGATGAAAGATGAAAAGCAAATAAATAAATAAATGAAACAGACTTACAACCACAATAAACAAAATAATAATAATAATAATAAAATGTCATATAAATCCAAAAAAAAACATGTGAAACAAAAATGCGTTTAGAATTGACGACATTTCAAACCATTTCCCATCAAAATATAACATCTTGCAATTTCCATAACAAAAAAAGTTTTGATCATTTATAAGAGTATTTTAATTTTTATCAAACTATTCATATTTTTTTAGTGTGTTTCTCAATTATTATGTTCTTGTTTTCGAAAACTACCAAAACACATTAAAACTTTCATTTAAATGTGGCCATTATATGCATTCAGTCTTCACCAATTTAGATTAGAAATATTTCTTTTGGAACTAAGCCAAGTATCTTCGAGGCATATTTATTCATTATCTATTTTGTTTTTCGGTATAATTTGCATTTGCTTCTTGCTTGTATTTTTTTTCCTTTTCAGACGAAATATAACAACTTTTTGTAAACAAGGTAGACAGTTTAAAAACGCAAGGGGCTTTTTGTATAACAAAGAATACTAATTCACATAAATCCTCTTTTTTTTCTTTTGTCTAGAAGTTTTTTTTGTCACAAAAAATATCCCCATACACGTAATAACAAAATGACTTTACTCCCCATGTAAACTTAAAAGATATATACTTGCCAAAAATTAATTAAAATGGAACTTGAATATTTATGCAATAACAAAGGTTAAGTTTTCAGTCCCAATTTCAAATTTTAAATACAATGAAACATTTTAAAAACTGTAATACAAAGTAAATTTTTAAGCAATAATAAATAATAAGAAAAAGAAGAAAAGAAGAATAATAATTTTTTTTTACTTTTCTCGTGTAGAAAAATGCACATTTTCAGTATTAATAAAATGTTTTAAAATAAAAGAAATATGCTTATGTACATTGTGAATATTTTCGTATATTTCATATAATAATTATAATAATTCATACAATATTATATATATATATATATAATATTATAATAATTTCATATAATATGTTATTTGTTTTCAATTTATTATATTTATTCTTAAAATATTAGTTAAGTACCAATCTTCTATAAAATTATATATGTGGTTTTAAATAAATTAATTAATCGCAAAAAAAATGAATATGATTTTGTAATTAATTCAAACTTCTCTTATGAAGTTAAGTTACCTAAATGAACTAATTAAATAGTATTAATATTTTGCAATTTCCTTCCTTAAACATCTGCGTTATATTTCCTCAATTTATTTTGTCAGAAAGTCTTAAATTACTTTGTAATCTGCAATCTAAATATCAATATATGAATAAGTAGTAATTATTTTGAAACAATATGTCCCAACTGAATCATATGGATTCTTAAAATGCCCTTAATTCTGTCATGATATATTAGAATATCAAGGTTTTCCGGAATATAATAATTAATCCGATTAGCATTTATGGAAAATAGTATTTTCTTAAGATATAATGTATTCTGAAGAGGATTTATAGCTGGAAGTAGAAAAAATATAAGTTTTGTTTCTTATAAATAATTTAGCCCCTAATTTAATATAAACAATTATCATATAATTATAATTTTTATGGTTGAACGTGATAAACTATTAAAAATAATTTATTTTTAGTTGATATTAATGAATATGTGTGCCTTTGTAGCACATAGACGATAAATCAATTGCTCAGAAAATCATTTCTGTTAGATTTGATGAAAATTGGAATTAGAGTCTGCAGTCCCCTATGCCAATCTGTGAATGTGCATTCTAAAATGCGATAGTACAGCAGCATGGCATTTATGCTTTTTTTGGCTAAAGTTGAATCTGTTGCGCATATAAAGATCTAAATATGTAAGACTTCAGTGAACAGGAACAACAGCAAAAAGAAATTTATATTTAAACACTATTCTGTATGTGACAGGTACAAACGATCATTTGGCAATCAGAGGGAATACATAGATTAGATTTCAGATAAGGTTTTAAGAGGTACCTATGTAGCAGTTGAAAAGTCGTATAGGTATTAGTGAAAATTGAAGACTCCCATAAATCATTCATATCAGTATTTAATATATTTCGATCATTAATAGTGATAAAGTATTTTAAAACTAATTTTTAATTGACATTAATGGATATTGCGCCTGCTTAGCATATTGGGTTTCAAAAGTGGAGAAGATGAGTTCGAAACACATCCTGAAAGTTACCAAGTCCATGAGGGAATAAAGGCGATATATCAATTGCCAAGAAATCAATTTTTGTTAAGTTCGACGAATAATGCAGGAGAGTCTACAATCTTCTATGACAAAACTGCGAAAGTGCATTCCAAAATGTGATGGTACAATAGTATGGAATTTCAGCTTTTTTGGCTAACTTTGAATATGCTGCATATATAGATCTAGATCTGCATGAATAGATCTAGATACTCCAGGCAACTGGAACAACAACAGCACATATGATGTTATAGTTAACGAGTGTTTGGGGTTTGTGCTTTTCCAGTACGCACCATGTTTAATTGGTCATTCGACAATGAGATAATACATAGATTTGTCTTCAGGTAAAGTTTTTAGAGGTAGCTATCCAGCAGTTGAATGTCTTATGTGAGAAAATACTGAAACATATGACGGACAGACAATGAGATTACAGCAGTGCATCTGCAGTGAATGCAGTCTACAGTCTAGAATCCACTATTTCTGCTCCTTTTTGCTAACTTGCTTTATATATGAATATCTAGATATGAATGACTTCAGTCAATTGAAAAAACAACAACATAAACTTTTTTTATAGTTAACCACTATTAGGAACGTGTGTTTTATCAGTATGTGTAATGATCAATCGATCATTCAACAATTAGACGGAATACATAGATTTGCCTTCAGATAAGGTTTCAGTGGTATCTAGCAATCTAGCAACTGAATCTCTTATGTGAGAAAATACGGAAATATCTCACTGACAGACAATGAGATGAATGTAGTGTATCTGCAGTGATTCTTTATTTCTGAATGCAGCAAAGGATTTGAACTTGTATCCTCCCGTCTGCAGTGTGTTTAGTATTATATTATAATATTAATCATGTTATATTATATTATTTATTTTTATTTGATTTTAATATATATATGTATATATATATATATATATACTAATTGAGGATTATCTATGTCAATGGTATGAAATAATGGTACTTTATTACACTAATGAACCTGTATTTTATTTTTGTTAAACCTTAATGTGGCCACAAAGGAATATAACAAGAGAGGATGATGATTGAAATATAAAGAAAAATGTCTGAAAGATGAAAAACGTACGGATAAAATACATATAATGCATATAATAAGTGAATATAGTTAAAGGAAAAAAATATTGGTATTTCGCAACCCTAATGTCTGTGAGCTGACACTTTTTTGCTAATGAAAGCGAAAAAACTGAAAGACATTGTTACATTAAATAGGCTGATTGTGAAATTTCTTTGACAATAAACTTTTAACATTTTTCAATATATAGCTTGATACATTGTTGTAATAAAATGTGCTTTGTTTTGAAGATAAATTGTTTGCTTTGTTTTTGAAGATAATTGTTTTTGTTTTTAAATAAAAATACTAAAAGGGATAACAATATTTTCATGTTGAAAATATTTTATTCAAGGGACATTTTTTCAGAAATGAATGCCAATCATTTTTTCAGAAGGGATAGTAGCGCCTAAAATTTATGTATAAAAATGTTTCAAAATTATTTTTACATTAGTAAATCCTTTAAATATTGCATCATGCACATAACATGAAAAAATATTAATTAATAAAAGCAATAAATGACACATTTTCTTGAAAAAAATTGCTGAGATTACAGCAGAAATCACTGAACAATTCCTTTCTTTTGCTTTTTCAAGAATTAATAAAAACCAAATATATATAAAATATTCAGATAAAGGTAGAGTAATTAAATGAAAAGCATGTTTA